>NSJW01000635.1:0-79484 GCA_019955255.1 Castanospermum australe | reverse complement strand
AGAGCTCATGTACGAGAGAGCTCTTGTATATAATCTACGCACATATCAATGACGTGTGTTAACCTTTTGCTGCAATATTCCCCTGTTCTCTACTCTCCTCTTTTAATTCATAAGAAGCTCCACATTTCTTAACAATCTTGGATTTTTCATGTCCCCTTTTAATAGTGATAAGGATGACTTCTCAAAATTGCAATATCCCAAAAGCTGCCTTCAAGGTTCCATCATCAAATGTAGCTTTTAGATGTAGAAGGTCAACTAAATGCTTAAGTTTATAAGTTTTGTTAAAGTAAATAATTATCCTATAATTCCATTCAATTTGGATTTTGGTCCCTCTATTTTTTTTACTTTGGATATTAGTCCCTATAATTTCACTCATTTGGATTTTGGTCCTTTAGTAACCAATATCTTAATAATTGAAAATTATAAGAACTAATCTTTTATGAAAAATTTAAACTAAATACCTTAATGAGTAGAAATTATAGGGACTAAAAAACTAAATGAATGAAAAATATGTCGATACTATAACGGTAAGGACCAAAATAATTCAAATGAGTAAAACGATATGAACCAATATCCAAATAAAAGACTTTAGGGACCAAAATTCAAATTATGTGAAATTAATATGGACTAATTATTTATTTTTTAACCATATATGTTTATGCTATATTTGAATGAAAAAGCAAACGAAGAAGATGGATTGGAAATGAAAATTACCTAGCTCTGAAGCTTCAAGTCATATGTAATTATCTTGTCCTTGGCCTGTGTGTTTGTCATGTCCACGATATCACCAAACCAAAGTACGGCAGCCACCTCACCACCTTTAATATCTAAATTTGCATATGTGGCATGAGCAGTTTCTCAAACATGATGTCTCACATTCCTTATGGCTCATGCTCTTTGTTAAACCAGGAAGAAGACGTGTCTGGCAACTTCATTCCTGTGTACTTCAGAAAACCATCGCCGTTATCACAGTTCAATTTTAATCTTCGAACACAACCACCAGACCAATCTAATGAGTTCCAATTGGCTTGAAATTTGGGAGTGAAACTTTTCAAGCATGCACATATTGGAGAGTTAGTAATATTGCAGATAGAATTAATTAGCACAACAAAAGGCATAATATTCACACTGGTCCATGGGAGGAGTAGACATAATCTCCTAACTTTGTGTTCGCTCTGACAATTTGAAACGTTGTGTAATGCCTGATGGATTGAGCACTAACCTAGTAATAGTTGATCGGTTCAGGGTTTCATATTGGTAAGAGATTTCTTTTGTCAGTAAACACTGTAGAGAAATTCAGTAATCTATCCATTCTTCGCCATGAAAATCCAGTAAAATGATAGCCATTCCATGACCCTACTCTGTACCATAAAGTTGCTCCCTTTGTAGTAACTAGTTGAGGAAGGCCACGAGTATCTATGTGATATGAAAACTCACCAGCTGCAGGGTCTTCGGTGTTTCTCCAAGATGTGAGAGACCTATACGGACCCGTGACTATATGCTTTCCAGCTTCATTCCCTCAAGGAAAGTGTCCACAGGGTAATCAAAGCTTCACCACAAAATGTTCTCTGCGTTGTCTCCATCTTGTACAACAAGGTTTTCGGAAACTAAAAGCTGCGCAATTGGATTCACTGCAATTTTCAATGAGTTGGAGGACCAGACTATGCTTCCTGAGCCATCAAAATTAACAAGATTTCCTTTATCATCAAGTTTTAGAATTGCCGTTGAGTTTTCTACAGGGGTATCTCTGTTGGCAACCCACACAATTGTCCTAGGTGGTATGCTCTTGTTCCATATGCCAAAGTATTGGCTTTGAGAATTTCCAAGCTGAAGAATCCTGCTTCAAAAGTTCCTTTTGCTGAAACCAGGAATTCACCATTTTGCAGAGACTGATTTGGAGTAATAGTAACACTATCCTGAATAGATAAATGTGGCCATGAAACAGAACAAGATAGAGTGGACCATTAGAATCAGTACCTTATAGCCCTCCATTGTGTTTCTGAAAACACCTTGATTGCCACCATTCATTCCATTTAATCAAGTTCTAATATAAATTCATTTGAAGAGAGGGTTTGTCCGAATTCAGTTCGTGCCATGTGTTTATTACCCAAAAGTTCAAACTAATGTTCTTCATGACCATTTGAGAAGTCCGAAGCCAGCATCTCAAGACAAGAGGAAAGGGTTAGTGCATCTTTGTTTCATTGGATGGGGGGCCGGTTGTTCCCAAGTTCATGTTCAAATACCAATGATCAATATAATAAAACTATACGAACATATTAATGACATTATTTTTACTTGGAATCAATTAGATTTTGATTATCCATTAAATCCATTTAACTTTTTTTTTAACCGAAAGATCTTTTTAAAATATGATTATGCTTTTTATTTTGATTCATTGACATTGTCACCCCATCATATAACTATGTGTTAATTGTCCCATAATTAAAAGAGTTTGATCTCTTAAATAGTTTTTATTATTAGTTAAAATTTTTTTAATGATATTACAATGCATAAATGAATGATAGTGTGGAAAAATAATTTAATTTTGATCCATTTTCAATGTAAAATTTATTTACACTATTATCCAATCACATTTTACTAAATGTTTGACTTTTTAGATAGTTGTTATCTTAGTTAATTTTTTTTAATAGTTTAATAACTCATGAATGGAGATAGTATAAAACTTTTTACAGTGACAGTAGATTAAAATTAAATATTATGAAAAAAAATTAATAAATGTTGGACAAAGTGGTAAGCTAGCAAGCTGCACTCCTAGAAAGATGATCAAAGTTCCAACAACGTTTGTAGGGATACCCTCAGTGAAAGTTTAATATACAATTTTGACCTTTGATCTATTGGTGTAATGGTTGAAATAATTGAGTGCAAATAGGTGACCAATGTGTTAAGTTGGTTCTCTTCTATTGAGGCCCAGGCCCAATTTTCTTAAGCATGTCACTTACATGCTTTGAAGAGGATTACTCTCTTAACCTAATTAGAGTGACTGCAAAGAATGTGAGAAAGAAAAGGAGGGGAGGCGTAACTTTTTTCAGTTCTGAGCAGTTTTTTTCAAACAAGTGATCGAGTGGCCAAATCTTATCTGATTGAGTTGAAATTTTAACTGGAGATTCCTCACTCATAGTTCTTCATAGTGGCGGTGTGATTTGCGAGCAAAGCACTAAATAATTCCCATAAAATTCGTGAATAGACCCTATTTTTCTAGTGATGTTTTGAACTCTTCTTTGATCTTTTCATTTTGTTGATGACTTTGGGCCCTTGTGGGTGACCATTTGATATTGTGCAAGGGTTGTATATGTGTGTCCAGTACTTGTAAGACTCCTTGTATCTCTCTTTGTTGATAGTGGAGATTTACCGTCCTGTGGGTTTTTTAACTCTCTCACATTGAGGAGTTTTTCCCACGTTAAATTTGGTGTTCATATTTTCTGCCATATTTTGATTTTTGTGGTTGTGTTTGCTGCTATATTGGTATTGGATTACTGTCATATTGTTATTCCAGGAAAAGTTTCGTTATTTCTGCTGCCAGTTTTTATCAAACTGGTATCAGAGCTCCTTTGGTTTGTGGAATCTATGAAATTTGTCTTGTGAATAATGGAAGCTAATACCAATGAATGATTATTCTAAATGATCTTAATTATAATGTTGGGAAGGCAAAAATGGAAGATTTGCTTTATGTCAAAAAATTTTCATCAACCAGTGTTTGCTACTAGAAGCCTAATGATAAAAATGATGAAGAATGGACTTTGTTGCATAGACAAGTTTTGTGGATATATTAGGCAGGGGGTAGATGATAATGTGTTGAACCATATTATTGAAGAAACACATGCTCAGACTCCATGGTCTAAGCTTGAAGAGTTGTATGCTCAAAAAACTAGGACTAATAAGATGTTTTTAATAAAGCAGTTGCTGGCTTTAAAATATATTGATGGAACACCAATGACAGATCACTTGAACAACTTCCAGGGATTTATGAAACAATTATCTGCCATGGGTATCAATTTTGATGAAGAAATTCAGGGGTTATTGCTTCTTGGCTCCTTACCAGAATCTTGAGAAATTCTTAGAACTTTATTGTCCAATTCTGCTCCTGACGATGTAATCTCTGTGGATCTTGCCAAGAATAGTGTGCTTAATGAAGAAATGCGAAGAGAATCACAGGGTACATCATCTACATAGTCAGATGTTTTTGTTTTTGAGTATAGGGGGAGAAGCAAGAGCCGAGGTCCTAAGAATAGAGACTAGAGAAGAAGCAAGTCCAGAGGCAGGTATAAAAATGTTGAGTGTCACCAAATGTAGTCAAAAAGGGAACATAAAGAAATTCTGTTGGAAGCTTCAAAAGGAGAATGGCAAGGCTAGTAAAGACAAGAGCAAAAAGAAAGATGATAGCAGTGATGAAGATAAGATTAATGCAACTTTTGATGGTTACCTTATAGTTGAAGAGTATGAATCTGTGTACCTTGCTGATAATGCAAACTAGTTAGGTGGTTGATAGTGGTGCTTCCATTCATGTTACATCTAGGAGGGATTTATTTACATCCTACACTCCCGGTGACTTTGTGATGTGAGAATGGCTCATGAAGGTGTATCAAAATGTGTTGGTGTTGGATAGGTTTGCTTGGAGACCTCCAATGGTTCCAAATTAATTCTCAAGCGTGTGAAATATGTTCCAAATATTCGGTTAAACTTGCTTTCTATTGGTATGTTGTGCAATGAAAATTATGGCAGTTTGTTTTCCCGTGATAGTTGGAAACTCACTAAGGGTTCCATGGTTGTGGCTAGAGGTACTAAGCACTCTACATTTTTCTTGACTCAAGCAAAAGTTATCGGAGATGTTTTTAATACAGCTGAGTTTGTTGATGGAACTGACTTGTGGCATAAGAGATTGTGTTATATGAGTGAGAAAGGGATGACTATGTTAGCCAAGAAGAATGTGTTCTTTGGTTTTAAAAGTGCACATTTGCAAAAATGTACTCATTGCCTTGTTGGAAAACAAAACAAGGTTTCTTTCAAGAGTCACTCACCTTCAAGGAAGTCAGAAATACTTGATTTGGTGCACTCTGATGTCTGTGGTCCTATGAAGACAAGAACACTTAGGGGGTCTGTCTATTTTCTAACATTTATTGATGATCATTCCAGAAAAAATATGAGTTTACACTTTGAAGACCAAAGACCAAGTTTTGGGTGTGTTCAAGCAATTTCAGGCTTCAGTTGATAAAGAAACTGGGAAGAAGCTAAAATGTATTTGCACAGACAATGGTGGTGAGTATTCAGGGCCATTTAATGCTTATTGTAAAGAGCACGGAATCAGACATCAGAAAACTCCTCCAAAGATTCCTTAGTTGAATGGCTGGGCTGAAAGGATGAATAGAACCTTGGTTGAAAGAATTAGATGCTTGTTGTCACAAACTGGATTGCCAAAATCCTTTTGGGGTGAAGCCTTTGAGCACAGTTGTTTATGTCTTAAATCGATCACCATGTGTTCCTTTACAGTATGAAGTGCCAGAAAAGGTGTGGTCAGGTAAAGATGTCTCTTATGATCAACTTGAGGGTCTTTTGGTGTAAAGCCTTTGTTCATGTTTCCTAAAGATGAGAGATCCAAGCTTGATATGAAGACAAGACAGTGTATTTTAATTGGTTATGGCATGGATGAATTTGGCTACAAGCTTTGTGATCTTGTTGATGAGAAGATGATCTGAAGTAGAGATGTTGTGTTTGTTGAAGATCAAACATTGAAGAACATTGATAATGTAGAAAAATTAGTGGTTTAGTCTGGTGATTGATCTTTCTGATTCTGGATATTGTTTTTCCTACACCTAGAAAAGTGGTTGGTAAAGCTGAAGCTCAAGATGATCAGTAGGATATAGGTGCAGGTGAAGATGAAACAATTAATCCAGTACATGGTGGAGTTGATGATGATGCTCATGAAGAACAAACAGCTTTGGAAATCCCTGAAAATGCACTCAAAAGGTCTAAAAGAGACAGGAAGCCTGTCACTAAAGTATTCTACATGTGAGTTTGTCTTGTTGACTGACGGAAGAGAACCTGAGTGTTTTGAAGAGGCTATGGAAAATAAACACAAAGCTTAGTGGATTGAAGCCATGTGAGAGCAGATGAAGTCCTTGCATGAGAATGATACCTATATATAAGATGGTGAAATTGCCAAAAGGCATGAAAGCTTTGAAGAACAAGTGGGTGTTTAGGATCAAGAATGAAGAACACAGTTCTAAACCTCGTTACAAAGCAAGGTTAGTTGTAAAGGGATTTAGTCAAAGGAAAGGGTGTTGACTTTGAGGAGATTTTTTCTCCTATTGTGAAGATGTCCTCCATCCGAGTAGTGCTTGGTTTCAGCTACTACTCTTGATTTGGAGATTGATCAGATGGATGTGACAGCTTTCTTCACAGTGACTTACACAAAGAAATCTACATGGAGCAGCCAAAGGATTTCTAGTTAAAGGAAAGGAAGATTATGTGTGCAAACTTAAGAAGAGTCTTTATGGGCTAAAGCAGGCTCCAAGATAATGGGTACAAGAAATTTGAATCAGTTATGGGGAAACAGGGTTACCATAAGACAACTTCAAATCACTGTGTGTTTGTGCGAAAATTCTCTGATGATGATTTTATCATTCTTTTACTTTATGTGGATGATATTTTGATTATGGGCAGTAATGCTTCCAGGATTGATGGGTTGAAGAAACAATTGAGCAAATTATTTGCCATGAAAGACTTGGGTCATGCAAAACAAATTTTGGGCATGATGATTACTCGATACAAAGATTCCAGGAAGCTTTATTTGTCATAAGAGAAGTACATAAAGAAAGTGCTTCAAAGGTTTGGCTTGGATGGGGCTAAACCTATTTCTAGTCCTGTTGCTCCTCATTTCAAGTTAAGTATCAAACAGTGTCCTACCACTGATGAAAAGAAGCAAGAGATGGAGAGAATTCCCTATACCTCGGCTGTTGGAAGCTTGATGTATGCCATAGTGTGCACCAGACCGGACATTGCTTATGCGGTTGGTACTATGAGTCATTTTCTTTCTAGTCCAGGTAAAGAGCATTGGAATGCTGTGAAATGGGTTATGAGAAATCTTAGAGGTACAACCAATTTGAGTCTTAGCTTTTGGTGGTGAGAAACCTGTGCTAGTTGGCTTTATTGATACAGATATGACAGGAGATATTGATTCTCGAAAATCTACTTCAAGTTATTTGGTCAAATTTGCAGGGGAACTATAGCATGGCAGTCAAGATTACAGAAGTGTGTTGCACTTTCTACTACAGAGGCAGAGTTCATTGCAGCAAACTGAAGCTTGCAAAGAGTTGTTATGGATGAAGAATTTTCTCCATGAGCTTGGTTTCAAGCAAGACTGTTATGTGTTGTTTTGTGACAACCAGAGTGCTATTCATCTTGGTAAGAATTCTACCTTTCATGCAAGGTCCAAACATATTGATGTTAGGTATCATTGGATACGAGATGTGTTAAATTACAAGTTTTTGGAATTATATAAAATTCATACTGATGATAATGATGCTGATATGATGACAAAAACATTACTAAGAGAGAAGCTTGAAGCATGTTGTTTGATGCTGGGATGGCGAGGGCCTCCACCTAGTTGAGAAGGGGCAGATTTGTTAGGTTAGTTTTCTTCTATTGAGGCCCAAGCCCAATTTTCTTAAGCATGTCACTTACATGCTTTGAAGAGGATTACTCTCTTAACCTAATTAGAGTGGCTGCAGAGAGTGTGAGAAAGAAAAGAAGGGGAGGCGCCGCTTTTTTCAGCTCTGAGCAGTTTTCTTCAAATGAGTGATCGGGTGGACAAATCTTGTCCGATTGAGCTAAAATTTTAACTGGAGATCCCTCACTCATAGTTCTTTATAATCGTTGGTGCGATTTACGAGCAGAGCACTAAATAATTCTCAAAAAATTCGTGAACAGATCCAGTTTTTCTGGTGACGTTTTGAACTCTTCTTTAATCTTTTCATCTTGTTGATGACTTTGAGCCCTTGTGGGTGACCATTTGATGTTGTGGAAAGGTTGTATATGTGTGTCCAGTGCTTGTAACACTTCTTGTACCTCTGTTTGTTGATAGTGAAGATTTTACCATCCCGTGGGTTTTTTAATTCTCTCACATTGAGGAGTTTTTTCCACGTTAAATTTGGTGTTCATATTTTCTACCATATTTTGATTTTTGTGGTTGTGTTTGCTACTATATTGGTATTGGATTACTTCCATATTGTTATTCTAGGAAAAGTTTTGTTGCTTTTGCTGCCAGTTTTAATCACAATGATCACTCACATGCTATATGACTCAATATGTTACTGCCTCTTGATTTGCTTATTTTTACTGAGTCAATTAAGCTCACCATGGATTGTTTTATTGTTAGTGATGTTATGAAGAAAGATAACCTTCCGATTGGAAGGAAATAACTACATGCTACTAAATTAAGAAAACTCAACAATTTCCTTTCACTTGAGGACATTGCACCGTTCAATTGAACACCTTAAAGGAGTGCCTTGGTGGCTCTGGTGAGTATTTTTATGCTGGAGCTGTGGAACAGAAGCTACTTAGTTATTTTCGCTTCAAGATGATTATTATTGTCTTATATTAAAGTTTGCCAAAGTTAACTATGTTAAGAACAAAAACATTTAGTATAAGACAAAGACTTTCATTGACAACAAAAGCTTCTGAATAAAAAATTGAGAGGTTTGTCTAAATTGTTTAAGGTACAATAAGCTTAAGAAACATTTATATAGATTTTTAAAATAGAGGAAAAAAAAGTAAACATGAATACTCGCAAAATTGCATACAGATTTTGGCTGCAAAGCTAGTAGTAGGTAGAGCATTTCTCTGGGATAATCTATGTGGCCTTTGATAGGTTGGCTTCTTTGTGAAATGCTTGGCTATTTACGTGGAAGAAAGTTCAAAGATGGATTGCTGAAACAACTAGAGAATATATACTTCAAGGCATGAAATAGTTGCTGTGGCAAGCTACACCAATGGAATAGTAATTCAATGAATGCATTTCTTGGAAGTTAAAACTGTATCATTAAATTTTTAAAATAATATATGGAGTATTTAATCTTTGTAGCACCATGAAGTACAATGGTATTCTATCGTGGCTCTAGCAATGACATTGAAACTTCATTTTGTGAACAATTTTCACGACTTCTGGAAGAAGATTCTGCTTCAACTGGAAGATATGTTCCTGTGTAGAAACCGGGTTGGCTTGGCTTAGGCAATAATTTTTTCACCATTCAACATTAAAACCACAGATGACATGTTAGGCCTATTTTCTGGTCTTTGTTGCACGCATAATAGACCTACATGAATACATCGCAATATTTCAGATGAAATGGCTGAATTATCTGATAAGTCATCCATTAGCTGTAGTGGCCTTTCTTCAATCCACAATCTCCATACCTGAAATGACATGAAATCCAACGAGTGAGTTCAATTCCTAATCAAGTTTATTATGTATTCATTGAATCATTGAAACATAGATGTAAAAGTTTTAAGGAGATACCTTAATCATTAGTCAGAGGGGATCCACTAATTATTAACGAATAAAGAAGGGCAAAGTGGATGAGGTTTTTTGAGAAGAACGAAAATGGAAAATGAGAAGGTGAAAAATTAGGAGGAGAGTGAAATGGTGAGAGATCAAAAGGTGTTTATTTTCACTTACTTGGTAGAGGGTTAAAACCTAATTTAAACTTTAAGCAGTAGTCAAAACTTATGAGGTTGAGTGTAAATTAGCTGCACTTTACTCTCAATCTTATCACGTTTTTGTTATATGAAACAAGTATAAATAATTTGTTATTCTAAATTTTTTACCCCTTCATTTTCACCTCTTCAAATGAGAGCATCCTACACCTTATATTGACACACAACAATTATTTGATGAGTGCAACTAGAAATAATACATCAAAGATTATGGAGTGAATATATTTGAAGCTTACATGACCAAGAAGGTTAAGATGATGTTGACGGTCATAAAATCTTCGATTCTTTCTCCCACTAATTGTCTCCAGTACAATTACTCCAAAACTGAAGACATCTGATTTGATTGAAAAAGATCCATGCACTGCATACTCAGGAGGCATATAACCACTGCAAGACAGCATTGAAATAAGAAAATAGGTGTTAAAAGGGGTTGCAACATAGTGAAACTATATAATTCAAGAATTACTTACTATGTTCCCATCACTCTATTTGTATTAGCCTCAGTTTGATCTCCTTTAAATATTCTAGCCAAACCAAAATCTGATATCTTTGGGTTCATATTGTTATCAAGAAGAATGTTGCTAGTTTTGAGATCTCTGTGGATGATCCTTAATCTAGAGTCTTGATGAAGATAGAGAAGCCCTCGAGCAACCCCATCAATAATTTGAATGCGTTTAGTCCAATCTAGTAGTTTACTTTGCGTCGAATCTAACAATTTCACATTTTAAGTTAGCATGGAAACAACATGATTGCAATAGTAAAAAGAAGATCCATAATTTGTGTGGTGTGAAAGCCCAACCAAAAATAAAGTAATCCAAGCTTCTGTTAGGCATGAATTCGTAGACCAATAGCTTTTCATTTTGTTGAATAGAACAACCAAGAAGTTTGACAAGATTGCGGTGCTGAAGTTTTGCCATCAACATGACCTCATTTTTTGAACTCCTCTATTCCTTGTTCAGAAGATTTTGAAAGCCTCTTGACTGCAATTTCTTGCCCATCTGCCAATATTTCCCTACAAATAATTTTGGATGATTTGAAGCTCAAGTGAAAGAAAGAGTAACTTGTTAACCAAAGCTTATTTGAATAAATTTTACTACCATGTATACTGGCCCAAAGCCTCCTTGTCCTAACTTGTTACTTTGTGAAAAGTGATTTGTGGCCCTAGAGATGGTTGAAAAATCAAATATTGTTTGGTAGCTCTATGTCTTCCTTCTCCCTCTTGTACTTCCAATTAAATATTTTTAACATCCCTGACATGTAAGGAGATACAAATTGTGTGTAATCAACAATTTATAAGTATACACAGTAAAGGATAATGAAAGGAACATGAATGAGACTTCAGAATTGACCACTTCTTTTCATTCCAATAAATATTTTCCATTCTAATATAGGAGTATATCTTCACCTGGCTTTGTGAGCATCTTCCTCTGTCTACATGTGAATGTGGCCAATCCAAGAACTATGATGAATGTAATAATTCCTGCTAGAGTCCCTGCAAGCTTCTTGTTATTAAAGTTCTTCGTATTGTTTCTGCGATCTGAGGATTAAAAAAGCATTCTACGTCAACAAACAAACAGCTAGAAGCTTGCAATTCTGGAAAAAAAAGAAAAGGAAAAATGCATCTTAGAGCTGCACAACTTCAGTTTGGAAGTCAAAAGTAACAAAATGTTCCACTACCTAGCATAGGTATATTACTGTCACAATTTCAACAAAAACAACAGAGTATTATAGCGACCACGAAAACATACCTGTTTGAGTGTTGGTTTTGGTTGAAGTTAGTGTATAGTTTTGGTTAAGTAGGCTAGTAGCAATGATGATTCTATTTTACGAAGAAGTTAAAGAGCTCATGCACTAGAGAGACTCTTAGATATAATCCACAGCACATATCAATGAAATGTGTTTTAAACCTTTCCTGCAATATTCTCCCATCTCTACTCTTAGGTTATTTCATATGCAGCTCCTCATTTCTTGACCATCTTTTCAAAAATTGTATATCCCAAAAGCTGCCTTCAAAGTTCAATCATCAAATGTGGCTTTTAGATGTAGAAGGTCAACCAAATGCTGAAGTTTATATGTTTCTGCTATATTTGACTGAAAAAGCAAACGAGAAGATGGAATTGGAAATGAAAAATACCTAGCTCTGAAGCTTCAAGTCGTAGTGTAAATGTCTTGTCCTTGGTCTTTGTGTTTTGTCATGTCCACAATGTCACCAAACCAAAGCAAGCAGCCACTCCCACTACCTCTGATATCTGAATTTGCATATGCTGTGCAAGAGCAGTTTCTCAAACATGATGCCTCACACTCTTGAAGGCTCAAGCTCTTGTCAAACCAGGAAGAAGAGGTGTCTGGCAACTTCAATCCTGTGTACTTCAGAAAGCCATCGCTATTATCACAGCTTAATTTTATTCTTCGAACACAACCACCAGACCAATCTAATGAATTCCATTTTTCTTGAAATTTGGGTGTGAAACCTTCTAAGCAATCACATATTGGATAGTTAGTAATATTGCAGAAAGAATTAGGACCACAAAAGCCATAATATTCACACTGGTCCATGGGGCGAGTAGATATAATCTCCCAACTTTGTGTCCTCTCTGACAATTTGAAACGCTGTGTAATGCCTGATGGATTGAGCACTAACCTAGTAATAGTTGATCGGTTCAAGGTTTTATATTGGTAAGAGATTTCTTTGTCAGAAAACACCAAAGAGAAATTCAATATTTTATACATTCTTAGCCATGAAAATCCAGTAAAATGATAGCCATTCCATGACCCTGCTCTGTACCATATCGTTGCTCCCTTTGCAGTAACTAGTTGAGGATAGCCATGAATATCTATGTGATAGGAAAACTCACCAGCAGCAGGGTCTTCGGTGTTTCTCCAAGAGTGAGAGACCTGTATGGACCCGTTACTAAATTGCTTTTCAGCTTCATTCCCTCAAGGAAAGTGTCCCCAGGGTAATCAAAGCTTTGCCACAAAATGTTCTCTGCGCTGTCTCCATCTTGCACAACAAGGTTTCCAGAATCTAAAAGCTGCACAACTGGATTCTCTGCAATTCTTGATGAGTTGGAGAACCAGACCATGCTGCTTGAGCCATCAAGAATAACGATATTTCCTTTATCATCAAGTTTCAGAATCGCCGTTGAGTTTTGTACTGGAGTATCTCTGTTGGCAACCCACACAATGGTCCTAGGTGATATGCTCTTGTACCATATGCCAAAGTACTGGCGTTGAGAATTCCCAAAGCTGAAGAATCCTGCTTCAAAACTTCCTTCTGCTGAAACCAGGAATTCACCATTTTGCATAGACTGATTTGGAGTGATAGTAACCCTGTCCTGAACGGATAACATGGGCATGAAGCAGAAGAAGACAGAATGCACCATTGCTATTAGCATCAGAGCCTTGTAGCTCTCCATTGTGATTCTGAAAACGCCTTGATTACCACCTATCATTCCATATAATCAAGTTCCAAAGAAAAATTTATTTGAAGAGAGTTTAGTCCAAGTCGCATGTGCTAGTTATCCATTTGAAAAGTCCAAACTAGTGTGTTTGTTATGATCAAGGTTATGAAAACCGAACCGATCACTAAACCAGTTGAGGTACTGATTCAAGATTCAATAGTTCACCCGTGGTCGAGCATAAATATAATTAAATATATATTTTTATTTATATATATTAAAATTTTAATGTGTATACTAGTTAATAATTATATATATATATATATATATATATATATATATATCATTCATTTGTTATTTATATCATTTTTATTCATAAAAATTTATTTTTATTTTATTTTTATTTTTTTCATGTCACAAAGATTTATTAAATATTAAAGTTATTATTTCTTGATAAATATATTTTATTATAATCTACTTATTTATATTTAATATGTTAAAATAATTTTATTTTTTAATTTAACAAAATATTAGTGTGTATTATACAATATATAATATGAACTAAGTAACTGATAAGTAATGGTACAGGATAAAATAACTTTATCATTTTCAGAAAAGTGTTTATTCGATCCATTACTGCAAGGTAACTCACATTTCTCAATTTTAGGATAGAGTTTTTACTGATAGGCTACATTCTAAAAAAGAGTGATGTGCCTTCTCTCCCCAAAAAATAAAGGAGATTTCCTAAGTGTTGGTCAATTGGTCTGCACCTAATTTGAAACATTTCAACTTTGAAAAAGAAATTCATATAGTATATAATAAAGAATGGGAGTATTATAATTAAGTAGCTTAGTTGGTCAAGTGGCCTATAGCTTGGGCGTGATTGAGAGAGCCCGAGTTCGAATCCCGAATCAGCCAAATATTGAACCAGCCAATTTGTAAATATTAAATATATAATAAGGCACCTAATGTAATGAGAATTTGCTTTAGTTTAGTGGTAGAGAAGCTTGTCTCACCGCCCACGACCCAGGTTCGAATCCAGCTAAGGAGAATTTTGTTCGGTTCAGTGACCACCAAAATGACGTTGTTTCACTTGTACCAATTCAAAAATAAAAATGATCACCGGTTGAATCGACCGGTCCGATCTAATTTTCAGTACATAAGTTATGATTGAGACTGGCAGTCTGCACCTCTGTACGCACATCTCAAGGCAAGAACAAGGGGTTCCATACTTCCTTAATGTTATTTCTATATTTTATTTATAAACTGTTTTTTTAACACTTATCTTCTATGAAAAAAAATAAAAGAATAAGATGAAGGAAAAGTAAATTTATTTTTTTTTATCATTTAAGATAAATATAGAAGCAAAAGTGTGTCATTAAAATAATATTAAAGGTTGCTGCATCTTTTGTTTCATTAGATATATTATTTTACGGTACAGAAGAAATAAAAGAAAAAAGCTAAGATCTAAGGAAAATGATTGGTATGATATAACTATAAGAACATATTAATGATATTACTTTTTTACTTGAATCAATTGAATTTAGATAATTATCCATTAAATCCTTTTAACTTTTTTCAATTTGTACATGAAAGATCTTTATTTAAAATATAATAAAATTATGCATTTTATTTTATATTATACTATCATATAATTATATATTAATTATCACATAATTAAAAGACTTTGACCTTAGTATTAATTGATTTCTTTTATTAATCAAAGTTTTTTTAATGATGCCACAATGGAGAGAATGATAGTGTGAGAAAAGATTTAATTTTTATTTATTAATAGTATAAAATTTTTTTAAAATATTATTTAATTATATTTTATTAAGTGTTTGATTTTTTAAATAGTTATTATCACAGTTAAATTTTTTAATAATTTAATAATTCATAATTAAATAAAAATGTAATTTACACTCATAAAAAATTATAGTTATTTGATACTATGAATTATTTATTGTTGACAAAACATAGGAGGTCAGAACTTAAGTACACATTAACTCAAAATTTTTGACAACGTTAATACCAAAAAATATATATATAACAATCTTTTTAGATTACTTATTTAGATTTTCCAATTAAATTAATTTCTATAGTTTTAAATTTATTTCCAATGACTTCTAGCTTTTCATTGTTTTTCAAACCTTGTCCCATCAAAAGTCTGACATAAATTAATCATAATAAGAATACTAATAAAAGGATGGACTTTTGAAATCGAAAAATAAAAAAAACAAAGAATACCGACATAAGGTCACGCTTGACTTGATAAAAGGTTGAAAATTTTATTAGAATGAAAATGATGGAAAGACTTAAAATTGTATTAACTTACTCAGTATATATACATGAGGTTTCTGTAGAACAACTGAAATACCAATTAACAGAAAAATAACTAATTGATAACAATCTAACTAATCTGTATTAAATTTGTCATTTAGTAAAATGAGAGAATTGGCATAAACCATTGGTTCATTGTGTATTTTAGCTATCTGTTTGAAAATTTTAGTTTTTAGTATTCGTATTTTGAGATTAATTATAAAACTAAAATTCAAATAACGTTTTCTTTGGTCCGTTTTTCATAAGAGAAGGGAAACTACTAAAACTTTGTGAAAAAAGACGAAAGGTGCAAAGTGGTTTATATCTACATTATTTTCCATGCAATAATCTTTCATTTATCTACGTTATTTTTTTTAGAATTTTTTATTTTTATTCAATTTCTATTTTTTAAAAATAGAAAAAACCTGAATAATTTTTAAAAACTATATTAAAAGGAGAATTTATTTTAATTTTTTAAAAATAATATGAACAAACTAGAGATTTATCATGTATATTAATAAACACGTACAAATTATATGATGAATAATCTATTTTTACTTTATGTATGGAAGGATTTGTTTTTCAACTTTATGAGTGTTTACTTCAAAATTAAGTAAAATTCAGAGAATATTTATGCATTTTTTTTGGTAAATTAAAAATATTCTCATAAAGTTCAGTCCATTTAAACTGTATTATAAGCATATTTTTTTGGATCAGAAATGATAATAGTGTGGTAATTCTCATAAAATATGACTACAAAAAATTTGAACTGTAGTCCTTATTAGCAATATAACTTATTTCTATTACGCTAATATCATTTGAATTATACATTATTTTTTTAAAAAAAAGAAAGAAAAGCACGTAATGATATGTGCTAGTGGTGAGTTTTTCTTTTTTTTTTGTTTTTTGGTTATAAACAAGATTTATGATATAGTGTGAGACGTAAGCTAAAGTAAAAACAAAGTGGTTGACCAAAAAAAGAAAAGTAAAAGCAAAGCTGTCTATAGGATTTCAATTCGAACTCAAGCTTCTCTAATTGGACTCCGGGTCACTTGAGTTGCCTATACGAAAGTATTAAAATATAGTTTCGT
Organism: Castanospermum australe; assembly: GCA_019955255.1. Taxonomy (NCBI): domain Eukaryota; kingdom Viridiplantae; phylum Streptophyta; class Magnoliopsida; order Fabales; family Fabaceae; genus Castanospermum; species Castanospermum australe. Next base: position 62,947 of record NSJW01000635.1, on the reverse strand, counting down.
AGCCACGATATAAGTCACACACTTCCATTTCCATTGTCAAGGATTACCAAGCTTGTGTGTCTTCCACAAATCAGTATGTTTCGTGACATTTTGATCAAAACAAGCACGTAATGCTCAGAATTTTTGGTTGATTAATTCGACAAACGTTGTCTTGTGGTCCTGTGGATGAAAGAATGGCAAGAAAAAAAGGTAGAGTGCCGGTGCAAATGCTGCACATGGAAAAAAGGATGCAATCGTGGTTGACACAAAATGAAGATATTGACTCCACCAAATGTTCTTGTCATGTTCATCACTCAATCCATTGCATATACAAATACAACCAGCCCAATAGAATATGTCAGCCCAAAGCTATTTTACTTTGTATTTTATCATATGATATATTTTATATTGATAAATTATATCCACAAGGAGTTTAAAAACTTGTGTGTGGTTTAGATACTAAAATTTCATTAGTTATCTTTAACGCCAAAATTAATATATAAACTAAACATTCTTTGATCAGTGTGGACTTGGTGAAATAACTACCCAGTCCCGGAGCTTCTCTACAATGGGAGTATTTAATTAAATACATTGCGTTGGGCAGGAAGACAAGCGTGGACTTGGGAGAGGAAGATGTTTAGTGATTGACAATGTTGGATCTCGGAGAGCCTAAAACACAAAAAAGATTTTCATCCATGGATCTTTCCTACTTACACGATCTTCATGTCCTCTATTTCTTTCCAATGTAAAACATTTTATCCGCATCTCACTTACATTTAAATTGTTAACAGTTATGACGTATGAATACTCTAAAATTAGTGATGTACTTGTATTGTATTCATGTTTAATATCAATACTCGTATGATATATTTGCCTTTGTATTTTGGCATATCTTTTTTTGTAATATTCATCATCCTCAAAGTAATGTTACTTAAAATATCTGTGATATAGTTTTTTAAGTCATGTTCTACTCAATTATATCCCTCAAAGTATATTCTCACTCTTGCAATCTTATTCTCTTCAAAATCATCACACATAATAACAAGTCTTCATTCTTACCAAAGAGTATAGAAGAGCATGGGAAAGAAAAAATGAGCAGGGGAGATGGAGAATACATTGGACTCGATTGGAGTACATATATAAATATAAATATTTTATTTAATATATATTGTTGCACCCATATCTTAATTTTTTTAAAAAATTATTGTATTTATGAATCGTATTGTATTTGATACTCATACTCGTAACCGTGCAACATTGATTAACAATGATTATTGCTGTCAGATTTACTACTGTACTTTATTTTATTTTGGGCTGGAATTTCCCTTCTCTTCAAGGTTGCTACTTGTTTTCATCAAATTCACGATTGTGTTTGTGTGAGTGTGAATGGGATTTTGTTATTTGCGAATATTTTTTATTGGGTTTTCCCTTTTGGTAGAAGGGAAATCGATACCTACTGAACTGAACTAGATGCTTCTCTTTCGAAAATCGGTACCTCTTTCATTTATCCAAAATCAAACTCTAGCCACATCTAGCGAGAATTTCATCCATGCTAAAATCTGAATTTGGCACAAAAATGATTGATACAATTGAATACTGCGAAGCCAGATATAAATACATGTACACAACGAAGGAGTTAGTTGCAAGAACTAGATTTTATAATTAGTCTATTTCATCTTTAGGTTAAATTAAATAATTAGTTACTATAGTTTCATCTAATTTGAATTTTGATCCTTATAGTTTATTTTTTTTAGATATTGGTATCTATAGTTTCACTCATATAGATTTTAGTCCCTAAAGGATCAATACCTTAATAATTGAAAACTATACTAATTCTTCATGGAAAATAGAGACTTATACCTTAATGAATAGAAATTATAGTGACTAAAATTCAATGAGTGAAAAATAAGGACCGATACCTTAATGGTATAGACTAAAATCTAAATAAATAAAATTATAAGAATTAATACAAAAAAATTATAGAGACCAAAATCTACAATCAAATAAAATTATAAGGACTAATTGTTTATTTTTTTACTTCATCTTTATTACACTAAGTAGAATAAGTTATTAATCCACATAGCAACAGCATTGCACGTAAGGTGCCATTCTATTGCGCCTCTATCAATGAGACAAAAACTTCATTTGTTGAACAACTTTCAAAATTTCTTGAAGAAGGTTTTTCTTGAACTGTGTAGAATTCAGGTTGGCTTGGCTCATTAAATAACTTTTCACCATTCAACATTAAACACCATAAATGACATGTTGGGCTTATTTAATAGTCTTTGCTATACACATAATAGACCTATATGAATACATCTTAATATATCTAATGCAGTGACTGAATCATCTAATAAGTTATCCACAAGTTCTAATGGTCTTTGTTTAGTCCACAATCTCCTCGCCTAAAATGATATGAAAACCATAGATGAGTGACTTCAATTCCTACTCAAGTTTTTTTTTTTTTTAAATGTATTCATTGTTGCAGAGACATAACAGTTTCATGGAGAAGCACCTTGATGGTTGGTCCTTGGGCTAAAAAATATGTTAAGAATAGGATAAAGTTTTAGGGCAGGGATCCACCTGCCTTGGTAGCCTAATACCAACTAATGAAAAAAGTCAAGATGCCCAAGAGCCTCAATTCAAGTGGGAATAAGTCTCTTTGAGACTACTTTATCCTAAAAGAAAAATTCTTAGATACGTATATGTCTATATAGACACTTAAATCAACATTTAACAATATGTCTGCATTTATTTATGATCTTTAAAGAAGTGTATTTATAACATGACTTATAAAACTTTACACATGTGAAACATTAATTTCAGAGCCTAGGTAGGCACATGCTTAGCTAAAAATTTCTCTTAATTGGAATTCACAAAGGCAGCTTGGCCTCTACTTTAACCTAACTGCCTTTAAACCTTACTTTGAAAAGAAACAATATATGAGTTTATTTGAGGAATGGAAAATGACAAGGTGAAAATTAAGGGGGGAGTGGAAATAGAGTGTGATTTATAGGTTTTTATTTTCACTCATCACTGTTAGTTAGATATAGTGCAAAAGCTTACATGACTAAGAAGGTTAAGATAATGGTCAAGATCACAAATCTCCGATTCTTTCTCCCACTAATTATATCCAATACAATTACACCAAAGCTAAATACGTCGGATTTAATTGAAAAAGATCCATGCATTACATACTCAAAAGACATATAACCATTACAGACACAACATTGACATAAAAAAATAAATGTTAAAAGGGCTTTCATCACAATGAATATATAAGAATTACTTATAGGTTCCCTGCACTCTATTTCATATTGGTCTTAGCTTGATCTCCTCTAAATGTTCTAGCCAAACTAAAATCCAATATCTTTGAGTTCACATTATTATCAAGAAGAATGTTGCTAGTTTTAGATCTTTATGGATCATTCTTAATCTAGAATCTTGATGAAGATAAAGAAGTTCTTGAACAATTTCATCAATAATTTGGAAACACTTTGCCTACTTAATTGAGTAGTTTTCTTCCCTTCATATCTATATAACAAATTTCATTTTTTAAAAGTTAGCATGCCAACTACTTGTCGGTATAGAGTAAAAAAGAAAAGCCATAACAGTAGGTGGTGTGAAAGCTTAAACCAAAAATAAAGCAACCCAAGCTTTTGTTGGCCATGGGTTCATAGATCAATAACTTCTCATCTTGTTGAACAAACAACCGAGAAGTTTCACAAGATTGCAATGTTGAAGTTTTGCCATGGATATGACTTCATTTTTGAACTCCTCTATTCCTTATCCTGAAGTTTTAGAAAGAATCTTGATTGCAATGTCTTGCCTATCTGCCAATATGCCCTAGCAATAATTTTAAAAAATTTGAAACTTAGTGTATGTTTGATATGGAGGTAAAATAGAGGTGACGATTTATATACAAAACTCATCCTATAAAAATTTTATCGTCATTTTTACCCACGTACAGATACCATTAGATGAAGGAGATGAATACCTTGGTAACCGAAGCTTGTTTGAATAAATTTTTCTAGCCTATAGACTGGTCCAAAGCCCCCTTCTCCTAACTTGTTACTTGGTGAGAAGTGATTTGTGGCATTAGAAATGGTTGAAAAATCAAATATTGTTGGTAAATCCATGTATTCTTTCTCCCTCTCATCCTTCCAATGAAATACTTTTAACATCCCTGAAATTGTGGGAGATACGATTGTGTGTACAATTAATAATTTATTCGTAGTTATAATGTAAACAAAGAAAAGGAAAATAGTCATTGACATGGCAAAAGCACCATTGCTTTAGCACTGTTGAGAACTACAGTGATTCACTTTTAAGAAAAACTAGAAGTGGACTTGCGCATCACAGATAACAAAATTGTGTCATATTTTGTTTGGTTGAAGAGCATACTTTGACCTTTATACAATGAACATTATTTGTCTTCAGTTTAGTGAAAAAGATATTTTGTAGAAAATTTTGAGAGTTACTATTTTTATACAATAAAAGTAAAATAATGTCATTTGTACAACTAATTATTATATCAAATGAAATTTTTATCTTGAATAATTTTCACTTAAGAGTTAGTACAAAAGTTTGAGTTAAATAAAATCCAATATCATTAGTTTTAAGAGACTGTTAACATTACCATTAATCCATAGTTCATTTTTGATTTGAGATGGTAAGGGTGAAGTGTTTTAGTGTTAGAGGTGGAGAGATAATATAGAAAAGTGAAAGAGTATGTGAAATAATGGTGCGTTAGTTAGTATTTAATATTATTAATAGAGAAAAATAAAAGAAACAAAAGTTAGAGTTGATGAATGTTAAGAAAGAAAGATAAAAAGTTTTACAAGTAAAAACAAAAAAAGTGATGATGTGACTCAAATAGAGAGGCGAGACAAGCAAATGTGACTCAAAAAGTGATGGTAGCACTATAATATGTGTTTCGAGATTTATATGTATCAAAGATTTCATCAATACTGTGAACTATACACTTAACAGTTATATTATTCATTCTCTATCTAAGCTGGACCAAGCTAGTTTGAGAGTTAATGAAGGGCTTGGTTCATTTAGTTGAGTTTGAAGAGTAACTAAAATTAGGCTAAAATTCAAGAAATTCTCTCCAATTATAGGTGTGCTTTAAACTCATCAAACCGTGTATATTGACTTTTTGTAAGAGATTTTGTGCATATGTACAGGGAGTCAATATGCACTAAGATGCACACTTTGACAAATTTAGGGAATCATGTTGGTGATTTTCAAAGTACAGAAAATTTCTACATATAACCTATAGTTGTTTTTGGTATAGCAAAAAAAAAAGAAACAAACTAAGGCCTAAAGAAAGCGATGCTAATAGAGTCCACCAAGAGAGCAGAACTCATCCCAACAGAAGGCAAATTTAAAACCAAGCAATCGTCATGAATATACGATCCCATTTTAGCTAAAAAAATCTATGCAAGAGTTGGATTCACTGAAAAGAGGAGAAAGCCTCACATCCCAAACATATGACCCATAGTTAGAGGGGTTTCTTGAAATTTAACCTTAAGTGTATGCTTGATAAGAGAATAAAAGTGGGAGTGAATTTTACATGGATGAGTTTTGTATACAATTTCATATACAAAATTCATCCATATAAAATTTACTCTTACTTTTACTCTCTTACCAAACATACACTAAAAATAGTTATTGATGCATGCGCAATGTGAGCATAAACCACTAAAAGAAAAGATTATCCTTAATTAAGGAATTGAATGATAATAGATAATTTAATTGATAACTGTTTGTATTGTAATAAATCTAAATGCAACAAATTAGGTAAACTTAATAAAGGATAGGAAAAGTTATGCAATTGTTGAGATTTAGTTGTTTGAGTTTTTATTTTTCTTAAAGAATATGTAGTGTCACATTTAATGTATTGTTTAAATGGTTATATAACACTTATACTTATTTTGAGGACTTGATAAATAAAAAGACACAAACCAAAAATTGAGAATATAGAAAATATGTTCATGTGACAATTTTAGAGAACTGAATATAATTAATGCAAACAACGTATTTTGTCCCTATTAATATAAAATTTTTTTGAAAAATTTTAAAATCGTAAAATGAAAATATGTCAATCGAAAAACTGAAATTTAGAGTATTTTTTAGGCCAATTTACTCAATAATTAAATTTTTATAAAAAAAGCGGTGCAAGAATCATAAAAAAGGGAAAATAAAAAATAAAAATTAAGATAGAAGACTAAAATTAAATCCTATGCCTAATCTTGAGTCACTTAGTCTTTTTGTTTTTATTGATTCATAATTCATGCATTTAGCCCACAAATTTTAGTTCGGAACCATCAACCCACTTTTTTCTTTTGTTTTCCTCTTTTTTGTTTTTATTTTATTTTTCCCGTATTCCCATTCTCTCCTCGTTACAGAAGACTATCCTATTGTAGCACATGTTCCCGGGGAAGGGGGATAAAGTAGTTAGTGCATGATATGTTTTTAAATTCATTTCTATCACTTATGTAACGCTTATCTTATCATTTTCTTATCCTCTGCATTTCATTTTGTAACCACTTTATATAATAAAGCATGGCCATTCTCTCTCGTTGAGCGAAAGCCATCCCTTCCTTTAATTTCTACATGGTATCAGCTGCCCCCATGGCACACACACCGCTCCAAACTCTAGAATGACAGCCACCACCGCCTCCACCTCCTCCACTTCTCCCACCACCTCCCCTTACCCTTATCCTGCGACTCTCAACATCAGCAATTTTGTTTCCTTAGACCTCACTTCCTCCAATTATCGCCTATGGCTGGCCCAAATGAAAATCCTCATTGAGAGTCAAGATTTAGGTGGTTTTATTGATGGAGACACTCCTGCGCCGCTTCCTCGGATAGCCTCTCCTATGACTCCTGGCACCCCAGGCTTGAGGCTTGATCAACCAAATCCAGAATACATTCATTGGCGTAGGACAGATCGACTTGTCCGTGCATGGTTAACGAGTCGTCTTACGAAGGAACCTCTTGGCCTTGTTGATCTAGAGACCTCTCGCGAGGTTTGGCTTCCCCTCCAAGATGCTTTCGCTCACACCTCCGTGGAGCTTGAGTTTCTCCTCAAACACAAATTGTCTGTGTTGACTAAAGACCCAACCCCTACCATTCACGACTACATCAGGTCCTTCAAAGAGATCTGTGATGATCTAGCACTTATTGGCCAACCACTAACGGATCAGGATAAGGTATTTCACTTGCTCAGAGGCCTGGGTCCCGATTGCAACTCATTTACCGCCACTATGCTCCGCCCCCTATACCTTCCTATCAATCTGTACTTCATCAATTAATAAACTATTACACTCGCACTGGTGATCTGACCAAGTCCTACAACACCACTGCCTACTATGCCAACCGTGCCAGTCAATCACTGGGACGCAGGACTGCTACAAACTCCAAGTCAAAATCTAACCGCTAACCGCGTCACCTTCAGTTCTCAAGGCAGGGGCTTCGCACCCCACTCCCAGTCCAGCACCGTTACTAACAAGCAATCCACTGGCCCAACCGCATCTGCTTCTCTGATTCGCCAAATTTGTGAAGGTAAAAATCATGATGCCTTGGCTTGTCCCAATCGTTACAATCATGCATATCAGCCAGAGCACCTCTCCTCTGCACTTGCTGCCATGACTCTCAATGACACCAATGATACCACCGAATGGCTTCCTGATTCTGGTGCAGGAGCCCACATGACCAATGATCCAGGTATCCTTTCTAATCTGCATCCATACTAAGGAAACAAACATGTTGCAATAGGTAACGGTGACACATTGTCAATTACACATACTGGTGATGCCATTATACCTTTGAGTTCTAGGTCTCAACTGCAATTAACTCATGTCTTAGTTGTTCCTAGCATTCAGAAAAATTTACTATCCATCAGTCAACTGAAAAATGATTTTCCCTGCTTGTGCGAATTTTCATCTTCTGGCTTTGCATTAAGGACAAGATGACAGGGCAGATTTTGAGCAAGGGGACGAGGACGGGGGATATCTACACTCTGCAACAACCAACTAGTGCCTACTTTTCCACACGATTCCAAACTGTTAATGAAGCCACTTGGCATGCTCGACTTGGCCATCCCAATATGTGACTAGTCCGACATCTGCACAATAAAGGAGCTATTAAAGCCTCAAACAAGTAGTCCTTGAACTTTATATGTGAAAGTTGTACTATGGCTAAGGCCACCCATTTACCTTCTCTATCAATTAATAAAAGGAGCACTGCTCCGTTTCAGTTACTTCACCTTGATTTGTGGGGTCCCTCCCCAATTGTCTCTAAGAATGGGTTTAGATTCTATGGATGCATTGTTGATGATTTCACCCGCTTCACCTGGCTTATTCCACTAAAGGCTAAATCCGAATTTTATGATCACTATATTTTATTTGAAAAATTCATCCTCCGGCAATTCGAAACAGCAATTAAAGGAGTCCAATGTGATGGTGGCGGTGAGTTTCTCAATCAAAAATTCCTCACTCACCTAGCATCAAATGGAATTAAAGTCGAGGTCTCATGCCCATCATACTCCCAACAAAATGGTGTTGCAAAACGCAAACACCGCCATATAAGGGAATTGGGATTCACAATGCTCTTTGCTAGCAAAGTTCCCACGACTTACTGGACAGAAGCTTTCCAAACTGCTGTGCACCTCATCAATCGTCTACCATCTTCGGTTCGCAAGTCTCAATGCCCTCACTATTTGCTGACCAAACAACAACCTGATTATTCTAGTTTATGAGTTTTTGGGTGCAGATGTTTTCCTCTGATTCACGAACCGCAGCACACTAAGTTCAGTCCCAAGTCACTGCCATGCGTCTTTCTTGGTTACAGTGATCATCACAAAGGGTATAAATGCCTCCACCCATCTACAGGTCGTATCCACATATCTAGGAATGTGGTCTTTGATGAACGCCTCTTTCCATACAAAAATCTGCAGCAGCTACATGATCCAGCAGCACACCGTGATTAATTCATCACCACTTATCGAGATCATACAACTTTGCCACCATCCACCACACTTCGCCATCCACCCAGGACTGCACATGACTTCCCAGATTCGCCAAATAATGCAACCTCCACCACCCGCATTTCTTCCTTCAGTCCAGCACACTGGATAGCTTCCGCCCCCATCTCAGAAAATACCCATCCACCTACCACTGCCCCTTCGTGTCCCTCCCCTGCACCCATGTCAGTTGATAACCCAAAAACACCCACCACATGATCACAAGAACCAAGGCTGGTGTCCACTGTCTCAACGGGAAATTTCTGCTCAATTGCATGACTATTCCAAAGGAACCGTAGACAATCAAGACTGCTCTCAGGCATCTGGTTTGGAAAGAAGCAATGGAGAATGAGCTTAAGGCTCTGGTAGAACAGAACACATTCCAATTGGTACCACGCACATTTAATATACGGGTTCTTGGCACGAAATGGATTTGAAAGGCTAGGTTAAAGTCTGATGGGACATTGGACAGACTTAAAGCCAGGTATGTCGCGAAGGGGTTCAATCAAATTGCCGGTGTCGACTTCACAGAAACTTTCGCTCCGGTGATAAAATTTAGCACTGTCAGGTTGGTTTTACCTCTGGCAACAGTCAATAAGTGGCGACTCAAGCAACTGGATGCCAAAAACGCCTTCCTACATGGTCCGCTCGCTGAACCAGTCTATGTATCCCAATCCCCTGGGTTTGAAGATCCCAGTTACCCCAACCATGTCTGGCGCCTCAAGAAAGCACTGCATGGACTCCGCCAAGCCCCTCGAAACTGGTTCAACAAACTCAGGTCCTACTTGGTTCACTACGGCTTCATCTGCAGCACGGCAGACCCATCTTTGTTCATTTACAAATCAAATGGGAATATCATTCTTTTTCTACTTTACGTCGACGACATCATCTTAACAGGCAACTCAGCTTCTGCGCTTTCTATCTTCGTCAACAAATTACGCCATGACTTCAACATCAAAGATCTTGGGGACTTACACTACTTTCTGGGAGTAGAGGTTCAGCGGACTGACTATGAACTATTCCTAAATCAGTCCAAATGTGCTTCTGACATCTTCACGCGTGCACAGATGAAGGATTCAAATCACATTGCCACACCAATGGCTATGAAACACTCAGAATCTGACTCCGCAGATGTCACTGACCCACAACAGTATTGCAGCATCACAGGGGCCCTGCAGTACCTCACTTTTTCTCGCCCTGAGATCGCTTACTGTGTCAACTATTTATGCCAGTTCATGCATGCACCGACAGTAGCTCATTTCCGGATGATAAAGTCAGTTCTTCGTTATATCAAAGGAATCACTGCACTTGGCATGAGAATTCACTCATCCTCTGCTTCAAATTTATAAGCCTTTGTTGACGTAGATTGGGCTGGATGCCCTGACACCCGACGCTTAACCACTGGCTTCTGCGCGTTCCTTGGCAGTAATTGTATATCTTGGTGCGCAAGGAAGCAACCCACCATTGGTCGATCAAGTGCCGAGGCGGAGTACAGAGCAATGGCTTCCGCAGCTGCTGGGTTGACGTGGATATGCTACCTGCTGCGTGATATTGGAATCGAGTTACCTGAAGCTCCAACTTAGTTCTGCGATAACATAAGCGCACTATACTTAACAGTCAATCCTGTCTTCCATGCCGGCACGAAGCATATTGAACTCGATTATCACTTTGTGCGTGAGAAAGTTGCTCAAGGTTCTTTGGCCCCCAAATATATCCCTTCCAGTTTTCAGCTTGCGGATGTCTTTACAAAGCCACTTACTAAGGCAGCGTTCTAGAACATGTGAAGCAAACTAGGTCTCTGCCTAGCCCACCAAGTTTGAAGTGGGGTGATAAAGTAGTTAGTGCTTGATATGTTTTTAAATTCATTTCTATCACTTATGTAACGCTTATCATTTTCTTATCGTCTGCATTTCATATTGTAACCACTTTATCTATATATAATAAAGCATCCACTCTCTCTCGTTGAGTGAAAGCCATCCCTTCCTTTTATTTCTACAAGGGGGAGGAACCTTTTTATTTTGGGGGAAAAATATCACTCTCTAGCACACATATAAGGGGACCACCTACACTACCTCTCACGGTCAACACAGGCAGCACAAAGCACTCACATCTTCACAGCACATCCTGCACACACACTCACCCTTTCATTCTATCAAAATCACACACGCAGAAAAAGTGCAGAAAGGAAGAGAAGGAGCACCAGAAAGAGAGGAAGAGTGAACAGATTCACACACAGAGGGAAAGAAAAGAGGAGAGGTTTGGGAGGAGAAGTTGAAGAAAAAATAGCCCAAGGTGGAAGAAGGTAAGGATTTCTTCTTCGTATCAGTTACTTGGATTTTTGCAGAATTTCTATTTTTTTTTTTCTACTGGTTTTCTCCTCCTCTGCATTAGGCCACAAGATCTCACACTCTCACGGCAAAAATGCTCACCTCCCCTGCACTCATTTCCCTGCACCATAGCCCCTCATTCACGGAAACACCACCACACCACGTCCACCGTCACACGCTAACCTGCACCCATTACCAGGAAACAACACACCGTCTCTCTCACCCTTTGCTCAGCACCTTACTCAGAGCACCAAGCTTCATCTTCCACGGCAGCCAGCACCATTTCCCTCTGCACCTTCAGAAATTCACCCACACTTTCACTTGCACAGCACCCACGCCGCCAAAGAACAGAGCACTACACCCATATTTGTCACAGCTACAGCACGGATCAACACCACAGGCCACTCCTCACTCTCACACAACACCAAGCCACTGTCTGCCTATCACCCTCATCTCCCCTGTTTTCCAGCCACGGCACAACGCTCCCACACTAGCACAGCCCATGTTCTCCCCTATTCATCTGTCACGGCATTTTCCCATCAACACAGAACCCCTCACCCCAAGCACTAGCCACACACCACCGACAGGAGTTCCTTTTCACTGCAGCACAGCACTCATCCTCACAATGGAGCACCACGGCACCTTCACACACCTGAACAAAGCCACAGCCTACACTTTCATGCAGCGCCTCAAGCTTCCACTCACCCATCATCCACCCAGCACTCACATCTTCACTCCACGCACCAGCACAGCACGGCATTCTGCACTCCCCCACTGCATCTTCACGCACCGCCCTCACGCATACTCACTTCGCGCACCACGCTCACGCACCTGCACTCTCTCATTCTTTTTTTTTTTTTTTTTAAATTCTATTTGTAGGTCATGTCACTTAACTTGCTGTGATATTTGTGTTGTGCAATGAAAACTTTGTTAAGATTTGATGTGTTTTTGGGCTGTTGATGTGTTTATTTTGGAAATTGAGATTTTGGGACCAATTAATTATATATGGTTTGGGTTTTGTTCTTATAAAAATTAGTTGGGCTTAATGGATCATGGGTTAATCTTTGGACTTAGGTTTTATTAGATGGCCAAAATAAAAAATGAGTAAAAGATAAAATAAAAAAATATAAATGATAATAATAGTAAAATAAAATAGCTAATTTTAGAAAATAGTAATAAATATAATTAAATAATTTATCTAAGTCATTTGAGTTGTAACAACTTATTGATTTAAAAAATGATTAAATTAACGACGCTTCAGTTTCTAAATTAAATTAAAAATTATTTCAAACTCTCTAACCATTAATTTAAAAGTTATTAATCAACTAGGGATGATATTATCATGATGTCTCTTCCATCTTAAAAATCTTTTACGATCACTAATGGTTATTATTGTCATGACGACTCTTTCACTTTTTCGTGATATAGATTTTTAATTAATTATTAATCATTTATTAGAAATTATTAATTTTAAATATTTAATCGACTAGGGACAATGTTATCGCGACGATTTTTCTATTCCAAAAATATTTTAGGATTACCAATGATCATTGTTGTCGTGACGACTATTTGACTCATAGGTGATATAAATTTTAATTAATCATTAATTAATTGAGAAATAATAAAATTTTTAATTAATCTTTAATCAATAAGAGACGATATTGTTGTGACGACTCTTATATCCCGAAAATAATTAAAATCACTAGAAATCAACATAAACATGACGCCTCTTTGATTTGTGGATGACATAAATATTAATAATCTTCTTCAAAAACAACCAACCAACAGTTCTTCTTATTTAATCAATTATCTTTATAATTTTTATCAATCAATCCTCATAGAACATTTTTAATTTAATCAACATTATCAAAGCATTTTCAATTTAATCAATACATAAATCATTTTATGTTTAATTAATCTACAATTTTAATTAAAATCCTACAACACACAAATATTTTTTATAAGAATGACGTGGCTTTGATTTTCTATTACACGTGGGGATACGTAGGCACACAAAGGCAAGCCAAAATTGTAGATATTTTCATTTAATTCTTTCAATTATTTTTTGTCGTTAATCTTTATTTGTTATTTTGTTTTTGGGATAAATTAAATAAACTTCAAGGTCATGATAATTTTCGCACAATTAGCTTTAGGATAACCGTCTTATGACAGATGTATCAGGGGTACAGTATGATTAAGTTACTGCTCTTTCCTGTGCATAAGCAGGCTCCATAACCTTATCTCATTTTCAAAGACCGATTTTCTAATAAAAAAGGTTTTTTTCCAATTGTTTGTCCATTTAAACAAAAATTGGTGCCAATTCTTAATTTTTTTTTATAAATTTAGCTGTATCTCATCGCGGTGCCCTCTGGGTACGTTGTGATAGTTTGGCAACTCCATTAGGGATGGTTAGAGAGTCAAGCTTGTTAAAATTGATTGTGCAAAACATTATGACCTTTTGTGTATTTCTTTTATCCCTTTTGGTTTAAATTTGTTTGTTTTCTTGTCTGTTATGTGTGTGTTTAATCTATATATTGCTGCTGTTACCATTTTGATCCACATTTTTTAATCTTGTTTGCATGCTTTGCTTTATTGGAATACATTTATCCTTGCTTATGCACGTGATGTAATTCAAATTGATGTAATGTTGATGATCAAACCATAGGGTAGACAATTTAAGCAATATATCTGTACTGCCTGGTGTTCTATCTTGCAGATTAGGGTTTTTGGGTAGTTTTAGAGTGTGCTTTTATGCTCTCATCACACATTGCACTGTCATTATTCTCACACACATTGAGAGAGACCCTACACCTGGGCCTGAGTAGAACTTAAGATTAGGGGAGTTGAGTAGCGATCGCCATTTTGGGCGTACGTCTTGTTTGGTTATTAGGAAAACTCTAATTAGATTATGCCTCATTTCATGGATGTCCCACATTTCAGTGTTTCACCTATTGTTATGGATAGCATCTATGTGATGGCATCCCTACTTTAAAAAAAAAAAAAAAACAGGGGCAATTTGGAGACCAACATCCATTAGATAGAACAACTGGAAAACCATGCACTAATAGAAAATCCATAGATGCCATCAGGATATAAATTTTCGAATCCTAAGTCACCCTTGGTCAGGACACAATGAGAGCATATCATTTTTGTTCCATAAAAAATAAATGCGTTCATCTCTTGCATAATCATGTATAAATAAAACATATTAGTTCACTGAGATTGCATAGTCCATTAGCATAACAAAGCAATATTTGATCCAGAAGTCTGCTAGTGGATTAATAATTTGTCAACTCAATTTGAAAATTACATATCCCTTTCATAAAAAAAATAAAATAAATAAAAAGTAACATTTGTCAAAAAGCATCACTTTGCATCTTCATGCATTAGTGAATTGGAAAGATTGATTAACCCATCAACATGACAAATGACACGTGCAAAATCTCCTTGGGAAAAAAGTGATATTTTGTCAGAAAAGAAAATAAAGTCATTGTAAATGGGTCAACAATTTACCAATCTCAATGTAGCATTTCATCTAGCATCATTGTAAAGAAAATTATGTTCCATTTAGCATATTCATCATTTGTCTGTACATATCAGCATAATATTCTTGCATGTGTCTCAAAAATTTGCATACATCATATTGTTCATTTTTTCACATGATAGCATAACATTCCAAGACACATCTCATAAAAAATAACAAAGAAAAATCCTCTAGCATTTGGCATGCTAGTAATTTTTTTTATACATAACATCATAATATTCTTGCATACATTTCACCAAAAACAAAAAAACAAAAAAAAAAGAAACGAAAAGAGTATAGAATTGTTTGCATTAGCATATGTTTTTGCATGTCCAAAAAGCAAAAAACAAAAAGAAACAAAATATATTTTTGCATACTGACATTCTTGCATGCATCTCATAAAGAAAAAAAAATCAAATCATCTACATATAGCACACTGTACACTTTCTTTACATGTCAGCATAGTGCCAGCATAGCATTCTTACATGCATATCATTAATAAAATAATAATCATTATCTACATTTAGCACGTTGTTTCATTTTCCTTATATGCATCTCATAAAAAAAATGATCTTCATTTAGCATACTGCATTTTCTACACATATTGGCATAACATTTTGTATACATCTCATTTATAAAAAAATAGGAAAAAATAAAAATCATTTACATCCGCATGCTAAATCCTTTTTCTATACATCAGCATAATATCAATATTTTACATGCATCACATAAAAAAAAGAAAAAAAGAAAAACTTTACATTCATCATATTCATAATTTTTTTGTACATATCAACATAACCTTTTTGCATGCACATAAAACAAAAGAAAAGAAAAATCAATTATCATTTGCATTTAATACACTAGTCACTCTTCTTCACATATTAGCATAATATTCTTTACGCATCTTATACAAAAGACAAAAAAGAAGAAAAATAAAATTTGTTTGAATTTAACATGCTCATGATCTTTCTGTATATATCATCCTAACATTTTTGCCAATACGTCACAAAAATATTGCATTTAATATAGTGATCATTTTTCTTTACATATCAGCATAACATTTGGCATGCATCTTAAAAAAAATTTCCACATTCATATTATCAACATGACATTCATGTATGCGTCGTATAAAAAATAAAAACAAAAAAACAAAAAAAGTCTTCTATACTTAGTACATTGGTTGTTTCCCTACGAATCTGCATAATATTCTTGCATAAATAAAAAAATTATTTGCATTTAGCATATTAATTGTTTTCTTTACATTTAAAGAAAGAGCAAACAAAAAGAAAAGGAAAACCAAAACAAAACAAAAATATTTGCATTCAGCATATTGTTCATTTTTCTACATAACAACATAACATCCCTACACACATCTAAAAAAAACAAAAGGCATAAATCATTTGCATTTAGCATACTGTTCATGTATAACATTTTGTACAAAGAAAAAAAATCATTTACCTTTACCATTTGATCATTTCTTTTGTACACATCAACATAACAATTTGCACACATCTCAAAAAAAAAATTTCATTTAGCACACTGATAATTTTTCTGTACATATCAACATAACATTCTTGTCTTCATCTCAAAAGAAAAGAAAAAAGAAAAAGTAAAGAAAATTGCATGTAGCATACTGGTCATTTTCACTTCATGTCATCATAACATTCTTGCCTGCATCTTATGAAAAAGTTTTATGGTATTAAAAATAACTTTAAAAAAAACAAAAACAAAAAAGTTGACAATCGCTTGGCCAAAAAGAATCTCATCCAAATCAATTTGCATAATAAAGGGATAACTCTACAATTGCATTCATTGTTTTCCCTTTTGATCTTGCTCTAAAGCTCTCTGAATTTCACTCCATGTGTCACTTTGCCTTATCCATCAAACTCAATACCTTCACGCTCAACAATCGTTCATCCTTTCGTTTCATTTTGGCAAATAATTCATCTCTTTCACTCTATCATTCGACTCAATTAATCAAAATTTTACCTCATCAACTATTCTTTTGCATGCTTCTCATTCATCAGTGCCTACTTTGATCCGACCAATTCACCCACCCAATCTAAATGCATTTTTCTCATGTCCTTACCCAAGAAGGTCAAATTTTCTTGTGAAAGAATTGTCAATCTGCTTTTGATTTGAGCTCATAAAGAAAATCACAAAAAGATTTACTAGTCATGCACAAGATACAAAATCATATTGGTTCAGTGACACTTGCCAAGGAAATTGCTTTCTTTGTCTTTCCTTGCTGCAAAAATGGTTGCTTCACAAAAAAAAAAGGGTAAGAGAAGAACAACAAAAAAACAAAAAAACAAAGAAAAAAAGAATATTACAAAAAACAGAGAAAAGAAAAAAGAATATTACAAAAAAGAAGGAAAGGAGAAGGAAAGAAGAGAAAAAGAAAAAATCTTATTAGGATGTGGTCTCATCATGTTTGGACACTCTTTCAATGAAAATTTTAATGGAATGATTATGCAATTCATCAAATCACATTCCACTCATCTCATGTCCCATTCTCATTTAAATTTTATCCATCACTTATTCCTTCTTCCTTTATAGATTCCCAAAAAAGAGAGACAAGGAAAACAATTCGTACAAAAAACATGTGTCATTTCTCTTCATGATCAATAATGGACTTTAGTAAAGATAAAATTGAGAGTGATGCAAATGCAAGACCCCAATGTTTTCAAAAATAAAATGTGTTCTGCATGCAAACTTTTCCAATGATATGAGGTATTTCTTGATTTTTTAAACACATAGGTGTGGTTGTTATCTCTCGACACCCCTTTTGAGCCTGAATATGTTTTTTTCAATTCACCCACAATTCAAGATTAACTAAGGGAAGGATAGTATTTCGAAAGTCTTGTTAGGCATTCAAATATCAAAGAGGATTATTTTCATTCAGCTACTCAAACACTATTTATGCCTTGTCAAGTCCCTTGAACCAAAAAAGAAAAAAGTTTCTTTTCATACCCATACAAGTCATATCCTAGGATCAATGAGAATTTAATACACTAAAAATGGTCTTATTTCAGCAGGGGTCAACAAAGCATGTAAAAAAAAAAAAAGAAGAGAGAAAAGGAAAGAAAAATGAAAGTCATGTAACAAAAGACAAAGAGTACAAGAAAAAGAAAATTAAAGAATCCTTTGAAAAAGATGTCTTGAAAAAGAAATCATGAATAAATCAGTGCCAATTCTTGACTGCTTGAAAAGATGACCAAGTAATCAAAAATATATTCTCATTGCAATCCAATATTAATCTTTGGGCTTGTTAATCATTTCTTTCTTGAGCCACATTTTTATTCCCTGACCCCATCATAACCCTTGAAATCCTCTTGATAAATGAAGGCACTGCAAAACATGTTGAAAATAGGAGCAAAAAGAATTGAAGAAAGGAAGAGTAAGGTAACATAAATGAATTTTGGAGCCTTATGTCCTTTCGTTGGGAAAATCTTTCACCTGAGCTACATTATAAGCTTTTAAAGTCCTTGTTGAGGTTGGTTTGCTTGAGGTGTACACTGGGGCAAATTTTTTAGTGCTCAGCAAAAACAAAAAAAAAGGCAATAATTGGGGAAAAAAAACAAAAAAGAAAAAGAGATAAACTGACTTAAAGGAAATCTTACTAAGGTCCATGAATGATTTTTGAAGAGGAATATCAAAAGTGGACTTGTTGACCAAATTTCAAATTTTCTCATCATTTTCACTAATCTATATAATAAATATCATCATATCTTCCTTGAATAAAGACCTTCATTCCTTGACCATTGATTCATATATGTTCACTTCATTCTACCATTTGAATCCATCAAATTGTTCTTGAACAAATCCCTTCAAAATTGCATGATCATGTCATTAATATTTTTAGGTTGAAAACGTGAATCTGAAAAAAGAAAGAAGAAGAGAAAAGAAGAAAACAAAAAAAAATCAAAAGCAAAAAAGAAAGAAAAAAGAAGAACAAAACAAGCATTTGCCTGCAAGGAATTCAAGGAAAGTGATTGAGTTTCAAGGTAAAAGCATTAGTTGTATTGAAAGAAGCAAAGTTGAATAATTGAAGTTGTTTGTTACACCTAATCAGCCGGGATTTCCAAAATACATACAACATTCACAGTTCTCAAGTTTTGAGTGAATATTTGACAACAAGTTCATGAAATCAACGATCTGGGGCAAATTTTTGTGTTGAACAAGACATGTTCATCTCATAAGATCCACATACACTAGGGCAAATTTTGAATCAATCATTTTAGCTGTGAAACAAAGACATGTTTGCCACATCAAGGAAACATAAACTGGGGCAAAATTTTGGAAGCTTTGGAAAAATAACATTCAAGTCATCATGATTTTCAAAGATCTAGCATAGCCTCAAAGAGGAAACATCAGGAGCAATTGCAAGGTTAACTCCTAGCAGAACAATTTCAAGCAAAATAATCCCTTGACAAGTTGAATTGGAAATTGAATTCTCTTTGGACAAGCAATTTTACATTGAATAAAGCTCAGCTAACATTCTGTAGAATTTCATGAAACTGATTGCATTCTGTGTCTTGCATTCTCAAACCAGCATACCATTCATCAGCATATAGATTCATAATATATCATGCACAACACATTTCACATTACATTCATTCTTTTACTTCATTCGCATTACATTCGCATTGTGGTTTTCACATTACATTCACGTTATTGCTTTCGTATTATGCATACATACTTTTTTTCCCACTAAATTCAGACTTTACAAGTTTTCACCAAATTTTATTTAAAAAAACCAAGTTTCTATCTCGGTACAGGGCTTTCGAGCTTTTCAAAATTCCATATCTTGATACGGGGCTATCAAGCTTGTTACAGTTTTGAGTTTCGATACAGGCCTATCAAACTCATCCACTTTAAAGCCTTGATACAAGGCTATCAAGCTTGTCATGTTTTCCCAGTCTAGATATAGTGCTTGTCCAATTTAAGCTATGATGCATGGCTATCAAGCTTGTCTAGTTTGCACTTTACTACTTTCACATTTTACAGCTTTCGTATTTTACTGCTTTCACATTTTATAGCTTTCGCATTTTATTGTTTTTGAATTTTATTGCTTTCACATTTACAGCTTTTGCATTTTACTGCTTTTGCATTTTACGGCTTTCACATTTTTCAGCTTTTGCATTTTACGGCTTTCGCATTTTACAGCTTTCGCATTTTACAGTTTTCGCATTTACAGATTTTGCATTTTATAGCTTTTGCATTTTACTGCTTTCACATTTTACAGCTTTCGTATTTACTGCTTTCACATATTTACAACTTCAATATTTTACTGCTTTCACATATTTACGACTTTCACATTTTCTAGCTTTCGTATTTACTGATTCATATATTTACAGATTTCACATTTTACTGCTTTCACATTTTTATTTTTCATAGTT
Organism: Castanospermum australe; assembly: GCA_019955255.1. Classification (NCBI taxonomy): domain Eukaryota; kingdom Viridiplantae; phylum Streptophyta; class Magnoliopsida; order Fabales; family Fabaceae; genus Castanospermum; species Castanospermum australe. Next base: position 42,685 of record NSJW01000635.1, on the reverse strand, counting down.
CATCATTTCATAATGCATCGCTTTAGAAAAATTGTTGTGCGCAATCGTTAGTGTTTTACATTTTCAGGACAAAATATGTGTTTTCTTCTTTATTCATTTCTTATTTGAGAAAATGAAGAATCACGGTTCTACATTACCCGCTTCTAAGAAATGAGTAAAGAGGGACAACTGTAAACATCGTATTTTACCCCTACTAATATTAAATTTTTCAAAAAAAATATAAAATTGTAAAATGAAAATAAGCCAATCCAGAAACTGAAATTTGGAGCATTTTTAAGCCAATTTACTCAATAATTAAATTTTTATAAAAAGGGGGCAAGAATCATATAAAAGGGAAAATGAAAAATAAAAATTAAGATAAAAGATTAAAATTAAATCCTATGCCCAATCTTGAGTCACTTGGTCTTTTTTTTTTTATTGATCCATAATTCATGAATTTAGACCACAAATTTTAGCCCAAGATCTATCAACCCACTTTTTTTTTTTTCTCTTTTTGTCTTATTTTTCCTATAATCTCATTCTCTCCTCATTCCAGAAGACTATTCTATTGCTAGCACATGTTCAAAGGGAGGGGGAGGAACCTTTTTATTTTGGGGGAAAAATATCACTCTCTAGCACACATATAAGGGGACCACCTGCACTACCTCTCACGTTCAACACAGGCAGCATAGAGCACTCACCTCTTCACAGCACATCCTGCACACACACTCACCCTTTCATTCTCTCAGTAGCACACACATGCAGAAAAAGTGCAGAAAGGAAGAGAAGGAGCACCAGAAAGAGAGGAAGAGTGAACAGATAGGGAAAAAAAAGAGGAGAGGTTTGGGAGAAGTTGAAGAAGAAATAGCCCAAGGTGAAAGAAGGTAAGGATTTCTACTCCATATCAGTTACTTGGATTTTTTCTGGATTTTTATTTGTTTTTTTTCTAGTGGATTTCTCCTCCTCTGCATTAGGCCACAAGATGTCACACTCTCACGGCAAAAATACTCACCTCCCCTCCACTCATTTCCCTGAACCATAGCTCCTTATTCACTGAAACACCACCACACCACGTCCACCGTCACATTCTAACCTGCACCCATTACCAGGAAACAACACACCGTCTCTCTCACCCACTGCTCAACACCTTACTCAGAGCACCAAGCTTCACCTTCCACGGCAGCCAGCACTATTTTCCTCTGCACCTTCACATATTCACCCACACTTTCACTTGCACAGCACCCACACCGCCCAACAACAGAGCACTACACCCACATTTGTCACAGCTGCAGCACGGTCAACACCACAGGCCACTCCTCACTCTCACACAACACCAAGCCACCGTCTGCCCATCACCCTCATCTCCCCTGTTTTCCAGCCACGGCACAACGCTCCCACACCAGCACAGCCTATGTTCTCCCCTCTTCATCTGTCACGGCATTTTCCCATCAACATATAACCCCTTACCCCAAGCACTAGCCACACACCACCACAGGAGCCCCTTTTCACTGCAGCACAGCACTCATCCTCACAACAGAGCACCCACGGCACCTTCTCACACCTGCACAAAGCCACAGCCCCCACTTTCATGCAGCGCCTCAAGCTTCCACTCACCCATCATCCATCCAGCACTCACATCTTCACTCCACGCACCAGCACAGCACGGCATTCTGCACTCTGCCACTGCACCTTCACGCTCCACCCTCACGCACACTCACTTCACGCACCTGCACTCTCTCACTCCTATTTTTTTATTTTATTTTTTTTAAATTTTTAATTCTATTTGTATGTCACTTAACTTGCTGTGATATTTGTGACATGTAATGAAAAGTTTGATAAGATTTGATGTGTTTTTTGGGCCATTGATGTGCTTATTTTGGAAATAGAGATTTTGGGACGAATTAATTATATATGGTTTGGGTTTTGCTCTCATAAAAATTAGTTAGGCTTAATGGGTCATGAGTTAATCTTTGGACTTATGTTTTATTAGATGGCCAAAATAAAAAATCGAGTAAAAGATAAAATAAAAGAAATATAAGTGATAGTAGTTGTAAAGTAAAATAGATAATTTTAGATAAATAATAATAAATATAATTAAATAATTTATCTGAGTTATCTGAGTTGTGACAAATCGTTGATTTAGAAAATGATTAAATCGAAACTTTGTTATCGTGACAACGCTTTGGTTCTAAAATTAAATTAAAAATTATTTTAAACTCTCTAACTGTTAATTTAAAATTTATTAATCAACTAGGGGCGATATTGTCATGACGACTCTTCGGTCCCAAAAATATTTTAGGATCACTAACGATCATTGTTGTCGTGACGGCTCTTTGACTTTTAAGTGATATAGATTTTTAATTAATTATTAATTACTTATTAAAAATTATTAATTTAAAATCTTTAATCGACTAGGGACGATGTTATTGTGACAATTCTTCTATTCTGAAAATATTTTTGGATCACTAAAAATCATTGTTGTCATAATGATTCTTTGACTCATAGATGGTATAAATTTTAATTAATCATTAATTTATTTAGAAATAATAAGATTTTAATTAATCTTTAATTAACAAAGGAAATGTTATTGTGACGACTCTTATGTCTCGAAAATAATTAAAATCACTAGCGATCAACGTAAATGTAATGCTTCTTTGATTGCGGATGATATAAATATTAAAAATTTTCTTCAAAAATAACCAACTAACAGTTCTTCTTATTTAATCAATTATCCTTTTAATTTTTATCAATCAATCCTTACAGAGCATTTTTACTTTATCAACATTATCAAAGCATTTTCAATTTAATTAATACACAAATCATTTTGCATTTAATCAATCTGTAATTTTTAACAAAAATCTACTACACACAAATATTTTTTACAAGAACTATGTGGCTTTGATTTTGCATTACACATGGGGATATGTAGGCACACAAGGTAAGGCAAAATTGTAAATATTTTTATTTAATTCTTTGATTAGTTTTTTATCGTTAATTTTATTTGTTATTTTGTTTTTGGGGTAAATTAAATACACTTTAAGGTCATGATAATTTTTGCATAATTTGCTTTTAGGGTAACCATCTTATGACAGATGTATCAGGAGTGCAATAAAATTAAATTCCTACCCTTTCTTGTGCATATAATCAGACTCCCGAACCTTATCTCATTTTTAAAGACCAGTTTTTTAAATAAAAATGGTTTTCCCAATTGTTTTTCCATTTAAACAAAAATTAGTGGTGACTCCTAAATTTTTTTTATAATTTTAACTGCCTCTTGTCACCGTGCCTTCCAAGTACGTTGTGACAATTGATGTAAAAATTTCACAATCTGTGCTTTAAAAATTATATATTTTACATACAGATAAATGTTCCATTACTTATATCAGTGAAGATAAAGGGCTATAACCGATAATGATTCTTCTAATAATAACCTGATCCTTGATGAATATGCAAATGAGAAAATCTTGAAATAAAGACTACTCGACTATGTGCATTTGATTCGGCATATGTTCTCATTATTTAGTTCAATATCTCTTGTTGTGATCGTCTCATTATTTAGTTACACGGGGGTAGCTTATTAAATCTTGCAAAGCAGCCTGGTAGTACTGTACAGATACTTGGTGCTGAAAAGGCTCTCTTTAGGGCGCTGAAGACTAAGCATGCTACTCCCAAATATGGACTTATATACCATGCATCCTTGATTGGTCAGGCGGCTCCAAAGTTCAAAGGGAAAATTTCTCGGTCACTTGCTGCAAAGGCAGCATTGGCTATCAGGTGTGATGCTCTTGGAGATGGCCAAGATAACTCCATGGGGTTGGAGAACAGAGCCAAGGTACTTGTTACACTTTATTTATTATATATTTGCCCTCTGGTTAATTTCTTTCTGACTTCCCTTACACAAATTTATGAGCAGCTTGAAGCACGATTGAGAAATCTTGAAGGCAAGGAATTAGGTCGTTTTGCTGGTTCAGCTAAAGGGAAGCCAAAGATACAAGCATATGACAAGGATCGAAAGAACGGAACCTGGAGGGCTAATAACTCCAGCCAAGGTCGGATAATTGCTTCATTTGGTTATTGTTGAAATTTCCACTTTATTTTCATTCTGTATTGAATCTTCTGTTCTTTGTAGACATATAATCCTACGGCCGATTCTATTCTTGGTCAAATGACTAATGGTCCTCATGCGGATGAGGAAATGTCTCCAAAGACTGAGGAGAAAATGCAAGAGCCTCCTGCTGGAGAGAAGAAAGAAAAGAAGAAAAGAAGGAGAAGAATGAAGAAGTGGATGAAGATTTGCAAGTTGATGGAGATGCTGGCAAGGAATCTGAGCACACAGGAGTTGCGAAAAAGGAAAAGAAGAAGAAGAAGCAGAAGGATTCTGCTGAGAATGCTGAGGTGCAGAATGGTGATGCTGATGCAGGAGAAAAGAAAAGAAAGAGGAAAAAAACATGCTGGTCCTGAAGAATCTGCTGAAATGCCCAAGAAAAAGAAAGAAAAGAAGAAGAAACGTGAGGATTAAAATGAGATAGATTTATGGTTTCCGATTACGCTTCAGGTGACTTGTCAACCATTATTTTTGGATCCTGCAGGCAACTTCGTACTTCAATGTGTTAAATTTGCTTCCTTTTTTCCTTCATCATTTCTTCTAGTGTGGTCTTGTAGTCTAATGCGGTATGTAAGTTGTTTTTTCATGTCTGTCAAAGGAAAGGAAATATTGATGCATGAGTATATAAAATGGTGCCTCCTATCATGTCATCAGTTTTGTTTTCCACAAGTTTCACCTGTCTTCATTACAATGACTAATGCTATTCGTTTTAGTTGTTTTAGCTAGAATCCCTCCACCAGTTTTTGGTGGTTTTTATCAAGGTGGGCCTCATGGAATGCTATTTGTTCATAGCTATTAATTCAGCATTATCTCAGCCAGCCAAGTCCATAGCATTGCATTGCTTTTCATTCCATTTCCACCTCAACATTATTCATCATGGATGAACAATACATAAAGCTAACCCTGGATCCTGGTGTATTTGCTATTAGAACTTACATGGTGTGTTTGCTATTAGAACTTAGAAGAGCAATTTGATCTTTGCCAATCATATTGTAAATAAATTGGTCATTTCTCATTAATAAATAGATCACTCCAAACATCATCTGCCCTTTGATCTATATTTATTCAAATAAACTATTTTATCATAAATGGTATTTGTACTCCAGAAATTTACATATTTTCTTCACATCTTTGATGTAACAAATTTTTAGTTACAAAGGAAAAGAGAATAGAAATTGAGTTGTGGCTAAAACTTTGCCACATTAGAGGTGTTAGAGAAAAAATGTAAAATTTTGGCGTGCAAATAACAAAACTCCTATTTTAATGAGTAATACATGTTGGCTTGGATGATAAGGGAAATTCACTCTTCACTTTGTTGGTCACAAGTTAAAATTTACTGAGTAGTTTTAGGAAGTAAAATTTTTATGAAATTTGTTAGAAAGCCTGCCTAGACCAACCTGAAAAGGAGACTATTGGATGAATTCTAAAAACTCCATCTCACACTACCACATAAAAACAATTTTATTAGTATTTTATAATTCATCTAAAAATTAGATTGTGTTTCTATAACTGGTTTAGATGTGAAAGGATAATAATTCATCACATTGAAAGGTGCTATTTATATCAAGATCATTGGATTTCGTATACTTTAATATCTCATTATTTCTACAAAGAATAAATCTAACAAAAAATTGGCGTTCATTCATATGAACTATAGTTTAATAATATTGATATGGGAGAATATGTCATAAGTACATGCCACGATTGTATGGCAAAATTAAGGTCGTTTGATCAAATTGAGAAAAAAGAATTCATAATAGAATTTAAATGTGTATTGGTAATGATTTTGCCACAATTTGTGGCAAGTGTGTTACTTGTAACACCAAAGAATCATCCGTTGATATGATATAATCTTATTTTACCGAGGACATACTCATAGAATTTAGGTCGATTTATTTTTTATTTTCATCTTCAATGTAGCATACAATACCTCGTATATTTTTAATTCTTTGTTTTTTTTTTGATTGGGAAGAGGGATTTTTGGAAGAGAGATATTCGAATACGGATGAGGATATTACATGACAATCAGATTTTTTATTATTTTACCACTGGCCAACTCTGCTATATATTTTTCGTTCAAAACATGTACAAGAAGCAAGTTAGCACAAGGTATGTATATATAATAAAAATGTGAATAATTTTATATTCTGTTTAACTCATCTTAACAATTCTAAGTAAGTATGAAATTCTTATTAACTTTTTAAAATATTAAATATTTTATTTTTTTATTTAATACTTACTTTATTAAAGAAGAATAATTAAAAAGAAATTTTAAAAGAATATATCTAAAAATGTTATTTAGGTTCATGATCTACTCAGGAACCCAATAGAAGGAGTCAGAGGATAGTAAAAGTTGCCGAAGAACTTCATAGCACACATCTTGGGACACAAAAAATAAATTTGTGGTGCAGTAAAATATACATTAATATATTATCATAATTAAAATACTCAGCAACATTAATCACTCAAATTATTATAACAATAGATATGGATATATCCTCGCCATCTTTCTGCATCTTACACTACAGTAAAATCAAAGCAGACATCACAGAGCCAGCAGCAGCACAAAGCAAAGAGGCTGCAAAGTTCCCAAAGAGCATAATCATTGAAGTCAATAAAGAAGTGACAAAATCTAAAATGGTCACATTTTTAGTACAAACCCTCTGGTTCTTTGGACTAATACTTATTTCTTTTATTTTTTGACCTAATGGAGCAGAAATGTAAGTCCTCACCAAATTTCTAGGCATAAAGAGAGTTTAGGGAAAAAAGTTCATTTTATGTTATTAAGTTGATGGGAAATTTTTTTTTAAAAGAAATCAATTAAGTCCAAGCAGGGTTTTAAATTACAATTATGGTCACAATATAGTTACTGTGATTGCAGGCGTTGTAGCTACTGTGATATGGGTTTTGGCCGCAATGGTCATGAAATTTTTTTACAAGTAATATACTAAATTTTTTTGAAAAAAAATTTATAAAAAAACTGTGTGATGTTGAAGCCGTTGTGGCTACGATATAGTTGCTCCACTGTGAATAGAGATCACCTTGCAATTGTTGGGTGATGTGGTTGCAGACATTGCCGCAATCACAAATATTGCGGCTGCATCATGTGATGCGGTCTGCATTTTAATTCTATGGGTGCAAGTTTTTGATTCTTCATCAAGTATTCCCACATTCCTTTGAGTATGAGACTAATATTGTTTGGAGTACTAAGGCTTCCTTTTTAGCAAAACGTTTTTCAACCGCTTAACTCAACCTTGCTTATCACTTGAGCTGCAACCTATAGGTGCAAGTTAACTTAAAATTTCTATTTTGATTCCATGAGGTGGTAATTTCATAAAAAAAAGTATAGTTTTTAAGGTCTGTAGTTATCCTATTATAAAATATGATTATGAAGCCAACAATATAATTTTTGTTAACTTGCTCCTAGACAGGATTGTTCCAAAGTTGAATATAACTATCATGGCTAAAAGAACAAAGAGATTGAATTTTAAAGACGGTGTTGGTGTGGTTCAAAGGAAAAAAAAGAATAAGAACAAGGGAGAACTAAGATTACCATCCTTCAATGAAACCTCTATCCCCTTTTTTTCTTCACATAATGAGGGCAGCACTTCCTTTTTGTACCTGTCAGGCATGTTAGCAGGTGATGCTAATGATTTAGTTTGAAACATTCTCTTGAAAATTATAAGCAAAAAGCAAAGTGAATCACAACACAAGGAGAATGCTATATATGTTTGTGTGTGTGTGTGAGAGAGAGAGAGAGAGAGAGAGAGAGAGAGAGAGGGAGAGGGAATAAAAGGAGGGGACCTGATTGAAGCTGCTGTTGTTCATCAGGCCTGCGCTCTCCTTTATCAGTAGCCTTATCCTTTGCCATTAGGAAACTAAATCAGGAATTGCTAACAGGCTAAGGTTGTGATCCTGCAAATTATGTTTCTGGCTGGTGCATTGGTGTTTGGCATATTTTAAGGCCTAACTAATGACATGCTGTTGCATTGTCCAAAAACAGTGGTGTGAAAGCTTCATCAGCTTCTTGTGCTGCCTTTTGCTCATAGATTATTTGTTAGTGCCTTAGTGGTTACTTTTTGTTATTAGCCTTTACGCTTGCTCAGAATCAGAACCAGATAGTTCAATCAAATTCACTACCAGGCAAGGAATAATGCTGAGTAGGTTTTTTATTCATTCGTAGCATAAAATTGTTGATCTTTCTGTACAACCATATGGCAACTTTTGAAGGATCTTTCATGAGTTCATCAATCCAAAATACCTTCTCTTGAGGGCTCTGTCAAATGTGAGATGCTCACTGGAATTTTCTGATGAAAAGGACAGTGAAAGTTAAACAGAAACCAAAAGAGACATGGAGAATTTGATTCTGAAACTCAAATTCTATGGTTGGAATCTATGCCTGCTTATTATATATTGTCGATTCTGATTTCTTCATTTGTTCTTTTCTTTTCTCTTCTTTCTCCTGTTTCATTAATTCATTCATTCTTAATTTCTTCTTAATTAAAAAATTTTCTATATCTTCTGTAAGTTGAAAGTTGACACTATATGGATATCGCATGCTTAGCTAGAAACTCACAAGTCCTAATCTTATTTTGTCACCCCTTGAGGCCTAAAAATTGATACCTTATCTAATTGAGTTTTGTCCTATTAGCACATAACCTCCTTGTTATTTTTCTGTCCATATATATTATATATCATGATCAAGAAGAAAATTTTTGATTTTATTGATATATTGGTTGACAACTTTAGCCAAAAATTTGATTCAATATTTTTCTTCTTTCATTTACAATGTCAACATTGTATTTTTTAAAAAAAATTCAATTGAAACTCTCAATTTTGGGTATGATCTTTTTTTTTTAAAAATAAAAATTAATATTTTTATTTAAAAAATTACTGCTACCCATTTGAAAGAAAATTAATAAATTAAGGTTAGAAGTTAGGATTAAGTAGGAATGGATGGATAATAAGAGTGTACAAAAAATAAAATAAAGAATTCAACTTTAAAAATGGAGACAACTTGCGTGTATAAATTTCAAAAAAATTAACAAATAAAAATAATAAAAATAATAAAAAAAAAATAGAAATGAGAGAAGAATAAATAAAGTGAGAAGAAAATAGAGTGCATTTATTTTTAAAAAAAATGAATTATATATTTTATATTTTAACTATACTTACAATTTTTATTAATTTATTAAATAATCATGTAACAAAAAAATATGTTATCTAAATTTTGGAAGGAAAATTAAATATTAAAAATTTAATCTTAATTCTATTGATTAATAATTAATAACAGAGATAGAGATAACAGATAAAAAATCCCACCAATATAAAAAAAATCACATAAACAATAAAAATTATAACAGAGCGGGTTGCAAAATTTCTCCGAGGCGGGTGAAAGTGCCCGGCCCGGCCCTGTCCAGCCCAGCCTCCTTGCAATTTTTACAATAAATAAAAAATAAGCATTTTTTTTTTGGTTGAATTAAAAAAAATAATTCTAAAAATAATAGAATTGTATCGTTAACTGCCTTCGTTTCCCGTTCGCCAAAACCCTTCTCAAGCTGCTCGCGCCTTCGCCTTCGTCGTCGCCTCTCTCTCTGTCACACACTCTCTCTCTCTGTCACACACTCTCTCTCTCTCTCTCTCTCTCTCTCTTTTCTCTCTCTCTCTCTCTTCTCTGTCACTTTTGGTTCTTTTTGTGTCGCCAAAATGCTACGCAGAAATATCCGTTTGAGGAGAGAGTATTTGTATAGGAAGAGCTTAGAAGGCAAGGAACGCTTGCTCTACGAGAAGAAGCGCAAGATCAGAGAAGCGCTTCAAGGTTACTGCTTTTCGTCTTTCCTCGTCTAATTTATAGATTTCTGCAAATGGGTTCTTGTTATTTCTGAAAATTTCTATATGGCGTTTTAGTTTTAAATTTATTTTATTTTATTTTATTTTATTTTTGTTTTGTTTTGCAGAAGGGAAGCCTATACCCACTGAGCTCAGAAACGAGGAGGCGGCTCTTCGTCGAGAAATTGATCTGGAGGACGAAAACACCGCTGGTTTGAAGCTTCTTTCTCTCTCTTTCTCTGCACTTACTTGGTGAATTTTGTAGCACCTGTTTGGTTGCTGAGGGAATGAACTTGAATATGATTGAGTTGTTTTAAAATGTTACTGGCTAGTGGTTTTTCTTAATTAATGACAATGTTGGTTTTTGTTTCCCCTGGTCTTGGTGGAATTGGTACTTTGTAGGTTTCTTTGAGAAAGGTCAAATTTGGTGAACAGATTCTCTTGTCCTTTCTCAATTTAAATGTGCTTTATGACATAAGTTTGCAACAGAAGTGCGACGCTAGAATCACATTCACAACCAACCATGCTTTCTTAAAATGATGGTATTCGATGACATTGTACTGAGCAAGGGTAGAATTAAAATCCCCACAAAACGTTTGGTTGAAAAAATTTCAGTGGAAGATGCACTATGCATTATTTTTTAAAAATATAATGTTGCATGAAAGAGTTGATGCATTTCTTGTTTTTATTGGTTCATTTGGAATATGGAAACAGTGGTAATGAAAGGGTGATGTATATGTGCGATGCAGTTATATTAGTTACCAGGAACTTGTGAGTTTTGGGATGTCTGATGTGAATGCTGGTTCTGCACTCAGGATAAGACTGCATATGGGCCAAATGCATACTCATGTGCATGATAAACAGTATTGTAGTTTGACCTGTGTCTCTAAATTGTGTATTGTTTCAGAGCTAGAGAGGTCTTTACTGTGGAAACTGAATATATTAAGCTGTCCAAGTTCTTAGAGATGTTACACAATGAACTAATTGATAGAGGCTAACTATATACAGAATAATAATGTCGTATCAAACAAAATGATTTCCATTGAATTCCATGTGGGGAATATCCATTACTTTTAATTTTTGAAATTCAAGTCAACCTAATTATTGAAATCCTAAACAAGGATTATTAATTCTGACTTAAGAATAGCTTATATAACTTTGGAATGCCTAAGGATTTGGAGCCTTTGAAATTGTGATTTTTATTAGATCTGTCTCTCTCTAACTTTTTGTGCGTCTTATTTTCTCTTGCTAAATTTGTATCTTTCACTATGGGGTTTGATGTGGCTTGTGAATTTGTAATTTTTTTTCCACTATGTGCTCTACTGCATTCAGTCCCAAGAACACACATTGATGATGAGTATGCACATGCTGCGGAAAAAGATCCTAAGATTTTGCTAACCACGTCCAGGAATCCAAGTGCTCCTCTTACACAGTTTGTTAAGGTTTGCTCCCTTTCACTGTGGTGGTGATTATTTCATAATCTTTTATTCAAGTTATACATTGTTTTGTTTGTTTGGTACTTTACAGAAAACTTATTTTCTTATGATATCTTCAATTCTTTCTGTAGGAGTTGAGTTTTGTCTTTCCCAATGCACAAAAAATGAATCGTGGCAGTCAGGTTGGTTTCTTTCCTGTTTTAACATCCATTTATATCTTTTGTATGTGTTTGTAACATGAAGAACTTGATTATTTGGTGGTTTGTCAATTTATTTTCTTAGATAAGAAGAAAGTTTATAAATAATTAGAGAGATAAGAGCATTAGACAATTAGGGGCAGACGGGAGGATAAGATGTCCTCCCAAAAAAAAAAACAGAATAAAATGATGGCCAAAACGTCCCAAGAATGCAACTAAGATGTTCAATCTCTCTGCATATCAATAATGGAAGTTCTCTTGACTCTAACTAATTTGTAATCTTCAATAGTATCGGTGTGTTTGTCCCTTCTGGTCAAAATCTATTCATTTGTTGTCCGGCATTTTGTTGATTTAAGCATGACAATAAGTATTGCTCAGATATAATCAAATATTAATTCTAGACACCTTGAACTAATAGATCACAGCTGTGCTAATACCTAATGGCCTTTTCTGTAGTCAAACTATTATATTTATGTACCTTCCCCTTTCCTTTCAGGTTATCTCAGAGATTATAGAAACTTGCCGTGCACATGACTTTACAGATGTTGTCCTGGTTCATGAACATCGTGGTGTGCCAGATGGTTTAATTGTTAGCCACCTACCATTTGGTCCAACTGCATATTTTGGATTACTCAACGTGGTAAGTGTTAGTCTTACAGTGTTCCTTATTGATTTTGGGGGACAATATGCTAATTAGATGTTTCTTGTAGGTTACAAGGCATGAAATTAAAGACAAGAAAGCCATTGGAACCATGCCTGAGGCTTATCCACATCTAATTCTTGATAATTTCTCAACTAAGGTATTTCTAATTCATTATGAGCTTTATTATATTTCTACATTATCAATTTCACTGGTAAGTCTATTTAAAATACCCATGTCTCTGGGCTGTGGTCTGTTGCTTTCATCATTAAAACTTCTGATAACTGCGTGTCCTGCACTACCATTGCTTCATATCTTATTCAATAAAGGAAAGATTGGGGGTAAATTTTTTTTTAAAGTATTGTGGATGTAAAAGTAATTGGTAAATGGTGTATGTTGATGTCATAACAAAGACAAAAACATTGAGAAAAACTTTTATTGAAGGATTCTGCTTGATGGATATTGGAGTCCACTGTTGTCATGTAATCCTGATAGTAATATAGGATCGGAATCTGTTTACGTTGACCTTTTTTGTTTTCTCTTATTTTGTGAGTCATGACTATCTTACTCAACTTCAACAAAGGTTCTTACTATATTTAAGAATAATCACTCACTGATTATGTGCTGACTGCTCTTCTTATTTGGAATTTATTTGGGACTTCAAACAGCTAGGTGAAAGGACAGCTAACATTCTAAAGTATCTTTTTCCGGTGCCAAAAACAGATACAAAACGTATTGTCACTTTTGCCAACCAGTCTGACTATATCTCATTTAGGTTGGTTCAATGTTGCCTACTTGACTGCTATTGAGTTTTCTGTTGTTGGTTTGCCATTGTTTGGTCAATACAACCTCTGTAAAGAATGTAATAGTGATTTTATCAATTTTATTGTCATGAATATATTTTATACTCATCTTGTCAGTTGCTTTTAGTAATCCTCTTTGTTGAGTTATTGGAGTCCTTTTACTTAAAAGATGAAAACTCTTCATGATGCTGTAAATGGTTCATAAGCAGTTTAGTTTTGTAATGGAGATTATTTTTGTTCCAAACTTTACTATTTGAAATGTATTTGCATGTTATGCATCCTTTCCACTCTGGAGATTGGACAGAGTGGAGGTAACTAATAGCTTACCAAGATGCTTATTCAGTAGGTGTGCCAAAGAATGATATACTACACCAGTTTATATACCAGGGTTTAAGCCTGAGATGTCTATATTACTTGGCTTCCATTCAACATCCCTCTAAAGCAGTCGTTTTTTGTCCTTTGATATTTTGGAGATGATAGAATTACACAATGAACTCTTATAATTTGTATGCTAATTTTTTATGGCCAGTGAGCTAGAGACAAAAGGCTAAGGAAGTTGTAATTAAAGCTGTTATGGACAAGAAAATGTATAGCAGTCTAAGAGAGAAATTTAAATAAATAGTATATATGCCTTACTGGTTTTTAAATTCAAAACATGGTAGAGACTGGGCTTGAAAAGTGATGCGTTGTTGTTCATACTCCATAGCATCTTAGGTAAATGCTCTGTCATGCAATGAACTGTGTGTTTGTTGGAGGGAATTCATAAAATAAAAACCTAATTTTTGTCATATTGTTGGAACTTGCTTTTAATTTGGTTATGATTTTTTGAGAAATGTCACTCTGACAGAATTTACCTTTAAATTTGATAGTCACCCTTCTATTACTAAGGCATGCAGTACATGTATGGGCTTGTGAGTGAGGTCAAATTGGGGGAATGGGCTTGTAACAAACTTGCACATGTGGCAAGTGGGACCAGAGAGCAGTCTTATTGGGAAGGAGGGGATAAAAGGGAAGGATAGAGAGGAGAGTAGGCAGGAAAATTGTAAGGTTTAGGGACCTTTTGGGTAGGTAGGTTGCAGCCCCTCAAAGAGCTGCTCTATCCTTGTTCTCTCTGTGTTTTATCTGTTGAGTGGATCTCTGTAAATACATCCATTTCTGGTACTGGAACCATCTCAATGCCAGTAACAGAAATAGGAGTTTCAGTATAAATTCAATAAAAAGTGATCTGACTTCCAGTGTTCTGTCAAAATTTAAGTTAGAAGTTAAAGTGATCTTTGAGGGGGAAAAGAACTGAGTTACACTTTGTTGTTTCTAGGTTGTATGAACTGAAGGTATTCTTTTTTTATCAAACAAAATAAAAAAAAGGAAGTTGTAATGACAACTTTTATTGACAAGATAATTTGTAGAATGTAGAAGAGTGCAAGAGCAATTACTTAAGAAGCATATAAGTCTTACTGGAGTAAAATTCAAAAAATGGTGGAGCTGGGGCTTGAAATGTGATGCTTTGTGGTTCATACCATCTGGAAAAAAGCTGTTATGCAAGAAATTGTGTATGCTCATTGGAGGCAGTTCAGAATGTGAAAAATTAGTTGTTGTCCTATGTTGGAATATGCTTTTTAATTTAGTTATTGATTTCTAAGAAATGTCATTCTAACAGGATTGACCTTTAAATTTAAGTTAGAAGTTGAGATGACATTTGAAAGGGAAGCATGTGGTATTGTCCTGAGATTATGTCAGTCCATATATGTTTACATGATTACATGATTTTAAATTTTTTTCTCCAATGTGACCTGGCTATCTTCACCCTTTTACTTTTGTTTCTCCTTGGCTTACTACGAAACTATGACATATTGACATACCTTTACTTTTGTCTTATATGGCTTCATTGAGCTGTTGCATCTGACATAATATGAAGCCCTCCTTTGTGATTTCAAGTAGAAGTTTCGCTATTAAAATATATTGCCAACATAATGCCAGTGATCACTCACATGCTACATGATATCTTAATTGAACTCAGTGTGACTGCCCAAATGGGTGAATATGGCAATTGATGCCCTACCTTGTGCTCTAAGTTACTGCCTCTTGATTTGCTTATTTTGTTTCTCGTTTTGTGCATTTGGCCTTCTGCATTTGTTCAAGTTCCATTAACTTTTTCTGGTTAGGGTTTTTTGCCTTCTCATTTGAAATTTATACTGTTACATACAGGCATCATATTTATGAAAAGCATGGGGGTCCTAAATCTGTTGAACTGAAGGAAATCGGTCCACGGTTTGAGTTGCGACTTTATCAGGTTTGCGTTACAATTAAGCAGCTCACTATGGATTGTTTTGTTGTTAGTGATGTTATGAAGAAAGATGATCTTCCGGATGGAAGGAAATAACTACATGCTACTAAAATTAAGAAAACTCCACAATTTCCTTTCACTTGAGGAAATTGTAGCAACTAGGTTGCTACAAGATTTTGCTTTAAAAGGTGTAGTTTCTCATTTTTCTTTATCTTGTTGCAGATAAAGTTGGGAACGGTGGATCAAGCTGAAGCTCAAATAGAGTGGGTCATTAGACCTTACATGAACACGTCTAGAAAGCGGAAGTTTCTCAGTAATTGATGCAGGCATAACAATAATGTTAGTGTTTATGCATGTTAACCATAGCTCACATTTCTCATTATGACTGTACTTAAAGGATGTATTTGGTTGAATAGGTGGAAAGTTAAAATTTTTGGAGTGAAAATTACTTTTCATTTGTTTGCTACAACAAAAATATGAGAAGATGAGAAATGAAATGTATTTTATTTTCATTTTTGGTTGAAAATTGATTTTGACTCAGTTTATTTTTTTATTTTTATCTATTTAGTTAAACACCTTAAAGGAGTGCCTTGGTGGCTCGGGTGAGTGTTTTTAACTTTTTATGCTGGAGCAGAAGCTGCTCAGTTATTTTTCGCTTCAAGATTATTATTATTGCGTTATGTTAAAGTTTGCGAAGGTTAACTATGTTGAGAACAGTATGGTATATAAAAAAATTTCATTGACAAGAAAAGCTTCTGATAGAAAAAAATTGAGATGCTTGTCTAAATTTTTTAAGTAGATTTTTGGCTGAGCTAGTAGTAGGTAGAGCATTTCTCTCGGCTAAGCTTAGTGGCATGTGATAGGTTGGCTTCTCGTCACATACTTGGCTATTTTCGTGGAAGAAAGCTCAATAATGGATTGCTGAAACAACTAGAGCATATTTTCATGAAGGCCTCAAATAAATATAATAAGTAAGCTCTTCTTGCTTGATTGTCGCTGTGGCAAGCTACTTCAATGGAATAGTAATTCAATGAATACATTTATTGGAAGTTGATTGAAACTGCATCATCCAAGCTATTTATGACATGTTGGTTTTGCATTTTTTGAAATAGTTTGAAATAGCAAATGGGCATTTGAAAAGGTAAATTGTGCTTTTTGAGGCACTCTGTGTCAGTAACAGTTTATTACTTTTGATCAATGCCTGTGTACAACGTGACGTGAGTCCATGTTTGGTAACAGGTTATTTTAAAAAATAATTATTTTTTTTATTTTAATAACTTTTTAATAAAATTTTAATTATAAACTATTTTAATCATAAAATAAGTTAATTCAAACATAAATATTATAAACTCTAAACAAATAGACCCTTTTGGGACATCCAATAAACTGTAAACAAATAGGTTGTTAGTAAGGCAACTAATAATGAATGCATTTATCAAAAGTTAAAATTGTATCAAATTTTTAGCAAAATTTATGGAGTATTTAATCCTTGTAACCCCATCAGCACATTGGTATTCTATCGTGCCTCTAGGAATGACACAGAAACTTGATTTTTAGAACAATGTTCATGACTTCTGGAAAAAGATTCAACTTGAATTGGATGATATGTTCCAGTGTAAAATCTGGGTTGGCTAGGCTCTGGTAATACTTTTTCACCATTCAACATAAAAACCACAAATGACATGTTAGGCCTATTTTCTGAATTTTGTTGCACACATAATAGACCCACATGAATAAATCACAATATTTTAGATGGAGTGATTGAATTATCTGACAAGTCATCTATGAGCTTTAGTGGTCTTTCTTCTATTCCACAATCTTCCATGCCTGAAATGACACGAAAGCCAATGAATGAGTTCAATTCCTAACCAAGTTTGTTATGTATTTATTGAATCATTGTTACATTGATGTAAGACTTTTGCAGAGACACGTCAATAATCATTGGTCAGAAGGGATCCACTACCCTTGGGTAGCCTAATTACCATTGAATAAAGAAGGGCAAAACGATAATGTAGATGAGGTTTTTTGAGAAGAATGAAAATGGAAAATGACAAGGTAAAAAATTAGGAGGAGAGTGAAATAGTGTGAGATCAAAGGGTTTTTATTTTCACTTACTTGGAGGGCTAAGAACTAATTACATCTCATAGCTGTAGCCAAAAACTTGTGGGGTTGAGTTTAAATGAGCTGCACTTTACTTCAATCTTATCACATTTTTGTTATATGAAGCAAGTATAAATAATTTTTTTTCTAAATTTTTTACCCCTTCTTTTCCGCCTCTTCAAATGAGAGCAACCTAAAGCTTTTATTGACACAACAATTATTTGATGAGTGCAACTAGAAATAATAAATCAAAGACAAAAAAGTAAATATACTTCGAAATTTACATGACTCAGAAGGTTAAGATTATGCTGAGGGTCATGAAATCTCCAATTCTTTTTCTTCCGCTAATTATCTCCAGTACAATTACACCAAAACTATAGAGATCAAATTTGATTCAAGAAAGATCCATGCATCGCATACTCAAGGAGGCATATAACTACTGTAGCACAACGTTGAAATCAGAAAATAGATGTTAAAAGGGGTTGCAACATAGTGAAATTGTATAATTCAAGAATTACTTACTATGTTCCCATCACTCTATTTGTATTAGCCTCAGTTTGATCTCCTTTAAATGTTCTAACCAAACCAAAGCCTCGATTCAAATATTGAAATTTTTTGATAGACAAGAAAAATCTGGACCATCTCATCATTTCCTCATTCTTACATTTTTTCCATTGAGAAATCCTAATCCTATTAGATTTGAGTTCACCACCAATACCTAATTGTGGATATGAAAGAAAATTTTTGGTAATAGTCATATTGGTAATAGTAATAAAGAACTCGACTCTTACTACAAATAAATTTCCGAATTGATTTTCTATTTCCGCGAAATCACTTCATTTCTTAGAAACTTAGTATCAAAAGAAACATAATGTGTAATATAAGAGAATCTATTCTCTTTCTCTGTCGTTTTTTTTAATTATCTTGGAGATTATCAAGAAGAATGTTACTTGTTTTGAAATCTTTGTAGATCATTCTTAATCTAAAGTCTTGATGAAGATAGAGAAGCTCTCGAGCAACCCCATTAATAATTTGAATGCGCTTAGTCCAATCTAGCAGTTTACTTCGCATCGAATCTAACAAATTTCACTTTTTAAGTTAGCATGGAAACTACATGACTGCAAGAGTAAAATGAAGGAGCCATAATTTGTGGGGGTGTAAAAGCTCAACTAAAAATAAAGTAATCCAAGCTTCAGTTGGGCATGAATTCATATATCAATAGCTTTTCATTTTGTTGAATAGAACAACCAAGAAGTTTGACAAGATTGTGGTGCCGAAGTTTTGCCATCAACATGACTTCATTTTTGAACTCCTCTATTCCTTGTTTAGGAGATTTTGAAAGCCTCTTGACTGCAATTTCTTGCCCATCAGCCAATATGCCCTGGCAATAATTTTGGAAATTTGAAACTCAGGTGAAAGAAGATGAATATCTTGTTAAACAAAGCTTATTTGAATAAATTTTACCACCATGTATACTGGCCCAAAGCCCCCTTGTCCTAACCTGTTTGTGAAAAGTGATCTGTGGCCTTAGAGATGGTTGAAAAATCAAATATTGTTGGTAGCTCTATGTCTTCCTTCTCCCTCTTGCACTTCCAATGAAATATTTTTAACATCTCTGAAATGTAAGGGGATAGAAATTATGTATAATTAACAATTTATTAGTAAACAGAGTAAAGGATGATGGAAGGAACATGAATGAGACTTCAGAATTGACTACTTTTCATTTCGGTAAATCTTTTCCATTCTAATATAGGAGTATATCTTCACCTGGCTTTGTGAGCATCTTTCTCTATGCACATGTGAATGTGGCCAATCCAAGAACTATGATGAATGTAATAATTCCTACTAGAGTCCCTGCAAGCTTCTTGTTTTTAAATTTTTTCGCATTATTTCTGTGATCTGAGGATTAAAAAAGCATTCTATGTCAACAATCAAGCAGCTAGAAGCTTGCAATTTTGGAAAAAAAAAGAAAAGGAAAATTGCATCTTAGAGCAGCACAACTTCAGTTTGGAAGTCAAAAGTAACAAAATGTTCCACTACCTAGCATAGGTATATTACTGTCACTATTTCAACAAGAACCATCAGAGTATTATGGCAACCACGACTATATATCCTGTTTGAGTGTTGGCTTTGGTTGAAGGTTAGTGTTTAGTTTTGGTTAAGTAGGCTAGTAGCAATGATGGTTCTATTTTACGAAGAAGTTAAAGAGCTCATGTACAAGAGAGACTCTTATATATAATCTACAGCACATGTCAATGTAATGTGTGTTAAACCTTTGCTGCAATATTCTCCTCTTCTCTACTCTCCTCTTTTATTTCATAAGCAGCTCCACATTTCTTAACAATCTCGGCTTTTTCATGTTCCCCTTTCTAATAGTAATAAGGATGACTTCTCAAAAATCGTATATCCCAAAAGCTGCCTTCAAGGTTCCATCGTCAAATGTAGCTTTTAGATGTAGAAGGTCAACTAAATGCTTAAGTTTATATGTTTGTTAAAATAAATAATTAGTTCCTATAATTTCATTCAATTTAGATTTTGATCCCTCCAGTTTTTTTTTTCTTTGGATATTAGTCTTTATAATTTTGCTCATTTAGATTTTGGTTCTTTAGTAACTAATATCTTAATAATTAAAAATTATAGAGACTAATCTTTTATGAAAAATATAAACTAATACCTTAATGAATAGAAATTATAGGGATTAAAACCTAAATGAATAGAAAAATATACCGATACTGTAACAGTAAAGACCAAATAATTCAAATGAGTAAAATCATATGAACCGATATCCAAAATAAAAAGACTGTAGGGACCAAAATTCGAATTGGGTGAAATTATATGGACTAATTATTTATTTTTTAACCATATATGTTTCTGCTGTATTTGACTGAAAAAGCAAACGAGAAGATGGAATTGGAAATGAAAATTACCTAGCTCTGAAGCTTCAAGCCGTATGTAAATGTCTTGTCCTTGTTCTGTGTGTTTTGTCATGTCCACAATATCACCAAACCAAAGCACGCTGCCACTCCCACCACCTCTGATATCTAAATTTGCATATGCTGTGCGTGAGCAGTTTCTTCAAACATGATGTCTCACATTCCTTAAGGCTCATGCTCTTGTTAAACCAGGAAAGAAGACGTGTCTGGCAACTTCATTCCTGTGTACTTCAGAAAACCATCGCCATTATCACAGTTTAATTTTATTCTTCGAACACAACCACCAGACCAATCTAATGAGTTCCAATTGGCTTGAAATTTGGGAGTGAAACCTTTCAAGCATGCACATATTGGAGAGTCAGTAATATTGCAGATAGAATTAGCACCATAAAAGGCATAATATTCACGCTGGTCCATGGGACGAGTAGACATAATCTCCCAACTTTGTGTTCGCTCTGACAATTTGAAACGTTGTGTAATGCCTGATGGATTGAGCACTAACCTAGTAATAGTTGATCGGTTCAGGGTTTCATATTGGTAAGAGATTTCTGTCAGTAAACACTGTAGAGAAATTCAGTAATCTATCCATTCTTCGCCATGAAAATCCTGTAAAATGATAGCCATTCCATGACCCTGCTCTGTACCATAATGTTGCTCCCTTTGTAGTAACTAGTTGAGGAAGGCCACGAGTATCTATGTGATATGAAAACTCACCAGCAGCAGGGTCTTCGGTGTTTCTCCAAGATGTGGGAGACCTATGTGGACCCGTGACTAAGTTGCTTTCCAGCTTCATTCCCTCAAGGAAAGTGTCCACCTGGTAATCAAAGCTTTGCCACAAAAATGTTCTCTGCGCTGTCTCCATCTTGCACAACAAGGTTTCCGGAATCTAAAAGCTGCACAACTGGATTCTCTGCAATTCTCGATGAGTTGGAGGACCAGACTATGCTTCTTGAGCCATCAAGAATAACAAAATTTCCTTTATCATCAAGTTTCAGAATTGCCGTTGAGTTTTGTACAGGGGTATTTCTGTTGGCAACCCACGCAATTGTCCTAGGTGATATGCTCTTGTACCATATGCCAAAGTATTGGCTTTGAGAGTTTCCAAAGCTGAAGAATCCCGCTTCAAAAGTTCCTTTTGCTGAAACCAGGAATTCACCATTTTGCAGAGACTGATTTGGAGTAATAGTAACACTGTCCTGAATAGATATATGTGGCCATGAAGCAGAACAAGATAGAGTGGACCATTAGTAGCATCAGAACCTTATAGCTCTCCATTGTGTTTCTGAAAACGCCTTGATTGCCACCATTCATTCCATTTAATCAAGTTCCAACATAAATTCATTTGAAGAGAGGGTTTGTCCAAATTCAGTTCGTGCGATGTGTTTATTACCCAAAAGTCCAAATTAATGTTCTTCATGACCATTTGAAAAGTCCGAAGCCGGCATCTCAAGACAAGAGGAAAGGGTTAGTGCATCTTTGTTTCATTGAATGGGGGGCCGGTTGTTCCCAGGTTCATGTTCAAATACCAATGATCAATATATTAAAACTATACGAACATATTAAAGACATTATTTTTACTTGGAATCAATTGGATTTAGATTATCCATTAAATCCAACTTTTTTTCAATTTGTAACCGAAAGATCTTTTTAAAATATGATAATGCTTTTTATTTTGAATCAATAACATTGTCACCCCATCATCTAAGCTATGTGTTAATTGTCACATAATTAAAAGAATTTGATTTCTTAAATAGTTTTTATTATTAATTAAAATTTTTTAATGATATTACAATGCATAAGTGAATGATAGTGTGGAAAAAATAATTTAATTTTGATCCATTTTCAGTGTAAATTTTTTTTACACTATTATCCAATCACATTTTACCAAATGTCTAACTTTTTAGATAGTTGTTATTTTAGTCAAAAAATTTTAATAATTTAACAACTCATGGATGGAGATAGTATAAATTTTTTTAATAGTGACAATAGATTAAAATTAAATTTTATGAAAAAAATTAATAAATGTTGGGCAAAGTGATAAGACAGCCAGCTGCGTTCCTAGAAAGATGACCAAAGTTCCTAACAACGTTCTGTAGGGATACCCTAAGTGAAAGTTTGATATACAATTTTGTATATAAAGGTCATCAATAAAATTGTTACTTTCGTTTTTATCTCATATCAAATTGGCCCTTGATCTACTGGTGTAATGGTTGAAATAATTGAGTGCAAATGGGTGACCAATGATCACTCACATGCTACATGACTCAATATGTTACTGCCTCTTGACTTTCTTATTTTTCTGAGTCAATTAAGCTCACCATGGATTGTTTTGTTGTTAGTGATGTTATGAAGAAAGATCTTCCGGTTGGAAGGAAATAACTACATGCTACTAAATTAAGAAAACTCAACAATTTCCTTTCACTTGAGGACATTGTACCGTTCAATTGAACACCTTAAACGAAGTGCCTTGGTGGCTCTGGTGAGTATTTTTTATGCTGGCAGCTGTGGACCAGAAGCTATTCAGTTATTTTCGCTTCAAGATGATTATTATTACCTTATATTAAAGTTTGCGAAAGTTAACTATGTTAAGAACACAAAAACGTATAGTATAAGACAAAGACTTTCATTGACAACAAAAGCTTCTTAATAAACAAATTTGAGAGGTTTGTCTAAATTTTTTAAGGTAGGATAAGCTTAAGAAAAATTTATATAGATTTTTTAAAATAGAGGAAAAAAAGTTTAACATGAATACTAGCAAAATTGCATATAGATTTTGGCTGCAGAGCTAGTAGTAGGTAGAGCATTTCTCTGGGATAATCTGTGTGGCCTTTGATAGGTTGGCTTCTTTGTGAAATGCTTGGCTATTAACGTGGAAGAAAGTTCAAAGATGGATTGCTGAAACAACTACAGAATATATACTCGAAGGCATCAAATAGTTGCTGTGGCAAGCTACAGCAATGAAATAGTAATTCAATGAATGCATTCCTTGGAAGTTAAAACTGTATCATTAAATTTTTAAAATAATATATGGAGTATTTAATCTTTGTAGCACCATGAGCACAATGGTATTCTATCGTGCCTCTAGCAATGACACTGAAACTTCATTTTGTGAACAATTTTCACGACTTCTGGAAGAAAATTCTGCTTCAACTGGAAGATATGTTCCTGTGTAGAAACCAGGTTGGCTTGGCTCAGGCAATAATTTTTCACCATTCAACATTAAAAACCACAGATGACATATTAGGCCTATTTTCTGGTCTTTGTTGCACACATAATAGACCCACATGAATACATCGCAATATTTCAGATGGAATGGCTGAATTATCTGATAAGTCATCCATTAAGCTGTAGTGGCCTTTCTTCAATCCACAATCTCCATGCCTGAAATGACATGAAATCCAATGAGTGAGTTCAATTCCTAATCAAGTTTATTATGTATTCATTGAATCATTGATACATAGATGTAAGAGTTTCGAGGAGATACCTTAATCATTGGTCAGAAGGGATCCAATAATTATTAACGAATAAAGAAGGGCAAAGTAGATGAGGTTTTTTGAGAAGAACGGAAATGGAAAATGACAAGGTGAAAAATTAGGAGGAGAGTGAAATAGTGAGAGATCAAAAGGTTTTTTTTTTTCACTTACTTGGTAGAGGGTTAAAAACTAATTTCAACTCTAAGCAGTAGCCAAAACTTGTGAAGTTGAGCGTAAATTAGCTGCACTTTACTCTCAATCTTATCACATTTTTGTTATATGAAGCAAGTAAAAATAATTTGTTATTCTAAATTTTTTACCCCTTCATTTCTACCTCTTCAAATGAGAGCATCCTACACCTTATATTGACACACAACAATTATTTGGTGAGTGCAACTAGAAATAATACATCAAAGATAACGAAGTAAATATATTTGAAGCTTACATGACCAAGAAGGTTAAGATGATGGTGAGGGTCATGAAATCTTCGATTCTTTCTCCCACTAAATGTCTCCAATACAATTACTCCAAAACTGAAGATATCTGATTTGATTGAAAAAGATCCATGCACTGCATACTCAGGAGCCATATAACCACTGCAGCACAACATTGAAATAAGAAAATAGGTGTTAAAAGGGGTTGCAACATAGTGAAACTGTATAATTCAAGAATTACTTACTATGTTCCCATCACTCTATTTGTATTAGCCTCAGTTTGATCTCCTTTAAATATTCTAGCCAAACCAAAATCTGATATCTTTGGGTTCATATCGTTATCAAGAAGAATGTTGCTAGTTTTGAGATCTCTGTGGATGATCCTTAATCTAGAGTCTTGATGAAGATAGAGGAGCCCTCGAGCAACCCCATCAATAATTTGAATGCGTTTAGTCCAATCTAGTAGTTTACTTTGCGTATCGAATCTAACAAATTTCACATTTTAAGTTAGCATGGAAACTACATGATTGCAAGAGTAAAAAGAAGAGACATAATTTGTGTGGTGTAAAAGCCCAACCAAAAATAAAGTAATCCAAGCTTCTGTTAGGCATGAATTCGTAGATCAATAGCTTTTCATTTTGTTGAATAGAACAACCAAGAAGTTTGACAAGATTGCGGTGCTGAAGTTTTGCCATCAACATGACTTCACTTTTGAACTCCTCTATTCCTTGTTCAGAAGATTTTGAAAGCCTCTTGACTGCAATTTCTTGCCCATCTGCCAATATGCCCTAGAAATAATTTTGGGTGATTTGAAACTCAAGTGAAAGAAGAGTAACTTGTTAACCAAAGCTTATTTGAATAAATTTTACTACCATGTATACTGGCCCAAAGCCCCCTTGTCCTAACTTGTTACTTTGTGAAAAGTGATTTGTGGCCCTAGATATGGTTGAAAAATCAAATATTGTGGGTAGCTCTATGTCTTCCTTCTCCCTCTTGTACTTCCAATTAAATATTTTTAACATCCCTGAAATGTAAGGAGATGCAAATTGTGTGTAATCAACAATTTATTAGTATACACAGTAAAGGATAATGGAAGGAACATGAATGAGACTTCAGAATTGACCACTTCTTTTCATTCCAATAAATCTTTTCCATTCTAATATAGGAGTATATCTTCACCTGGCTTTGTGAGCATCTTCCTCTGTCTACATGTGAATGTGGCCAATCCAAGAACTATGATGAATGTAATAATTCCTGCTAGAGTCCCTGCAAGCTTCTTGTTATTAAAGTTCTTCGTATTGTTTCTGCGATCTGAGGATTAAAAAAGCATTCTACGTCAACAAACAAGCAGCTAGAAGCTTGCAATTCTGGAAAAAAAATAAAAGGAAAAAATGCATCTTAGAGCAGCACAACTTCAGTTTGGAAGTCAATAACAAAATGTTCCACTACCTAGCATAGGTATATTACTGTCACAATTTCAACAAGAACAACAGAGTATTATAGCGACCCGAAAACATACCTGTTTGAGTGTTGGTTTTGGTTGAAGTTAGTGTATAGTTTTGGTTAAGTAGGCTAGTAGCAATGAGATTTTATTTTACGAAGAAGTTAAAGAGCTCATGCACTAGAGAGACTCTTATATATAATCCGCAGCACATATCAATGAAATGTGTTTTAAACCTTTGCTGCAATATTCTCCTACCTCGACTCTTAGGTTATTTCATATGCAGCTCCCCATTTCTTGACAATCTTTTCAAAAATTGTATATCCCAAAAGCTGCCTTAAAAGTTCAATCATCAAATGTGGCTTTTAGATGTAGAAGGTCAACCAAATGCTGAAGTTTATATGTTTCTGCTATATTTGACTGAAAAAAGCAAACGAGAAGGTGGAATTGGAAATGAAAAATACCTAGCTCTGAAGCTTCAAGTCGTATGTAAATGTCTTGTCCTTGGTCTGTGTGTTTTGTCATGTCCACAATGCCACCAAACCAAAGCAAGCAGCCACTCCCACTACCTCTGATATCTGAATTTGCATATGCTGTGCAAGAGCAGTTTCTCAAACATGACGTCTCACACTCTTGAAGGCTCAAGCTCTTGTCAAACCAGGAAGAAGAGGTGTCTGGCAACTTCAATCCTGTGTACTTCAGAAAGCCATCGCTATTATCACAGCCTAATTTTATTCTTCGAACACAACCACCAGACCAATCTAATGAATTCCATTTTTCTTGAAATTTGGGTGTGAAACCTTTTAAGCAATCACATATTGGATAGTTAGTAATATTGCAGAAAGAATTAGGACCACAAAAGCCATAATATTCACACTGGTCCATGGGGCGAGTAGATATAATCTCCCAACTTTGTGTCCTCTCTGACAATTTGAAACGCTGTGTAATGCCTGATGGATTGAGCACTAACCTAGTAATAGTTGATCGGTTCAAGGTTTTATATTGGTAAGAGATTTCTTTGTCAGAAAACACCAAAGAGAAATTCAATATTTTATACGTTCTTAGCCATGAAGATCCAGTAAAACGATAGCCATCCCATGACCCTGCTCTGTACCATATCGTTGCTCCCTTTGCAGTAACTAGTTGAGGATAGCCATGAATATCTATGTGATGGGAAAACTCACCAGCAGCAGGGTCTTCGGTGTTTCTCCAAGAAGTGAGAGACCTGTATGGACCCGTTACTAAATTGCTTTTCAGCTTCATTCCCTCAAGGAAAGTGTCCCCAGGGTAATCAAAGCTTTGCCACAAAATGTTCTCTGCACTGTCTCCATCTTGCACAACAAGGTTTCCAGAATCTGAAAGCTGCACAACTGGATTCTCTGCAATTCTTGATGAGTTGGAGAACCAGACCATGCTGCTTGAGCCATCAAGAATAACGAGATTTCCTTTATCATCAAGTTTCAGAATCGCCGTTGAGTTTTGTACTGGAGTATCTCTGTTGGCAACCCACACAATGGTCCTAGGTGATATGCTCTTGTACCATATGCCAAAGTACTGGCGTTGAGAATTCCCAAAGCTGAAGAATCCTGCTTCAAAACTTCCCTCTGCTGAAACCAGGAATTCACCATTTTGCATAGACTGATTTGGAGTGATAGTAACCCTGTCCTGAACGGATAACATGGGCATGAAGCAGAAGAAGACAGAATGCACCATTGCTATTAGCATCAGAGCCTTGTAGCTCTCCATTGTGATTCTGAAAACGCCTTGATTACCACCTACCATTCCATATAATCAAGTTCCAAAGAAAAATTCATTTGAAGAGAGTTTAGTCCAAGTCGCATGTGCTAGTTATCCATTTGAAAAGTCCAAACTAGTGTGTTTTGTTTGACCATTTGAAAAGTCCAACTATGATTGAGACTGGCAGTCTGCACCTCTGTACGCGCATCTCAAGGCAAGAAGAAGAGGTTCCGTACTTCCTTAATGTTATTTCCATAGTAATGAAAACCGGACCGAAAACGGCCGGTTCAACCGGTCAGATTGGGAATCGGTCCCTTCACCGGTTCGGGCGATCTCCAAGAACTGGTAGGGGTCAAAAACTGGTGAACCAGTTTCAAATCGGCTGAACCAGTCAAATCGGCTGAACCAGTCAAACCGGCACTTTCGTATGGTTGTCAGTTCTGATCTTTTTTTTTTTTTAACGAACCGACGGCCAAGACTGAAGACCCACGGCGCAGAGAAAGTGTAAGTTTGGTGACTTATCGGAGATCCCTAAGTTGTTGAACCTAGTGGGTAATTTCTAGACCTCTGCACTAAGTATGAATATAGTTTTTATATATTTTTTTCTGAGGTTTTTGTATCTGGATGCCGAGAATGGGGAAGGTTATCTACGTGATTTGATCTTGCAGATGGTTTTGCTATGTTTTCTCTACTGTCATTGTTTATGTTTTTCGAGTGATTTCTCTATTTGGATGCTTATGAGATTTGTTGTGTTATTGATTTCAGTCTATTTGAAATTCCTACTCTTTTCCTGTGGTGTTCTTTATTCGTGGAGTTTGATTCTTGTTTGTACCGTGTACACCATGTGGGTTCTAGCATTTTTATTTCTTTGGTTTAGTTTTTGTTCGTTGTTTGTGTCTGCTCTGCATAATTTGTTTTCATTGGAAGCCGCCATTTTGTTCGTTGTTCGTAGTTTTTGCTGCAGAATTTGCATATTATTTTCATGATGTTGGGTTTTCTTTCGTGCATTAACATAAGATTTTAATTTTCTACCAGTTGCCAATTATTGGACTACTTATTGTTGAATGAAAATTGGGGAATTTCATTGTAAGGAAGTGTTAACTGTTAAGGATGCAAGTTCAGAAAGAGCAATTATTAGGGAATGTTGGGATTTAGCCTAGACCAATTCCACTTTGGAATTGATGTTGATATTATGATTCTTTGTTAGAGTTCTTGTACATGGATTACAGTTGTGGAGGTAAGAGTAAGGGCAAGGCTTGAGTGCAAATTAATTCTCATATTACGCCAAGATTTTACGCTTATTTACACATGAGATTTTCATTAAGCAGTAGATAGTATGCTATTATACTATACTCGTTCCCCTCCCCCCCTCCTCCAAGAATTGCTTTTAGTTTTCAAGTAATGTGTTGGGTTGGGATGCTCATTCGCCATGGAAGTAACAAGTGGGCGTGGGAATAGTGAAGGGAAAGAGAGGGAGTGGATAATGTTTTGGGATAACAATTCTGACGGTTGGAGAATAGAGATTACTCACTAGAGAAGTCATGAGAATAGGGAAAGGAAATAGCACTTATGTTGTACTCAATGAAGTTGCTGGGTACCAAAGGTGTATGTGGATGTTCCACTAGTGATTCCTTCTACAGTTAGACTGGCTTTCAGGCTCCAAGGTCTGACGCAGTAAAATTTTTCAAGGAAATAAATTTTGATATTTGCAGAGGCGGAAGCCTAACAAGTATCAATTTAATGAAACAAAGCAAGGAAAAAAATGATTTCGCTAAAGAACAAGACAAACAAAGCTAAATCCCAAATCATCTTCTGAACTATGAAAAACAGCAACAAGAAATAGAGAATCTACATACTAGAGGGGGGAAAAAACAACATATGTGCAGGAATTAGATCAAACTCAGTGGTAGAACAGAACAAAAAAGACAAAGGAGAGAACGATTAAAAGAAAATGAAAGTTCTGTTTATGACCATTCTATCCAAGTTCACACCCTAGAAGTTCCTTCTACTTGACCAACTTATTTGGATTTTAATTACCTACCCAGGTATTGTCTACCAATTAGTGGGATCATGCCAACCTTGGAGATTTGGGGAGCAAAGGCACTCCAGGAAGGAGAGCGAAACTCCATGGGGTTGCTTAGTCTAATTACATCTATGGCAGGCAGTTAGTTATATTGATTGAAGATAGCCTAGCAGTACACCAATATACTTCCTAATAGGCATTCCTTTCCTAACTGTTATCTAATAGCCTGAGATTAAGTGTAAATGATGATGACTTTTGTAATTTGATATTAGCAAAACCATGGAGTATATATATATTATAAATATTTTATTTTATTGTTATGTGCTTATGAACTAAATTGGAATATGACAAATAGAATATCCTCAGTGAGGGAGTTGATTTAGAGTTGTGGATTTTGTAATTTTACTTTTTTCAGATATAGATAATTCTAATAATTAGACAGGAGAGAAAGCAATACTGTTGACCAGCAATCTTTCTCAAATTCTAGTTGTGGAAAAAGTGATCTAGCATAGAAACATGTTAGTTTAGCTCACGAAAATGGAAAAGCCAGTGTACATATGTATGTTTTATTTGACACGATATAAAGGAGGAGGGAATTAATAGGATGAAGCAGCATCTTACAGGGAAACAAAAACAAATAACTTTGTGCAAAAAAGTTCCTTCATGATATTAAGTGCCAAATGTTAGCACATTTGGAATAAGAA
Source organism: Castanospermum australe (assembly GCA_019955255.1). NCBI lineage: Eukaryota > Viridiplantae > Streptophyta > Magnoliopsida > Fabales > Fabaceae > Castanospermum > Castanospermum australe. Next base: position 12,567 of record NSJW01000635.1, on the reverse strand, counting down.
ATAAAAAAAAATAAGGATGATAAAGTGAGCTTTGGTGATGATTATGATGAAGCAAAGGAACAAGAAGAACAAGAGATGATTACTCCTCCACCTCCACCAACTTAGATGCAACGTATTAGAGACAAAGGCAAGAGAAAAGCAAGTGCTTCCCAAACTAATTGGTAACTATTTTGCACCAAGGACAACTCTAGGAGCCCAACCAAGTTTAAAAAGTATTTTTGCTAGCAAAGAGGTCATACATAAAGCTAAATTGGAGAATAGCCTAGATGGATTGGTTGATGCAGTCATTCCATTTAATGCAATTCAATCACCTTATTTTCAAGCTGCATTGGATGGTATTACTGCTGTTATTGGACCTAGTTTTTAAAGGTCCATCATATGATGAAATGATGGATTCACTTGTTGGGAAGATCTTAATAATGAGTGTCAGCTACTTGTTGATACTTATCGGAATTCATGGAAAGAAACTGGTTGTACACTTATGGCTGATGGTTGGATTGATCAAAGACAATGAACTCTAATCAATTTTTTGGTGTATTGTCTTACTGATATATCCTTTTTGAAATCTGTTGATACTTCAAACATGGTGAAAAATGCCATAACATTATTTAACTTGTTTGTTAATGTTATTGAATGGGTTGGGCCTAATAATGTTGTGCATGTGGTGACTGATAATGCAGCCAATTATGTAGCAGGTGGGAGATTTATTCATGATAAGTATGAACATATTTTTTGGTCTTTTTGTGTTGCCCATTGCATGAATCTCATTTTGAAAGATATTGGCAGCATGACTCATATGGCTAACTTTGCATCCCGTGCTTCAAAGATAACTATATTTGTTTACAACCATATGGTGTTTTTGTCTTGGCTTAGAGAAAAATGCCAGGTTGGAAGGAAGTTGTTAGTCCAAGAGCTACCCGTTTTGCTACTGTTTTTATTACTTTAAAAAGTATTTATGAACATAAGGAAGACTTGCAAGCTTTGGTTGTAGACAAGCATTTCACTGGACACAAGCTAGGAAGAAGTGTTAGTGGGAAAGCTGTTAGTGATATTATCTTGGATAATAAGTTTTGGCATACTTGCTTTATTGTGGTAAAGATTGTAGGCCCTTTAACTAGATTGTTGAGAATTGTAGATGCTGATAAAAAAGCCTTCATTAGGATATGTATATGAAGGTATGCAAAGGGGTAAAAATGCTATCAAGCATATGTTTAGAATAGGAAAACACTTGTACAAGCCTTATACAGAAATCATTAAGGCTCGATGGGATAAGCACTTGCATTAGAATCTCCATGCAGCATCTTACTTTTTAAATCCTACTTTCTTTTATGATGAGAAATTCATTGAGAAGCACAAGGTCATGCAAGGTTTACTTAACTTGCTTGATATAAAAAGCCTTTGCAGTGATCTAATTAAAGTAATGAAGGAGATATAGGTGTATCAGAAACGCAAGAAAAGTTTTGATAGGCCAAATGCTTTGAAAGCAGTTAAGGAGCTTCAACCGAGTAAGTAATTTTATTTTTATATACTGATTTGTTTTAATATTTTGAAACCTATAATATATAATTGATGGTTGATGTTGAGAATTATTCAATTATATTAATTTCTATATAGATCAATGGTGGACATTGTTTGCACTAGTACTCCATATTTGAAAAAGATAGTATATTCGTGTCCTTAGTCAAACAACTTCTTCCTCAGGATGCGAGTGAAATTAGAGCCTGTTTTTGAACAAATTCATACTAAAAGGAGGAATAGGCTAAGAGCATCAAAGGTTTAATGATATTGTATATGTTGACTTATAATCTTGACGTCTTAAATCCAGGTATATTAATAATTTAAGTATTTAATACTTCTATATTAATAGTGTCATTTATTATGTTTTAAAACTTTAGGTTAGTGAGCTTGAAAAATTATTAATAATACTTTGTTTATTTGTTCTAGGTTGCATCTAAAGAAAAAGACTTATGATCCAATTGATTATGAAAGTATTTACAATGTTGACTTTTGGGTGATGGAAAAAAATCCTGAGCCAGAGTTTGGTAATAAAGAGATTAAAAATTTAATCTATCAAGACAATGACATTCCTTTTTATCATATTGGTGAGTCTTATTCTTATAATTCTAAATAGAAGCATTGACATTATGTATTACAGTATTATTATTAACTAAGTTTTTTATTTTGTTAGAAGGCGGAGATATTGATACTGAATTTAGTATGTCTGAAGTACCAATGCAGCCTTCATTTGATAATGATCACGATGGTGGAAATGAACAAGGAGATGATCTTTTGACGAAAATATTCAACAAATTAATGCTAATTATGACGATCCTGTATAATTTGTGACCTTTTTTATGACTACTTTTGATAGAACATTGTTAAACTTGTATTGTTTATATGAATGCAATATTTTTTTATTTTATGACATTATTTTATTGTGTTGTTTATATGAATATAATATTTTTTTACTTTATGACATTTTTTTTTATGTTTTAAATAATTTTATTATTGATTTATATTTTATTTTTATAATTTTTATTTATTTTATTAGTATATAAATAATATATATATATATATATATATATATATAATTAAATATACTTATATTTATATATAAATATAAATATATATTTAATTATATTCTGGTTTGACCACGGTTCAACCATTAAACCTTGAATTAGTACCCTGATTGGTTCAGTGACCGGTTTCGATTTTCAGAACCTTAGTTATTTTTATATTTTATTTATAAACTTTTTTTTTTAACACTTATCTTCTATAAAAGAAATAAAAGAATAAGACAAAAGAAAAGTAAATTTATTTATTTTATCATTTAAGATAAATATAGAAGTAAAAGTGTATCATTAAAATAATATTAAAAGGTTAGTGTATCTTTTGTTTCATTAGATATATTTTTTTATGATACAGAAGAAATAAAAGAAAAAACTAAGATCTAAGGAAAATGATTGGTATGATATAACTTTAAGAACAGATTAATGATATTATCTTTTTACTTGAATCAATTGAATTTAGATAATTATCCATTAAATCCTTTTAACTTTTTTAATTTGTACATGAAAGATCTTTATTAAAAATATAATAAAATTATACATTTTATTTTGATCCGTTGTTATACTATCATATAATTATATATTAATTATCACATAATTAAAAACTTTGACCTAGTATTAATTGATTTCTTTTATTAATCAAAATTTTTTTTAATGATGTCACAATGGAGAGAATGATAGTGTGAGAAAAGATTTAATTTTTATTTATTGATAGTATAAAATTTTTTTAAAATATTATTTAATTATATTTTATTAAGTATTTAATTTTTTTAAATAAGTTATTATTACAGTTAAATTTTTTTAATAATTTAATAATTTATAATTAAATAATAATATAATTTACACTTATAAAAAATAATATTATTTAATACTACAAATTATTTATTGTTGACAAAACATAGGAGTTCAGAACCTAAGTACGCATTAACTCAAAATTTATGACAACGTTAATACCAAAAAATATATATATATGACAACCTTTTTAGATTACTTATTTAGATTTTTCAATTAAATTAATTTCTATAAGTTTTAAAATTTATTTCAATGACTTTAGCTTTTCATTCTTTTTCAAACCTTGTCCCATCAACTGAAAAAAAATTAATCAAAATAAGAATACTGATAAAAGGATGGACTTTTTGCAATATAAAAAAAAAAACAAAGAATACTGACATAAGGTCACGCTTGACTTGGTAAAAGATAGAAAATTTTTATTAGAATGAAAATGATGGAAAGACTTAAAATTGTATTAACTTACTCAGTATATATACATGAAGGTTTATGTACAACAACTGAAATACCAATTAACAGAAAAATAACTAATTGACAATAATCTAACTAATCTGTATTAAATTGGTCATTTAGTAAAATGGGAGAATTGGCATAAACCATTGGTTCATTGTATATTTTTAACTACTTGATGAAATATTGTTAAATTTGTGTTGTTTATATGAATGGTAATTTTTTTACTTTATGAAATTTTTTTTGTTTTGTTGCTTATATGAATATAATTTTTTTTATTTTATGGACATTATTTTTTTTATATTTTAAATAATTTTTATTATTAATTTATATTGTGTTTGTATAATTTTTATTTATTTTATTAGTATATAAATAATTTATATATATAATATAATAATTAAATATACTTATATTTATATATAAATATAAATATATTTAATTATATTTTGGTTCGACCACGGTTCAAGCATTGAACCTTAAATTAGTACCTCGATTGGTTCAGTGACCGTTTTAATTTTCAGAACCTTGGTTATTTGTATATTTTATTTATAAACTTTTTTTTAACACTTATCTTTTATAAAAGAAATAAAAGAATAAGGCGAAAGAAAAGTAAATTTATTTATTTTATCATTTAAGATAAATATAGGAGTAAAAGTGTATCATTAAAATAATATTAAAGGTTAGTGTATCTTTTGTTTCATTAGATATTTTTTTTTATGATACAGAAGAAATGAAAGAAAAAAGCTAAGATCTAAGGAAAATGATTGGTATGATATAACTTTATGAACAGATTAATGATATTATCTTTTTACTTGAATCAATTGAATTTAGATAATTATCCATTAAATCCTTTTAACTTTTTCTAATTTGTACATGAAAGATCTTTTATTAAATATAATAAAATTATAACATTTTATTTTGATCCGTTGTTATACTATCATATAATTATATAATTAATTATCAATAATTAAAAAAACTTTGACCTAGTATTAATTGGATTTCTTTTATTAATTAAAGTTTTTTTTTAATGATGTCACCATGGAGAGAATGATAGTGTGAGAAAAGATTTAATTTTTATTTATTGATAGTATAAATTTTTTTTAAAATATTATTTATTTATATTTTATTAAGTGTTTAATTTTTAAATAGTTATTATCACAGTTAAATTTTTTTAATAATTTAATAATTTATAATTAAATAATAATATAATTACACTCATAAAAAAATAATATTATTTGATACTACAAATTATTTATTGTTGACAAAACATAGGAGTTCAGAACCTAAGTACAACATTAACTCAAAATTTATGACAACGTTAATACACCCAAAATATATATATATATAACAACCTTTTTAGATTACTTATTTAGATTTTTAAAAATTTAATTAATTTCTATAGTTTTAAATTTATTTCAATGACTTTAGCTTTTCATTTCTTTTTCAAACCTTGTCCCATCAACAGTCTGACAAAAATTTAATCAGAATAAGAAATACTGATAAAAGGATGGACTTTTGCAATATAAAAAAAAAACAAAGAATACTGACATAAGGTAATGCTTGACTTGGTAAAAGGTAGAAAATTTTATTAGAATGAAAATGATGGAAAGACTTAAAATTGTATTAACTTACTCAGTATATATACATGAGGTTTATGTACAACAACTGAAATACCCAATTAACAGAAAAATAACTAATTGACAATAATCTAACTAATCTGTATTTAATTGGTCATTTAGTAAAATGGGAGAATTGGCATAAACCATTGGTTCATTGTGTATTTTAACTAATTGATGAAATATTGTTAAATTTGTGTTGTTTATATGAATGTAGTATTTTTTTACTTTATGACATTATTTTGTTTTGTTGCTTATATGAATGTAATATTTTTTTGTTTTATGACATTATTTTTTTTTATTTTAAATAATTTTATTATTAAATTTATATTGTATTTGTATAATTTTTATTTATTTTATTAGTATATAAATAATTATATATATATATATTAAATAATTAAATATACTTATATTTATATATAAATATAAAAATATTTAATTATATTTTGGTTCGACCACGCTTTCGAGTATTGACCTTGAATTAGTATCTCGATCCGGTTCAGTGACCGTTTCAGTTTTCAGGAATCTTAGCTATTTTAATATTTTAATCCATTGTATACTATCATATAATTTTATATTAATTATCACATAATTAAAAAACTTTGACCTAGTATTAATTGATTTCTTTTATTAATTAAAGTTTTTTTAATGATGTCACCATGAGAGAATGATAGTGTGAGAAAAGATTTAATTTTTTATTTATTGATAGTATAAAATTTTTTTAAAATATTATTTAATTATATTTTATTAAATATTTAATTTTTTAAATAATTATTATTACAGTTTAAATTTTTTTAATAATTTAATAATTTATAATTAAATAATATATATAACCACGCTCATAAAAATAATATTATTTGATACTACAAATTATTTATTGTTGACAAAACGTAGGAATTTAGAACGTAAGTACACATTAACTCAAAATTTATGACAATGTTAATACCAAAATAATATATATATAACAACCTTTTTAGATTACTTATTTAGATTTTTCAATTAATTAATTTCTATAGTTTTAAATTTATTTCAATTACTTTAGCTTTTCATTTTCTTTTTCAAACCTTTGTCCCATCAATAGTTTGACAAAAATTAATTAGAATAAGAATACTGATAAAAGGATGGACTTTTGCAATAAAAAGAAATAAATAAAAATACTGACTAAGGTCACGCTTGACTTGGTAAAAGGTTGAAAATTTTATTAGAATAAAAATGATGGAAAGACTTAAAATTTGTATTAACTTACTCAGTAATATATACATGAGGTTTTATGTACAACAACTGAAGTACCAATTAACAGAAAAATAACTAATTGTAATAATCTAACTAATCTGTATTAAATTTGTCATTAAGTAAAATGAGAGAATTTGGCATAAACCATTGGTTCATTGTGTTATTTTTAGCTATCTGTTTGAAAATTTTAGATTTTGGTATTCGTATTTTGAGATTAATACAAAACTAAAAAAATACGTTTTCTTTGGTCCCTTTTTCATAAGGGATGGAAAACTACTAAAACTTTGTGAAAAAAGACGAAAGGTGCAAGTGGTTTATATCTTATTATTTTCATGCAACAATCTTTCATTTATCTACGTTATTTTTTTAAATTTTTTATTTTTATTCAATTTCTATTTCTAAAAATAGAAAAACTGAACAATTTAAAAAACTATATTAAAAGGAGAATTTTTTTTGAATTTTAAAAACTAATATTGACAAACGGGAGATTATCATGTATATTAGTAAACACGTGTAAATTATATGATGAATAATCTATTTTTACTTTATGAATGGAAGGATTTGTTTGCAACTTTATAGGTGATTACTTCAAAATGAAGTAAAATTGAGAGAATATTTATGTCTTTTTTTTATAGACTAAGAGTATTTTTATAAAATTCAGTTTAATTAAACTGTATTATAAGTCTGTCTTTCTAAAGTTAAGAATGATAATGATATGGTCATTCTCATAAGATGTGATTACAAAAAATTAAAACTGTAGTCCTTATTAAAAATATAATTTTTTTACTATGCTAACACCTATTAAATTTATTTATTATTTTTTTTAAAAAAAAGAAAAGCACGTAAGATATGTGATCTGGTGCGTTTTTTTTTTTTTTAGTTTACAAGATTTTGATCTGTGTGAGACGTAGCTAAAGTAAAACAAAGTGCTTGACATAAAAAGAAAAGTAAAAGCAAAGCGTCTATAGTATTTGAATTCAACTCAACTTCTCTAATTGGACTCCGTGTCATTGAGTGCTGTACGAAACTATTAAAATATAGTTTCGTAGCCCACGATATAAGACACACTTCCATTTCCATTATCAGGATCACCAAAACTTGTGTGTCTTCCACAAATCGGCATTTTCATGACATTTGATCAAAACAAGCAGGTAGCTCAGAATTTTTGTTGATTAATTCGACAACACATTGTCTTGAGGTCTGTGGATGAAAAATGGAAGAAAGGTGAGGTGAGAAATGGTGGAAAAAAGGTGCAATCGTGTTGCACAAAATGAAGATGATCCACCAATGTTCTTGTCATGTTCATCACCCAATCCATTGCATACACAAATACAACCAGTCAATAGATAAGTCAGCCCTAAGCTACTTTACTTTGTATTTATCATATGATATATTTTATATTGATAAATTATATCCACAAGAAGTTTAAAAACTTGTGTGTGGATTAGATACTAAAATTTCATTAGTTATCTTAACGCCAAATTAATATATAAATAAACATTCTTTGTCAGTGTGGCTTGGTGAAATTACCCAGTCCCGTAGCTTCTCTACATTGGGAGTATTTAATTACATACATTGCGTTGGGTTGCAGGGTGACAAGCGTGGACTAGGAGAGGAAGATGTTTAGTGATTGACATGTTGGGTCTCGGAGAGCCCAAAACACAAGAAAGACTTTCATCCATGGGCCTTTCCTACTTACGCTATCTTCATTTCCTCTATTTCTTTTCAACGTAAAACTTTGTATCCACATCTCACTTACATTTAAATTGTTAACAGCTATGATGTATGGATACTCTAAAATTGGTGACGTATTCGTATCATATTTGTTTTTAATATCGATACTCAAATGATAAACTTGCATTTGTATTTTTGACAAATCTTTTTTTTATATTCACCATCTTCAAAGTACTGCTACTTGAAATATCTGTTATACAGATTCAAGTCATGTTTTCTTCAATTACATCCTTCAAAGCATATTCTCCACTCTTGCAATCTTGCTCTTTCAAAATCATCGCACATAAATAACAAATTCTCATTCTCACCTAAAACAAAGAAGAGCATGGAAAAGAAAAATGACAGGGAGAGGGAGAATACATTGGACTCGATTGGAGTCATATATAATATAAATATTTATTTAAATATATTATTGTACCTGTATCTTAATTTTTAAAAAATTATTGTATTTGTGAATCATATTGTATTCAATACTCGTATTGTAACCGTGCAACATAGCTTACAATGATTATTGCTGTCAAATTTACTATTGTACTTTATTTTATTTTGGGCTGGAATTTACCTTCTCTTCAAGGTTGCTACTTGTTTTCATCAAATTTGAGTGAGTGTGAATGGGATTTTGTTATTTGCGAATATATTTTATGGGTTTTTCCCTTTTGGTAGAGGGAATCGATACCTACTGATTGAATTAGATGCTTCTCTTTTCAAAATTGGTATCTCTTTCATTTATCCAAAATCAACCCTAGCCACATCTAGCGAGAATTTCTCCATACTGAAATTTGTTTGGTGTAAAAAAGATGATAATTGGAATAGTGCGAAGCCAGATATAAATACATGTACACAACGAAGGAGTTAGTTGCAAGAACAATTTTATAATTAGTCTATTCATGTTTAGATTAAAATAAATATTTAGTCTCTATAATTTCATTTATTTGAATTTAATCATTTAGTTTATTTTTTTTGAATATCGGTACCTATAGTTTCACTCATGTAGATTTTAGTCCTAAAGATCAATACCTTAATAATTAAAAATTGTAAATACTAATCTTTTCATAATAAGGACCTATACCTTAATGAATAAAATTTATAGGGACTAAAATTCAATGAGTAAAAAAAAGAATCATACCTTAACGGTTGGACCAAAACTAATAAATAAAATATAGAAATTAATATAAAAAATTATAAAAACTAAAATCCATCGAAAAAACCATAAGGACTAATTGTTTATTTTTTACTTCATCTTTATTAATTGAGTAGAATCAGTTATTAACCACATAGTAGCAGCATTGCCATGTACCGTGCATTCTGTCACCTTTATCATGAGGGAAACTTCATTTATGAACAACTTTCAAAATTTCTTGAAGAAGGGTTTTTCTGAACTGTGTAGAATTCAGGTTGGCTTGGCTCGTCAAGTACTTTTCACCATTCAACATTAAACACCATAAATGACATGTTGGGCTTATTTAATAGTCTTTGCTATACACATAATAGACCCATATGATACATCTAATATAATCTAATGCAGTGACTGAATCATCTAATAAGTTATCCAAAGTTTCTTGTGGTCTTTGTTCAGTCTCAATCTCCTAGCCTAAATTATGAAAACCATAGATGAGTGACCTCAATTCCTACTCAAGTTTTTTCTTTTTTTAAATGTATTTTGTTACAGAGATATAACAGTTTCATGGGAAGCACCTTGATGGTTGGTCTTTCGGCTAAAATTTGTTAAGAATACGGATAAGGTTTAGGGAGGTCCACTCCCTTGGTAGCCTATACAACAATGAAAAAAATTAGACACCGAAGAGCCTTAGATTCAAGTGGATTAAGTCTCTTTGAGACTACTTTACCCTAAAAGAAAAATTCTTAGATAGGTATGTGTCTGTATAGACACTCAAATCAACATTTAACAACATGTCTGCATTTATTTATGATATTTAAAGAAGTGTATTTATAATATGACCCATAAAATTTTAGACATGTGAAACATTAATTTCAGAGCATAGGTAGGCACATGCTTAGCTAAAAATCTCTCTTATTGGAATTCACAAAGGCAGCTTGGCCTCTACTTTAGCCTAACTACCTTTGAACCTTCCTTTAAAAAAAAAAAACGATATATGAGTTTATTTGGGGAATGGAAAAAGACAAGGTGAAAATTAAGGGGGGAATGGAAATAGAGTGTGATTTATAGGTTTTTATTTTCACTCCATCAATTGTTGTTAGATACAGTGCAAAAGCTTACAGACTAAGGAAGGTTAAGATGACGGTCAAGATCATAATCTCCAATTCTTTCTCTCACTAATTATATCACAACCAAAACAAAATTACGTTGGATTTTAATTGAAAAAGATCCATTGCACTACATACTCAAAAGACTATAAACATTGCAGCACAACATCGAATCATAAAATAAATGTTAAAAGGGCTTTCATGAATATTAGAAATACTTATAGGTCCCTGTACTATCTTGTATTGGTCTTAGCCTGATCTCCTCTAAATGTTCTAGCCAAACTAAAATCTGTTCTTTGAGTTCACATTATTATCAAGAAGATGTTGCTAGTTTTAGATCTCATTATCATCTTAATCTAGAATCTTGATGAAGATAAAAAAGTTTTCAAACAATTCCATCAATAATTTGGAAACGCTTTGTTCAATTAATTGAGTAGTTTTCTTTCCCTTCGATCTATATAACAATTCATTTTTTAAGTTGCATGCCAACACGACGGTATAGAGTAAATGAAAAAGCCATAACAGTAGGTGGTGTGAAAGCTCAAACCAAAAATAAAGCAATCCAAGCTTTTGTTGGCCATGGGTTCATAGATCAATAACTTATCATCTTGTTGAACAAAACAACTAAAAAGTTTCACAAGATTACGAAGTTGAAGTTTTGCCATCAATATGACATCATTTTTGAACTCCTCTACTCCTTATCTTGAAGTTTTAGAAAGCATCTTGATTTCAATGTCTTACCCATCTGTCAATATGCCCTAGCAATAATTTTGGCAAATTTGAAACTTAGTATATGTTTGATATGGAGGTAAAACAGAGGTAAAAATTTGTATACAAAATTGTATATAAAACTCATCCATAAAAATTTTACTGCTATTTTTACCCACATACTGATACCATTCGATGAAGGAGATGAATACCTTGGTAACCTAAGCTTGTTTGAATAAGTTTTTCTAGCTTATATACTGGTACAAAGCTCCCTTGTCCTAACTTGTTACTTGGTGAGAAGTGATTTGTGGCATTAGAAATGGTTGAAAAATCAAATATTGTTGGTAAATCCGTTTTCTTTCTCCCTCTCCTTCAATGAAAAACTTTAGCATCCTGAAATTATGGGAGATCGATTGCGTGTACAAGTAATAATTTATTGTAGTTATAATGTAACTCAAAGGAAAATAGTCATTGACATGCAAAAGCACCATTGCTTTAGCACTGTGAAACTACAGTGATTTACTTTTAAGGAAAACTAGAAGTGGACCTGCGCTCACAGATACAAAATTGTGTCAGATTTTGTTTGGTTGAAGACATACTTTGACCTTTATATAACATTAAAACATTATTTGTCTTCAGTTTATGAAAAAGATATTTTGTAGAATTTGAGAGTATTACTTTTTACATAAAATAAAATAATGTTATTTATACAACTAATTATCATAATCAAATGAAATTTTTTATCGTGAATAATTTTCACTTAAGAGTTAGTACAAAAGTCTGGGTTGAATAAAATCTAATATCATTAGTTTTAACAGACTGTTGAGTTACCATTAATCCATAGTCCATCTTTGATTTGAGATAATAAGGGTGAAGTGTTTTAGTGTTAGAGGTAGAGAGATAATATAGAGAAGTGAGAGAGTATGTGAAACAATGGTGTGTTAGTTAGTATTTAATATTATTAATAGAGAAAAATGAAAGACAGCAATAGGTTAGAGTTGATAGAATGTTAAAGAAAGAAAGATGGAAAAGTATGCAAGTAAAGAATGCAAAAAAAAATGATGATGTGTACTCAATATAGAGCAGGTGGAGACAAGCAGATGTGTGAATGTACACAATGAGTAACATTGTTGATCGTGCGTAGTGCTATAATATGGCGTTTCAAAAATTTATATGTTATAGAAAAATTTTAGTCGATACTGTGAACTATACACTTAATAGATTCATAATTCATTCATTTCTCG
>NSJW01000634.1:0-35948 GCA_019955255.1 Castanospermum australe | reverse complement strand
TATTAATATTTTAAAATATATTTTCAAAACTTGAAAAACTATTAGGCATTAAGTTTAATTAAAACATCTTAAAGAAGTTTTTTTAAACTTGAATCAAGAAAGTAATAGTATAAGGTGCTTTCTAGTACAACAGTAAAATGAAAATTTTAACAAATAAGTTTTTATAAATTATCCAAAGTCCTCATCGCTAATCCATTCGTAATGATTTATATGGTACTTTTTATTAGTCTATTTGTTTTAACATTATTATTTAAAAAATAATTGAATTAATTTAATTCTTTTGTGTCTATCAATGTAAAGTTTTATTATATTATCATTCATTATTGCATCATTAAGAGAGTTACCTATGTCAAGAAGTTAAACTATTTTAATAATGTATCAACACGTACTTAAATAAATGTGTAAAAGTTTTGACATTAACAAAAGGTCAAAATTAAACATAATTAAATTATACGATACCTCAAGTATTGAATTATCTAACCAACAAAGTTATGAAAATTTAATAAATTAGACTTAGTAGCCACATTGGTAGTCACTTTCCAAGATTACATCTTGCAACCTGAATCCCAAGCAAACAGAATGCCGAGAGAGATCCACCATAGCTTCGCATACCATGAAACCTTGCGTATTGCAAAAGTCCATAAATTTAGCAGTGATTAGCATGCGACACAACTATATCTGCCTCCAAGGTATTTTTTATAAGGAATGAAATGAGAAATAGAGACTTTTTAACGCTTTGATCTTACGTTTTATCTTAACCACTCATAGAGTTCAAGCCTGAAGAATTGATCCTAAAATTGAGAACGAAAATTTGAAGAAATTTTAACAAAATATCCATCCAAAGTAAAGCACAATTATAATATAAATATGAATCGAAAAAAGAAGTAACAATACGATGCCACATAGCATCCAGATAAATTACAACTTGACATAATTTTGGATGCGAAGTGGATTGTTTCTTTCTTTAGTTCTTTACGAATTTAAACAATCCTGTTCATAAAAAAGGAAAGTCAAGTATATGTTACAATTGGGCAAGTCAAAATATATATATATATATATATATATATATATATAAACATACATTCGACGTAAATATATAAAATCTTTAATGATTTGGCCTTTGTAAATTTTTTGAAGATAAAATACGAACTGACTTTGAAGTGATTTGTTTTGTTTTTGTTTTTCCCGAATTTAAAATATTACTATAATTATTCCAAGAACAACAGAAGTAAGGATACGTATGCACTAAAAAACCATAAAATTTTTAGAGATTGGTAAATTTTTTATCTCCTTTCCTGGAATAATTAATTTCCATCAATGGTGCATCTAGCTTCAATATAAACCCCATCAGACTTTGCTAACTTCACAAATCACTTCAAGTTTCACAGATCACTTCAAGACTTTAGCTTACTGTCACACTTCGTGAAATTTGGCTTTTCTAGTTTGATGAAAATGCAAGGGTTAATGTTTTTCTTTTTGCTTCTTGCTTTAGCTCCACCCAGTTTATGTGTGGGGTGGTTGAATGCTGGAACCAAAGACACTTTTAATGTCATGGAATATGGTGCTGTTGGAAATGGCATAAGTGATGATTCAAGAGTATGTGTTTGATAGCATGTTCTATGCAAATTTTTAGATTCTTTTAATCCCTCATTGAGTGACCCTCTACAAGGTCTTTGATTCTTTTCTATTTCAACTCATATGGCAGGCATTTTTAAGTGCATGGAGGGATACATGTGGGGCAGCAATAGAAGGGACACCAACTATGGTTATACCAAATGGAAAAACATTCATGGTGAAGACCATGCTACTGGATGGTCCTTGCAAGGCCCAAAATATACATATTCAGGTATATATGATGTTGCTTTTTCTTCCCTTTTGTATTAAATTTTACAAGCTTCTAAAGAAATATTTTTTAGATTATATTAAGTGCTTGACTCCCAAGCTAGGTGTATACTAGAAAAGCAAAAGGGCAAAGTGCCACACTAGTGAAGCCTTCTAGAAAAATATCTATCCAATTCTAATTTTCTTTTTCTTTCCTTTCAGATTCAAGGGAAGATAGTTGCACCACTGATGGATGCATGGGGAAGTGATAAAATAGATTGGATTCAAATCTCAACTGTCAACAGTCTCACAATCGATGGAGGAGGACAAATCAATGGCCAAGGTTCTCTTTGGTGGAAATGTCCAAGTTGTCCACGACCCGTGGTATGAAAATTCCAAACCTTTTTCAGTCTTGAAGAATTTTTATAATCACACTCGAGAGATTTTTAAATTATTATCTTAATACCTTATTTATTTAATTTTTAATTTTTAATTATTTTCAAAATATGTCTAATTTAATAACCTACGGAGAAAAGAATGCACCTATAAAACTTACAAGTCGTGAAGATTTTAAATTGATATTTTTTTTCTTAAAAAAATTCCAATTAAACTTGAGCTTGCAGAACTTGGTTGATTTTTTAAATCTATGTTTCCAAATGAATGGAACACTTTGGCATAATGTTAACGTAAACAACTAATTCCATAACTCGCAAGATCAAAGTATAGTTGTTTAGTCATTCTTAACATCTTAACTTATGTCTTGATGATTTTCATGTGGATGATGCAGGCCCTACGCTTTCATTCTTGCAACGATCTAAGTGTTAGCTATCTGACCATAGTTGATAGCGCAATGGCTCACATAGCCATAGATGGTTGCAATGGTGCTAGATTATTTCATTTGAACCTCTTAGCTCCTGCTGACAGCCCCAACACTGATGGGATTGACATTGCTCATTCAAAAAATATCTTCATACAAGATTCTAATATTGCAACGGGTAAATCTAAGTTTTCATCTTTAACTACTTAACTAAATTTCAGTTGTTATATTGTATAATAATTACTAAGTTTTCCTTTATAAACAGGTGATGATTGTATTGCCATCAATAATGGCTCCTCTTACATCAATGCTACTGGGATTGCTTGTGGACCAGGCCATGGAATAAGGTTTGTATAAATTGTATTTTTGTTTCTTGCTTTATCTCTATTCAATCTCCAATGTGCTAATTAGCTTTTAGGATTTGTAAATGTATCAATAAATCATGAAATTTGATCAAATATACTTTTCTCAATCAAAACAGCATTATAAAATTAACATTTTACTTTAATTGATTAAAATTTTCTATTTTGTTTTGAACTGAATGATTCAAAACTGTCCAAGACACTCTAGTGTACCCTCATCTTTTTGTTGTACTAGTAATTTATAAAAAAAATTGAAGTTTGTTGCAACTAAGAAATTAAAATTGACTTAACAAATTTTCAGAAGTAGTTTCAATTAGAGAGCAAATAAAAAGTTTCCTTCATTTTAATATTTATTGTTATTGAAATTCTATTATTTTTCTCTTTGACAAATCTAATCTAACATGTATGAAATTTAACAGCGTTGGCAGCCTTGGAAAAATAACAGTTATGAGACAGTGGAAGAGGTCTATGTAAGAAACTGCACGTTCAATGGGACTTCAAATGGAGCAAGAATCAAGACATATGAGGTGAGTAATTAATATTTTGGTGGGGAATGGTATTTGCACACTTATTCCATTATTTTCTAGTTACATCACGTAAATAACAGTTATTTATTAATATACAAAATAAAATATTAGATAAATATTATAACACTGATTTTTTGGGACTAAAAATTAAGAATAAAAAGGTGAAAACTTAAAGATAAAAATAAAATAGGAAATAGAACTGAAGATAGTATTGGGTGATATTCAGATGTATGGAAAAAAGAAATATTATTTCCCTGTTTTCTTTTTATTTTGAGTATTTTATTTTTCAATTATTTGCAGGGTGGATCAGGTTTTGCGAGGAAGATCACTTTTGAGGATATCACACTTATAGGAGCTCGCAATCCTTTATATATAGACCAACACTACTTCAGTAATGGCGATGACAAGGTACACATTTTACTCTTCTCTTCTTCTTCATATCACACCATTGATTTCAATTTCCTTTTCTGTTTGTTGCTCATGAAAATTGTTTTGAATTTGGGAAAACTAGGGTTCAGCAGTAAAAGTGAGTGACGTGACATACCGTGGATTCCAAGGATCTTCAGCTGATGAGAAAGCAATAAACTTCAACTGCAGCAGGCTAGGTTGCTTTAACCTTGTATTGGATCAAATCAACATTGTTGTCATCTGATCCAGCAAAGAAGACATATGCTGTGTGCAACAATGCCCATGGAAGAGTTGGATTTGCTATTCCGAAAGTCTCTTGCCTACTGAAATATCTCTATATTTTATTTTTTAATCGTTGGCATTTTTGTCTATATATTTCCATTTTTTCAATAGGTTAGCATAGAGTGAGTCAGTGAGGGAACGCTAACTCTCCTATTAGGTAGTGGGTAAACTTGTCTTCATGGATTTAAATTGTCATCCATAGTCCCAATTATATTCAATATATTACAATTTTATAGCTATTATAATTGCCTTTGGTCATTATGTTAAGTTTGATATATTTTTCATTAAACTAGATGAAAACTTGTGTGACGCAAGGACTAAGAATAAAGAGAAATAAAATAAATTTTGTAAAAATCATATATTATAAAAAATTATTGCTATAAGAAAATCTTATAAAAGATACCATTGCATTATTTTTACAACTGATGTTTTATATTAACATGGTTTGACAATAATTAAAAAAAAATAAAGAGCAAGTGACAGCATGTGGGTTTTCAAAAAAAAAAAAAAAAGCATAAAAGGACAAGCTGCTCAGTCAAAAAAATAAAAAGACTGCTCTCGCTCAACATAAAAAGACACGGTAGCAAGCATGACAAAGACATCATAGATTAAGCAAACAAAACTTTCATGAAAAAAAAAAAAAACAAAAACACACAAAGTGTCAACTAGTTATATATGACGTCTGGAGAGAAAAGGTGTAAGATCAACATTTCAAATTTACAAAAATCATGGTGCAAAGTTAGGACACTCACAGGTAGAGAAACATGTTAGAAACCAGAATGTGAATGAGAAAAATTCAGTAGGACAATTTTCACAAACTGTGTGTCGAGCAAGCATTTGACGTAAACAAAATTTCAAAAAACCCAAAACAAATAAAAGGAAGCAACCACAATTTACTAAATTAAACCGGATTTGGAACACTTAGATCCCCAAGGAAACAAACACAATTCTCAAATTAAGTCTCTTATAACCTCTCCCATACCTCACTAAGGCCTCACATAAACAGAGCAGCAGAAAAAGATTTACATAAACAAATCAAATTTTATAAATTGATCATGATCTAAAATTAGAACAAAATTATGTGTGGCAAGTAATCCATTATTGAACTATAAAACTCTAGCTTATCTATTCAACAAGCCCATCTCAGTTGCAAATATAAAGAATCAAAGGATTGGAATATAATAAATAAAAGTAAACCATACAAAAAAACCTGTAACAGGCAATCTTTTCTTTATTCAGCATTATTTAAAAAAAAAAACCCGATTTTGTCTGTGCTTAGTATTAATACTTCAATGCCCCATATTAATTTTGCCACAACTCCAGAAACACATTGCAATTTTACACAAAATTCTGCCAGGAGCCAATTGATAAATTCATCCAAATTTATAAAATATATCACTACCAACAGATAACAGCTCAGACAAGAAAAATTGTAGTGTGATAGACCCCTTATTAAGAAAGTGTACATCAGAAAAGAGAAAAGGAGGAGCAATGTGCCAGTCCAAAACAACAAACCAGTTGCACGCGTAGGAGGGAATGGGGACAGGCAGGGGAATATCAAGAAGATTCCTATAATAGAACCTGCTGCATAACAAAATGTACCTGCTGCATAACGGAATATTTAGGTGGCAGCAGGTGGCTAGGGGATAGGTTTCCTCTCTGGAGAATATATGAGGGTAGGGAGGGTGCGAGGAGGGCAAGAATCATTTCGTTGAGTGTAGTGGTTTGGGAGGAGGCAGCCCCTCGAAGAGCTGTGGTGTTCTTTTCTTTGTTTTGTTTTGTTTCTTACGTTCTTTGTGACTGTCCAGAGCTATATTTTGTGAATCCTCCTACTCTGATATCATCAAATATCAGTAGCAAAAGCTTGTTTTGTGTGAATATAAAGAAGGATTAGCTCATTGTTATTTCTTGCTCCTTATCATCTGGTATCAGAGCTCCCAGTCTTGGGGAGCTGTAAATGGTGAGCACCATAATGGAAGCTAGAATCGAAGCACTAAAGAGGAATTTGGGGGTCGTCGAGGAGCTGAGGGAAGAGATTAGGAGATGGAGGAGGGATGCCCAGGAAGAACGGGAGTTCCAGGAAGCTCGCTTCAGGCATAATGAATGAAGAGTTCCAGGAAGAAATTCGAAGGCAACTTAATGGGAGAACACCGGGAACCTCACAGAGGAGACCGGAGGTGAGAGACGAGGAAGAATGAGGTATTGGGGGAGATTCTGGAAACGGAGAGGGAGTAGGAAGGGTGTCAGGAGTGCGACAAGCCATTTTCGTGAATGAGGGAGGAGGAAGACGAGCAACCCAGGCGGAAGACAGAGGGGGGGGGGAGGAGACTTGAGATACTCATTTTTTCCAGTGAAGACACATATAGATGGGTCAATCATGTGGAACGTTATTTCCACTTCAACGCCATCGATGATGAGGAGAAGTTGCAAACGGTGATTGTTGCAATGGAAGGGAAAGCTATAAATTGGTTCCAGTGGTTGGAGGTTCGTTTTTTCAAAGGCGACTTGGGGTGATTTCAGGTTGGTAGTAGTTCGACAGTTCCAAACTGCAATGGCCCAAAATCCCTATGAATTCTTGTTGAGTCTAAGATAGACGGCGACGGTGGGAGAGTATCGTGAGGAATTTGAGATGATAACGGGACCATTGTCACACACTAATGAGGAGATTATGAGAGGGAGTTTTCCTTAATGGTTTGAGAGATGAGATTAGGGCAGAAGTAAAATTACACAAAATGGGCTCTTTGTCAGAGTTAATGGATCAGGCTCAATTGATTAGAGAGAACTGGGCCATGGGGAAAGGAGGACTGGGTCAGAGTGGTAAGGGAGGAAGTGGCTACAGGTGCAACCAACCTACTAAAATAGCTTCTATTAATATTGGACCACGGCCAAATACACTACCGAAGGTGGGCAGAGCTGAACCAGCAGTGACTACAGCTCAATCTAGAGCTTATTCCAATGGCAGTAACACGATAGAGAGGTCCCAAGTGGAGGGAGCAAGAAGTCAGAGAAAGAGAAATGGCTATAGGAGACTAATTGATGTTGTACAAGATAAAATACGCATGGACTTTGCTTTAGATGCGATGAAAAATATGGTCCTGATCATGTGTGTAGATTCAGGCAACTACGAATAATACTGGTAAGTTCAGAAGAGAAAGATCATAGGGGAAGTGAGGAAGAGACGCAAAATAGAGAAAGGAGTTAGAAGATGAGAGAACATTACAACTCTCAATCAACAGCATTGTGGGTATGACTTCCAAGAAATCTCTCAAGTTATGGGGAGAGATCCGAGGGAGGAAAGCAGTTGTTCTTGTTGATTGTGGAGTGGCCCATGAGTTGATGTTGCCTATAACTAAAACCCCTGAGTATGTTGTAGAGGTGGGAGATGGGCACCGGATCAAAATTCAAAGGGTTTGCAAGGGAGTGATATTTCAACTGGAAGGGTTGAATGTAATCCACGACTTCTTCTTATTCAAACTTGGTGGGGCTGATATAATACTTGGGATGGACTGATTAAAGAGCTTAGGAGAAATTAGAGCCAACTTCAAGGAATTAACATTGAAGATGGAGATTGCTAGGAAAGAAGTTATGTTGAAGGGGGAACCATCACTGTCAAAAGTTGCAGCTTCTTTAAGAACACTATTTAAAGCTCTAAAAAATGAGGGTGAATGATTTTACATAGAATATGATGTAGGAGCTGAAGAGCAGACCACTGATGAATCATATTAGGGAGAATTAGAGGGTGTTTTGGATGATTTTGCAGAACTTTTTCCAAGAGCCTCAGGGGTTACCACCAAAAAGAGAGCAAGATCATGCGATTTTATTGAAAGAAGGAGTACAAATACCAAATATCAGACCATACCGATACCCCCACTACCAAAAAAATGAAATAGAGAAGATTGTTGGTGAATTGTTATCAGCTAGGATGATTAGACAAGTACCAGCCCATTCTGAAGCCCAATCCTACTGGTCTGCAAGAAAGACGGAGGATGGAGGTTTGGTGTGGATTATAGAGCTTTGAATAAGGTAACCGTACTTAACAAATTCCCAATCCCTGCTATAGATGAATTGTTAGATGAACTACAGGGAGCTATAATATTTTCTAAGCTAGATTTGAAGTCCGGTTACTATCAGATTAGAGTACATGAGGCAAACATACATAAGACAGTATTTAGGACTCATGAGGGGCACTATGAGTTCCTTGTGATGCCCTTTGGGCTGTCCAATGGCCCATCTACTTTTCAATCCCTCATGAACGAGGTATTTAAACCTTATTTAAGGAAATTTGTGTTGGTGTTTTTTGATGACATACTAATATATAGTAAGAACCAGCAAGCACATTTAGAGCACTTGAGATTGGTGTTGCAAAGGCTGAAATTGAATAGATTGTTGCTGAACAGGAAGAAATGTAGTTTTGGACTTTCACAACTTGAATATCTAGGCCATATAATTTCAGCTAGTGGGGTAAGGGCAGATCTGAAGGAATTGGAGAGTATGACTAGCTGGCCAACACCTAAAGATGTGAAGAGCCTTCGAGGATTTTTAGGGCTCACCGGATATTATAGGAGGTTTGTGAAGGATTATGGGAAAGTGGCATGGCTTTTAACTCAGCTTTTAAAAAGAGAGGGGTTTGAATGGGGAGAAGAATCAGACCAAGCTTTTGCAGCTTTGAAGAAAGCCACGACTACATTGCCAGTTCTAGCTGTCCCAAATTTCAACAAACCTTTTATTATTGAAACTCATGCTTCCGGGTCAGGGCTAAGGGCTGTTTTGACGCAGGAGGGGCGGCCAATTGCATATATTAGCCAAGGGTTGTCTCAAAGAGCCCAAGCCAAGTCCATTTATGAGAGAGAACTAATGGCCATTGTTTTAGCAGTCCGAAAATGGTGCCATTATCTAATGGGGAGGCACTTTGTGGTTAGGACTGACCAAAGAAGTTTGGGGTACTTGACAGAACAGAGGCTGCTAGGAGAGGACCAACAAAAATGGACATTGAAGTTGCTAGGCTTTGATTTTCAAATACAATACAGGCTTACTGTGGACAACAAGGTTGCTGAGGCACTCTCTCGCAGAATGGATTTTTATGCCATCTCTATAGCTCATTTGGCCGAGCCTGGTGATCTTATGGAGGAATTACAGGAAGATACCAAATTGCGAACAATTCTTCAAGACTTAATAGCACAAAAAGACATTTATCCAGGGTATGAAAGGAGAGGGGGATACCTGTTCTATAAAAATAGGTTAGTCCTACCAAAAAATTCTACTAGGATCCCTGTCATTTTGAAGGAGCTGCATGCCTCACCCATGGGAGGACATTCGGGATTCTTCAGAACATATAAGAGGGTTTCAGGGCTGGTTTTCTAGGAAGGAATGAAGAAAAGTATCAAAGAATATGTGGCAACATGCGATATTTGTCAGAGAAGTAAATATGAAACATTGTCACCAGCAGGGCTGCTGCACCCTCTTCCAATTCCTACCTAAGTTTGGAAAGACATCTCTATGGATTTCATTGATGAGTTACCTAAATCTCACATAATGGACACCATTTTGGTTGTTGTTGACAGGCTCTCAAAATATGCTCATTTTTTACCTTTATCCCATCCATTCACTGTCAAAGAAGTCGCTGAACTGTTTATTAAGGAGGTGGTCAGGCTACATGGTTTCCGTCAGCTATAGTTTCGGATAG
The DNA here is from genome assembly GCA_019955255.1 of Castanospermum australe. Classification (NCBI taxonomy): domain Eukaryota; kingdom Viridiplantae; phylum Streptophyta; class Magnoliopsida; order Fabales; family Fabaceae; genus Castanospermum; species Castanospermum australe. The sequence continues at coordinate 26,048 of NSJW01000634.1, read as the reverse complement.
AGACCGTATCTTTATTAGTAATTTCTGGGCTGAGCTGTTTAAATAATCAGGAACTACTTTTAAGATGAGTTCAGCATACCATCCCCAAACAAATGGTCAGACTGAAGTGGTGAACCGCTATTTAGAGACATACTTAAGGTGCTTTAAAAGCTCTAAACCAAGGCAGTGGCCAAAGTGGCTGAATTGGGCCGAGTATTGGTTCAATACTACCTACAACAACTCTATGAAAATGTCTCCTTTCAAGGCTCTTATGGCCGAGAGCCCCCCATATTGTTGAGATACTTTGAGGGGTTATCACTGGTGGAAGAAGTAGATCAACTAATATCTAAAACGAATTCAACACTGGATGAGCTCAAGAACAATTTAGCAAAGGCACAAAACCAGATGAAGCACCAAGCAGACAAGAAGCGGAGGGATTTGAAATTTCAACCAGGAGACATCGTTTATCTAAAGGTATAGCCCAACAAATTGAGATCCTTGGATAGGAAGAGGAATGAAAATCTTAGTCCAAAATTCCATGGCCCTTATGATTAAAATTTTCTATTTTGTTTTGAACTAAATGATTCAAAACTGTCCAAGACACTCTAGTGTACCCTCATCTTTTTGTTGTACTAGTAATTTATAAAAAAAATTCAAGTTTGTTGCAACTAAGAAATTAAAATTGACTTAACAAATTTTCAGAATAGTTTCAATTAGAGAGCAAATAAAAAGTTTCCTTCATTTTAATATTTATTGTTATTGAAATTCTATTATTTTTCTCTTCGACAAATCTAATCCAACATGTATGAATTTAACAGCGTTGGCAGCCTTGGAAAAAATAACAGTTATGAGACAGTGGAAGAGGTCTATGTAAGAAACTGCACGTTCAATGGGACTTCAAATGGAGCAAGAATCAAGACATATGAGGTGAGTATTAATATTTTGGTGGGGAATGGTATTTGTACACTTGATCCATTATTTTCTAGTTACATCACGTAAATAACAGTTATTTATTAATATACAAAATAAAATATTAGATAAATATTATAACACTGATTTTTGGGACTAAAATTAAGAATAAAAAGGTGAAGACTTAAAGATAAAAATAAAATAGGAAATAGAAACTGAAGATAGTATTGGGTGATATTTAGATGTACGGAAAAAAGAAATATTATTTTCCTGTTTTCTTTCAATTTTGAGTATTTTATTTTTCAATTATTTGCAGGGTAGATCAGGTTTTGCGAGGAAGATCACTTTTGAGGATATCACACTTATAGGGACTCACAACCTTTTATATATAGACCAACACTACTTCAGTAATGGCAATGACAAGGTACACATTTTACTCTACCATCATATCACCCCATTGATTTCAATTTCCTTTTCTGTTTATTGCTCATGAAAATTGTTTTGAATTTGGGAAAACTAGGGTTCAGCAGTAGAAGTGAGTGACGTGACATACCGTGGGTTTCCAAGGATCTTCAGCTGATGAGAAAGCAATAAACTTCAACTGCAGCAGGCTAGGTTGCTTTAACCTTGTATTGGATCAAATCAATATTGTCTCATCCGATGCAGCAAAGAAGACGTATGCTGTGTGCAACAATGCCCATGGAAGAGTTGGATTTGCTATTCCGAAAGTCTCTTGCCTACTGAAATAAATTCCTACTAATCTCTCTATATTTTCATTTTTTAATACGTTGGCATAGAGTTAGTTTTGTCTATATATTTCCATTTTTTCAATAGGTTAGCATAGAGTGAGTCAGTGAGGGAACGCTAACTCTCCTATTAGGTAGTGGGTAAACTTGTCTTCAAGGATTTAAATTGTCATCCATAGTCCCAATTATACTCAATATATTACAATTTTATAGCTATTATAATTGCCTTTTGTCATTATGTTAAGTTGGATATATTTTTCTTTAAACTAGATGAAAACTTGTGTGACCCAAGGACTTAGAATAAAGAGAAATAAAATAAATTTTGTAAAAATCATATATAATAAAAATTTATTGCTATAAGAAAATCGTATAAAAGATACCATGGCATTATTTTTAGAGCTGATGTTTATATTAACATGGTTTGACAATAATTAAAATAAAAAATAAAGAGTAAGTGGGTTTTCAAAAAAAGAAAGCATAAAAGGACAAGCTGCTCAGTCAAAAAAATAATCCAGAATTAATCCCCAAGACTGCTCTCGCTCAACATAAAAAGACATGGTAGCAAGCATGGCAAACACATCATAGATTAAGCACCCAAAACTTTTATAAAAAAAAAACAAAAACACATACTTTAGGCATTCCAAAATTTTGAACATCTAGCTACATATGGCGTCTGGAGAGAAAAGGTGTAAGATCAACATTTAAAATTTACAAAAATTATGGTGCAAAGTTAGGACATTTACAGGTAGAGAAACATGTTCGAAACCAGAATGTGAATGAGAAAAATTCAGTAGGACAATTTTCACAAACTGTGTCGAGCAAGCATTTGACATAATCAAAATTTCAAACCCAAAACAAATAAAGGGAAGCAACCACAATTTACTAAATTAAACTGCATTTGGAACACTTAGATCCCCAAGGAAACAAACACAATTCTCAAATTAAGTCTCTTATAACCTCACTAAGGCCTCACATAAACAGAGCAGCCATGGTGTTTTGGTGAATGCAAATAGGGACTTGTTTTAGAATGACATGCAAAAACACAAAAAATAGCCCCAAAAGTTGGGCTGTTTAAATGGTAAAACAGCCCCAAAAAACACAAGAATTGAATCTATTTAGAATGGACATCCATCATTCCGATATATATGCAGCATAAAACATGGAAACTGTCAAAATTAAAAAGCTACAGCAAATGCTGACTCTAAAACTAATATGAACCTAATATCAATGTTTTTATTTTCTTTATAATTAAAAAAAGTTTTCAAACAATAAAGTTTGGTGCTGAAGTTTTCCGCACTAAAAGTTTCAACACTGAATTTTCAGTATTAAAATTTTCAATTTATCCAACCAAAAGATAAAAAGAAAATTCTCAATTTTAACAAATAAATCCTTCAAAAATTCATAAACCAGAAATTTTGCTCCTTGAATGTTCTGAATATTGTCTTTTTAGCTTCATTACTACACCACTTAAGATCTATTACTTTCGCCTTTAATCTTGTGTAGCAAAACTCATTGAGAAATATAATCCAAATTAGTTTGTTCATTGTAAACAGCTGTGTAGTGTCTCTAACATTAGAAAGATAAAACACAACTTCAACTTGAACGCCTTTAAACAACTTTGGACAAAAAAATTCAATGAAGAGAATCAGTTTCCATGTAATTCAGTCACTTTATTAATATCTTTGTAGATTACTTGACAAATTAGTGTATGATGAATGACATGAGACCCAAATATGATCTGCTATAGTGAAAACTGCTAAGGGTATGAATTAACTTAAGATTGCACAAATAGATGTTAATGAACCAAGTCTAAGTAACTAAACCACAATCGGCAGAACAACAAAAAAACCTAATGATAAACCAAAATGAGAAATACCTCAAATTGATTGCGGCTTACACCAAACTCTGAGATAGGGTAGGTGATGTTTAGTTAAAAGTATTTATCACACCTTTGTTGAAAATGTAATAGGAGATGGGAAACTATCATAAGATAATAAAATATAATTTATTTTTGATAATATTTTTAAAAGTACTTCCTAATGACACATGAGCATAAAAGAAGGAAACTGTTAAAAGAAAAAAGCTACTACAAATACCGACTTTGAAACTATTGCAAAGACTTAATGAAGACTTGAGAAAGTTGATCTCATAAGCCAATATCTATAACTTGAGAAAGGTCAAGACTAAACATGATAAACCTTGAAGATCTCATGAAGACAAGATTAGAAGTCCGAAAGATGTTCAAAGAACAAGATTTTTGTACATATTGTGACAAGGCAACAACAAACGAGCCAAGAGAAATCAGTTTAAGAAGAGTCAAGACTTGAGAAAGGTAAGAAAGTTGAGCAAGCTAAAAAGTGAGAAAAATTGAGTTAAGAATGGCCAAGTTGAGAAATGTCAACTTGAGAAAGGTCGAGTTGAGAAAGATTGACATGAGAAAGTTGAGTGCCAGCACCCTTCTCATCTCAGCACCAGAAAGTGACAAAAATGCATGGAAAAGTGCTCTAACAGCATCTAACGGCTAGTTTTCGAATGGAATCACTGGGACGTGTCCCTAACAGCTAGAAATACATTCCTAAGTATAAATTTGACCCACCCATGAAGATTTATAAGAGCTTTACATGGATTAACATCAAATTGTGCCAAAAATTCTGATCTTGTGCTTATACTCTGTTTTATGCTTTCTTTAAGAGATAATTTATGTTCTATAATTTAGAGGCTAAGAGCTTGTACTTAAAAGAGAAATATACTATTTAAGTGACTAGAGAGCCTACCCAAACACCAAATCATATACATTATTTGTCCCTAATCCGGTAGTGATCGTAGGTGTGAGCTAGTGTGCTGTACTAGCATTTCTTGTAACGTTGCTGCAATCTAGCCTAGAGAAGCTAGTGTTGAAGAAAGAATACTCAGGCTTTTAGCCTGAAGAGATTGCGGTCCAAAGAATACTCGCTTCGTTTTAGCCTGGTGAGGTTGTAGCTCAAAGAATACTCTTGTATTAGCTTGGAGAGGCTGTGACTCAAAGACTACTCGTGTTTTAGCCTGCAGAGGCTGTGGTTCAAAAAATACTCTTATATAAGCCTGAAGAGGCTGCGGATCAAAAAATACTCTTGTATATTAGCCTGGAGAGGCTGTGGCTCAAAGAATACTATGTTTTATAGTAGAAAATCTAAGCGAAGAGCTGAGGACTGGGTGTAGCCCACGTGATTTGGGGTGAGCCAGTATAAATATATGTGTTAAGCTTTTATCTCCCATATCTCTTACCTTAATTTCAATTTTGTGCTTATTTTGAGTTAAGTGGGTGATTTAGTTTGAGTTAACATTCATATCTTTCACTAAAATCAACTCAACCAACTTAAGTATTTGAAACTTATGCTTTCGCAAGTTTAGATCTAATTAGAAACATTTTTGAAGTGTCAAATCTATTTTATAAGTTTCGACTTAGTTTGAAAGATATCTAAAACATATTTATATCTCTATTGTACATTTGCCATTATTTGACAAAGTTAAGATAATTGAACCTTCTCAACCTAATCTGTGTTTACTGTGAACTTTCTTAACTATAAGTATTCGTACTTGAGAAAGATTTGAGAAAAGCTATTAAATTTGCAGAAAAAATACAAAATCAAAGAAGCATAATTCAACCTCCCTTCTTGTACTTTTGCCAACTTCAATTGGCATCAGAGGTCATCCTCTGGTTGAGCATTTTTAACACCGTGAGAGGACAAAAATCTGGAAAGAAGCATGGCAAACCAACCAAGGAGGTGCATATATACCTGAAAGTTGCTCTACAAATAGACCAGCTGCCTTCGATGGAAGAAACTACTACTATTGAAAGGATCGCAGGAGGTCATATATAGAATCTCAACATATTGATTTTTAGGGAATTATTGAAAATGGTCCTTTCATCCATACAACTAGATATGATGATGGAAGAATTGAAGAAAACCCAAGAAACATAAGGACAGAAGATGAAAAGAACAACTACATACTGAACTCCAGGGCTAAGTTCTGTCTAACTTATGCACTGAGTAGAAATGAATATGACAAGATAGCGGACTACAGCACTACAAAGGAAATATGGGATACCTTGATGGTAGCGCATGAAGGAACAAGCCAAGTCAAAGAAGCAAAAGTTAGCATGCTGGTCATCAATATGAATTATTCAAAACGCAAGAACATGAGATAATAGATGAGATGTTGTCAAGATTCACAATCATTGTGAATGACCTGAAGTCACTAGGGAAGACATACTCCAGTCAAGAACATGTGAGAAAGCTTCTCAGAAGCTTAGCTAAAGTATGGAGACCCAAGGTTACAGTAATCCAAGAAGCCAAATATCTCTCAACTCTGAAGCTTGATGAGTTGTTTACATCACTGAAAGTTCGTGAGCAAGAACTAGCGAAATGAATGAAGATATTCCGAGAAAAGGAAAGTCTACTGTTCCAAAGATAGTTCAGAAAGGTCATAGTAAACAATGATTTCAACACTCTTCTCAACCCTTAACATTGGTCACAACAATGAGCTTAAATAAAGAAAGTGATGATGATGAGCAAGAGGAGATGGCAAACCTCTGTCTAGTAGCAAATGAGCAAGAAGTTGAGACTGATTATGAGGTATCTGATTCTGAACCTTCTCAACTTTCTTATGATGAACTAGAAGGTGCATTTGATGACCTTTTACTTGACTCAAACATTCTTATTGAAAAATATGCATCCTTAAAGAAAAGGGTTTCTGAAACTTTGAAAGAAAATGAGATTTTGAAAGCTAAGAATAATGCTTTAGTCAAGAAAATGAAAGTTTATTAAAGCTGAATGCTGATATCACCATTTCTACTAAGTAGAAAACATTTGACTCTCCTAAACTCTCATTTGAACAACCTTCTCAAGTATTTAATGAAACTAAAGTGTTGGAGGAGAAAGTTGAAAAGCTAACTAAGGACCTAGCCAAGTTTGTTAATGGCACCAAAAACCTTGAGAAACTTCTGGGAAGCCAAAGATATGCCTTTGAAAAAGCTGGCCTAGGATACAAAAATTCTATTAAGCAAAAGTGGTATAAAATTTTTTTGCGCCTACCAAGAAGTTTAAAGTAACTTGTTTTTATAGCAACAAAAATGGCCATAAGGAATCTTCATGTTATTACAAAAACAAGCCATCTAAGACTAAGATAACTAACCCAAAAGGACCCAAAAAGATTTGGGTACCAAAACAAGTGGTTTCTCTTTCTACAGGCGTGCTTAATGACAAAGAGAAAAAGGAAAAGATAGTTCCTGTACAGAAGATGGTTAGGACACATGATAAGGGACAAACTCATGTTCCTCTCAAGAAAGGAAGTTTTGTCACTTTTAGTATTAAAACTATATTCTTAAATGGTTTTATAAATGAGGAAGTATACATACATCAACCACTTGGTTTTGAAGATGAAAAGTTTCCCAACCATGTTTTCAAATTGACTAAGGCCTTTTATGGTCTTAAACAAGTCCCAACAGCTTAGCATGATAGGTTGAGTAACTTTGTCATGAAAGATGGATTTACAAGAGGAAAGGCGGACACTACCTTATTTAGAAAAATCTTTGAGAATGATCTTTTAATAGTTCAAATATACGTTAATGATATAGTTTTTGGATCTACTAATGAGAATTTATACAGAGAATTTTCTGATTTGATGAAAAGTGATTTTGAAATGAGCATGATATGATAATTGAAGTTTTTCCTTAGCCTTCTAATCAAACAAGACAAGTCTGGAATTTTCATTTATCAAGAAAAATATACCAAAGACTTGTTGTGAAAGTTTAATATAGAAAATGCAAAGCTAATAGGAACAACAATGCATCCATCAATGGTCATTGACAAAGATGAGAGGTAAATCAGTTAGTGAGAAACTTTATCATGGTATAATTGATTCACTTCTCTACTTGACTGCTAGTAGACTTGATATTGTTTTTAGTGCGTGTTTATATGCATGCTTTCAAGCAAATCCTAAAGAATCCCATCTAAAGGCTGTGAAGAGAATCTTTATAGTGGTAGTCTACTATTGTTAACTCCAAAACAATTCAGCACATAAATAATGTTATAGTACTAGTCTAATATAGTTAACTCCAATCTTGCAAAGCATTATAAATAATGCTTTCATTCAATCATTTGATCAAATGGGTTGTACACAACTAGCCACAATTAAATATCAGGTATTTACAGAATCCATAGCAGTGAGTCAGGTCAGAAAAGTCCCTGAATCTTTAGTTTGAAGCTCAAAACAAAGAGGAATGAATTAAGTAATTGCTAATAGGAAAGGAGGGAGGTGCTGAGCTCAAGGTCTTTCATTACCCTCTGCTATCGTTCTTGCTGTTGAGGTGCTATGATAGTTGCTTCCACTAAAATGAAGCCTACCTCCTTTACGACACTTGAAAAATTCTATACCTCTCTTTCTTTTCTTATGGATTCTAGCTCCCCACCTTCCTCTATTGCTTCTCCCTCTCTTTGTAAGATTTTGAACATATCCAGACCCAAAAGCTATATCCATAGATTTCATTCTAATTAGAATTAATTAAGAGTTATACAATCCAAATGGGTAGGCATGAAGGATTACTTGGTGGTAATATTGATCCAAGGTTCCTTCTCTTTAAGCCATCGAAGCCCAAACCCTAACACTCCCAATGGGGGTTGCATCAAGTGTAGCGTGTGAGCCAATGACTGGTGAAATCTAGGGAGGCAATGACCATAGGTCTGACGAAATGCCCAAGGTAGGGGTCAAGAATATAAAGGGAACTGTCCATAGGACAAGTGGGTAATGAATTTTTTAGAGGGTTTATACATCTATTGGCACTCTTCACTTTCAGTTACTAGTAATTGTCTTTTTTTTTAAACTATTTGATTATGCTGGTTAGACTTTTATTATTAATATTTTAAATTTTTTGTAACACTTTGACTAACATTATTAATAAATACATCTTAAATTTTGAGTATAAAAACTTTGTCCATTATTTATGTTGATGGTAGAAAATTTTAAAATTATTAGAACTTTTTATTATGTATGTCTTGCAAATTTTAAGATTATTTCATTGTAAAAAATCGGCTATTTTTTCTTCATTCAGGGCACAAAATATGTGTGTAGTGGACCTATTGATGATATCATTTATCAATTGATGAAAATGTTAGATTGAATAAAAAAATCAAGTGAAAAAACATATTTAATAACTGCATTTAGTTAAGTTTTAAATTCTCTCTATCGCTCTCTCTCTCTCTTTCTATATATATATATATATAATATATATATATATATATATAACCACCACTTACACTATTTAACAACTTTTTATATAATATAATTCTTATCGATCTAACCATTGAATTAATCTTACATATCATGTTGATCATTCTTGTGAAATTTAAAAATAAAAAAAGAACATCATTAAGGATGTAATCAAATAGTTCATATTTTCTTATATTTGAACAGTATATATTACATTAATCTTTGGACATATTATTGGAGTATAATATAATTTTAAATTAATGTAAAATTATATATATATGATCTACATGACAAGAACTTCAAATTTAACAGTGAAATTTATTTAATGGTGTAAAAAATTTTGATTTATACCGGTGTCAATTGATCCTTATCCTATATATATATATATATATATATATATATATTGAAAACAAATGAAAGGTAAAATAAATTCATTGTGCTATTGCTGACTCATCAATAGAAAATGAAATGTAATATAATAGATGTAATAATTTTCATAATCTTTGTTCGCAATGTATCTGGAAGGTGTCACAATAAGGAGAGGCAACTAATATTTATGAAAAATAATTTCTTTTGAGTCACCACCAATTTTTATATGGATAGGAAAAATAATTAGCAGAATCCTTTTTAAACAATTAAAACTAGTTTGAGAAAGTCAAGTTCAAAAGTTGATTTATGCAGAGAAAGTAGTAGAAACTTAATCCCATTTCACCTATGATACATCCATATAAAATAGTTATCTAAAATTAACTGTGCAAATTATTAATAACCAAGACATATTTAGAAAATATTTGGTAAATCTTAATTTTTAAGAAAAAAATCACTTTTTTTTTCAAAAGCTCTCTCAATAATATTTTTTATTATAAACCTTTTTCAATACAAAATAAATTCATTCAAATATGCACTTAATTTATCCCACCAAAATCAAGTCAAAGGATTAAAAGAGACCAAATCACAAATATTTTACAAAATGACAAACAGTGAACTAAATTAAGATATTTACAAAAGAACAAGCAAAGAATTAGATGAAAAATATTAGCAAGATATCAAACAACAAATTAAATTAAAATATTCACAAAATATCAAATAATGAATTAAATAAAAATATTTACAATGTTGGCTTACTCAAAGTACCTAAGTATCCTCAATTGAGTAATCAAAGCCATGTAATTTGTGTAGCAAATATTTGTGAGTTAAACGATTTAAAATTAAAAAAATTAATAATTGATAAAAAATGAAAACAATTTGTTAATTGATTAATCAAATAATTAATAAAAATTGGTTTATGAACATATTAAAGTTATTTTAATGCTTATATCACTCATAAGTGAAAGAGCCGTTACAATAATGTTAATTGTTAGTAATCCAAAATTATTTTTAGCAACGAACGTCATCATAACAATATGACCCCAATTATATTATTTTAAAATTGATTTTAAATTTAATTTCGGGATCAAAGAGCCATCACGGTAACATGGCCTCAATTAGATTTATTGTCCAAGTTATCAAGTTATCACAACTCAACTAACACAAATTAAATGTGAAGTATAAAAATGAAACTTAGTGGAAGGATAGAGACATTAATTCCTAATTTTAGGTCACCAACCCATCATGGCTAGGATAATATTTAATTATTTGAAATTAATAACCATTAATGTTTTTATAAAAATGAGTTTGAGTTAAATGCCTAAAAGACAAACTCTTTTTTTTTCGATTATTTTCGTTGCACTTCAACATTAAAAGAAAACCTAATTTATTCACTAAAACTAAATCAAAATTCAAAATTGGATTCATTTATTATTGTTCAGATAAAAAACTAACATAAGTAAATTAAAAAAAGGAATATAAATTAAAAAACATTTTGAAAAAGATAAAAAAAATCCTACAAGTTAACTTATTTTCTAATTGATGCCTTTGTCCAAACTATAAATTGAGCCTAAAATTCACCTAGCATTTGAACAAAATTTGTTTGAACAATTCTTTTCTGAAAACAAAATAAAAAAGTGAAAGTATAATGTACTTTTAAATATAACGTTGACATGAAGATTTGAATGCATGACTTCCTATAAATCAACCAAACTCCTCACTACTATCGGAAGCTTATATTGTACTTTTTTTATTAGTCATTTTGATTTTTTATTAGTATTTCAAAAAGAAATAAGTTGAATTTAATTTATATTTTTTGTGTCTATCAATGTAAATTTTCTTAAAACATTCATTTAATCATTCATTATCACATCATTAAAAGAGTTACTTATGATAGAAAGTCAAAATATTTTGTGTTAAGTCAGTTCAAGCCGTGGGATTGTCCTATTCAGTTTAAGAATTGTGCTTGTCAGATGGTTAGTTTACCCACAAACTAAGTGCTTAGTTAGTTTTGGTTCTGTCTAGCGAATACTCCTATTCTGTTTATATTTCAATTTGTTATTCCATATTTTAATATATTGGAAATTCGTAGTTTTTTAATTGACTATTTGTTAAATCTTTCTATCATAAAATATTATGATTATTGCCTTAAATTATTTTTGTCACAACCCAGAGTTAAGAGTCCGTGACAGGCCAAGATAAGGACTAACTCCCTAACCGTGAAGAATCTAGAGAACCTATTTACATTAAACTTACATTTTTCTCCTACCAACCCTGGATATTCTTGAAATTCTGTACACTTTCATACAAATTACAAATCAACATAGTTTACAAATCTAAACTAAATCATTTACAAATAGTTAGTATTTCACGAATTATAAACTAAATAAAAAGAAATCAAATATTTTCTATAATGCAGCTCTTCTTCCACTGTGCTACCTTGATACTTGTCCCTGTAAATCTAAAAAAAAATCCACATAGGATTGGGGTGAGTCATTTAGATTTAGTGAGTTTCCAAATCAAAATATCCACGCCATACACATAATACTCTTCTAATATTTACACCAATGCCAACTCCCTGGTATTATTTTAAACCGCTACTAAATATACTTGGTCTAACTGCTGTTACAATAATGCAAAATATAAAACTTTATGAAGCTTAGATGTAAATCATGATGCAATGTGCTTAACCTTTAAAATTCAAAATATGCTTTAGAATATGTCGAATATAATCAAATTAGGTTTCATGAGTAGAATACTTCAATACATGTTCTAAAATCATATAAATCTTTCACCTTTCATAAAACTAAAATTCTTAAAAGTAACAAAAATTTAGTTACACAGTACCACATCATCAAATTTCTGTAATTGCAATTTAAAGATAAATCAAAACATATATCAATAAAACTTTAACGCATTGATAGAATCTTATTATATCATTTTTCATACAAAATCTGGGTATCAGACAACCATAACTGAAACTGAAACTGTATCATACCCTCCACCTCCATCTCCATCTCCATCCACCTATCACACATAATCTCTCCCCATATAAGTTCACCCAGGGAATTCTACATCCTGGAAATCATGAGTACTTACCATATTTCTAAGGTCGTGCCCATAGATTTATTGAATCTGGATCCAAGGTCGTGCCCATGGATTCAACTGGTGGTTGTCTTTCAACCTTGGTGCACCAAGTATATAATTTCTTTCTAAAACATCCATATGATGATTCTATCATTTGCAGTTACATACTTTTCTATTTCTAATAAAATAGAATATATGCTGAAAATAATTTTTAAGGCCATCTCTTTATATAAAATTTATTAATAAACACACAATGATTCTTCATAAAAAATAAATAAAACTTAATTTTAAAAAAATGATAGCGGTAGCCTTAATCCAAGATATAATTCTAAAAGGAAAATTCGATACTCCTTAAGGCTAGATATCTCATAACAATTGCATTAAACATATATCAATCAATATCATTTCACTTTTCTGTCGAACTGCTAAAATTTCTATAACTCCATATGCTTCTTTTCCCATGAACAGAACCATGTTCAAGTTCAACAAAAATGAAGACAAACTCGTATATATCATAGACCTTTGAAAGCTTTAGAGTGTCAAGTAACAATTCTCAATACTAACCATATATTCACGTTACCAGACGAAAACATTTCATTCCTAATTATATAATAATTTAGGAGTCAACTATAAATGAACAACCATGAACCTCTGAGATAACTCAAACAGTCGATTTAAACTTAAGCTAGATGAATATCAATATAAATTGAACACCAAAGGACTTATAAATTCTCAAAACAAAATTTTCACCATTATAGAACTATACTCATGATCCCCTTCGTATTTTCCTCAAATATATCTTCTAGACTGGCAACTTCTTTCAATCTTGAGCTTAATTATCAAATTCTGTATCTTGTAATTCCAAGTATCCATGAAAATACATGTACTAGAACTCAATAAACACCATATATACCTAGGTCATCATGAATATGAACTTATTTCTATTTTAAGGACACTAAAAGAAAAGTATCACCTCAATACCTTAATAAGACAACAACCATTTTGAAGAGTAAAACCATTAAGAATCAATCCCCATATCCAAAACAGAGAACATTCATCTACACCCATTCTCTTGTGTTAAATATTCATTCTGTACCGTATAAACATCAATAACTAACAACTACTACTTTCCCAGTTACTTTAGAATCAACACTAACAACAATAAGAGATGATAGAGGAAACTCACCTTAAAACTAATAATATATGTAAGACAACTCCTTTCTTGAAAAATATTCTTCATACCCGCAATTTAAATTTACCAGGACTAACAAAATTTGCGATTTACAAGTTACATCTGCCACAAAAATAGAATACTCTTAGTTACAGTACCTCTTAGCCGAATCATTCCCAACATTCCAATAATTTAAAACTAATTTATAATCAAATCTAGTTACTAATTAAAGCAAAATTAATATTGAGTAAGTCTATTACCTTAAATAAAAGAAACTATCTCATGGCCGAAACCTCAAATTCTCAAATCCATTGAATCCCTTCTCTACAAACCACTCCAGCGTATTCGATGAAATGGAAGGACTTTGATGCCAGTAAACCATCCAAGCGCTTAGTCTAAAGAAGCCACACTAGCACTTAGTCTTATCTAAAGAAGCTACTAGAAGAGATGGTGCAGGTGTCCTTGACCTTAACGTAACCATGAGCCTTTCTTTTCTGTTTTGTTTTCTTTAAAGTCTATCTTCTTTCTTTGTTTTTTCTTAACTTATATATATATATATATATATATATATATATATTATGGACCCCAACAATTTGAGGTATACTCCAAATGAGTTACATTTTCTCTTTTTTAAAGGTTTTTTTTTCTACTGGTCATCTCAAATGTAATCTTTCTTAATTTATTTATTTATTTTTACCAGAATTCTTTACTATATTTTTTTTTCACTAGCAAATTATATCTCCAACCAAAGATTCCAGATACTCTCAAAATCACAATTTTCTTAATAAATCTTAAATTTCCAAAATAAATAATTCGTAGGTATTACAATTTTATTTTAGGAAGTACTGTTTTAAAGTTATTTTATTGTTTATTAATTATAAATTTTTTTAGATGCACATTTTTACTATTTATTTTTAAATTTTTTTATACAACAACTTGTGCCTCCATTTGTTTCATTTTTGTTATAGTTAGGTATTTACAGTTCACTGAGTTGTAAACTCACTCCAAGTTACATATTTTTTCAAATACAAGTAAGCAAAATTGTTTCTAATTTTTCTCCTCTAGTATAATCAAGGAAGTCTTCAAGTTATTTTGAATTTTGATATATATATATAACTGGTAAATTAGGCCATAAAATTTTAGCTTTTAGAAATAAAAAACTTAATAGACAAATTTTCAATGTTTAAATAGTAATATAACAATATTTATATTAATCTAAAGAATAAATAAGGAATGATAATTTAAATAAAATTGTGTAATTTCAGGCCAAGTTTAGGTTGTTTCAACAGAAAAGGTGACTCGATCTTGACCCGGTTTTTCATTGAAACTGAATCATATCCTACTTAATTAGCTCAAACTAATTTGAATTATTATATTAGGATAGATCTTAAATACCCTTAATATGTTATGTTTTAATTATGACAAATTTTAGTTTTGAGAATCAAATATGGTAACAATATAGTTAGTGGAATGTTATTGAGAAGAAAATTGAAGATGATATATAAAAAAAAAAAAGAATAAGTGAGTACATGTTGAAAAAGAAAACAAAAGAAAAGATTCTACATGAAAAAATTCACCAATAAGGAAAATTATAGGCCATTGAGGTTGAATAAGGATTCCTTGATTAAATTTTGCATAACACTATCAACATAAGCCTATTTGATCATGAATGAGAAGAAAATTTGTAGAGATTATAAAGAGATAAAAGGGAAATAACAAGTAGGGATTTATATTATATGAAATAATTAGAAGGTGGTGGGAAAGAAAATTATAACTAGATATTGAATTAGGAAAGTGAAAATATATGGTATATTTTATTAATTATGTTATTTTTATTATGACTAATTTTATAGATTCAACACATTTTCACCATTGAAAGATATATTGTTTAATATACATTCATACAATTTGAGAATTAGCATGTATTAATTAAATTAGGTGGTTGTTGGTTAACTGAAAAAAAAATGGTAAACAGTAATTATTAACGTAGAGAAGTAGAAAGTTGGATCACATAGCGTCTAATATTAATTATAGTACTTTTATTATGAATAATATATAAATAAAATATATTGTACATTCAAAAAGTATATATTATTTTTTTTAATATAAATTCTTAACATTTCATGATCTATTGAGAAAAGGGAAAGGAAATTAATTTGATATTGAGTAGTAAAGTGAGATAATGTGATGTCTTTTTATTAGATAATTGCTTTTGTTTAGAGTAATTATTTATATATAATATAATTGTGTAATTTTAATTTCTCTTAAAATATTAAGGCTAAAATATTTCTAAATACTGAAAACATAAATTATCAAATAAAACGGTATAAACATGTAATAAAGTAAGACCCAAAAAAGATTTAATATTTTTTAAATAATTAAAAATATTATTAAGTTGATTCATTAAGTCAATTTTGTATTTTTAATATATTTTTATCAATAAAAAATATATTAATCTTTTATTATAGACAAAAATTCTTTGAGAAATGATTTAATTTTGATTCACTATCAATATAAGTTTTTTAATCAAAGTCTTTTAATGATTTTGTAACACGTAATTAAATTTAAATGCGATTGGGTATCTTTTATTAATTATATTATTGTTATTGTGAGTAATTTTATTGATAAAATATATTTGTATCATTAGAAAATGTATATTAATATTTTAAAATATATTTTTCAAAACTTGAAAAACTATTAGGCATTAAGTTTAATTAAAACATCTTAAAGAAGTTTTTTTACAACTTGAATCAAGAAAGTAATAGTATAAGGTGCTTTCTAGTACAACACGGTAAAATGAAAATTTGAACAAATAATTTTTTATAAATTATCCAGAGTCCTCACCGCTAATCCATTCGTAATGATTTATATGGTACCTTTTTATTAGTCTATTTATTTTTTAACATTATTATTTAAAAAATAAAGTTGAATTTAATTTAATTCTTTTGTGTCTATCAATGTAAAGTTTTATTATATTATCATTCATTATTGCATCATTAAGAGAGTTACCTATGACAAGAAGTTAAACTATTTTAATAATGTATCAACACGTACTTAAATAAATGTGTAAAAGTTTTGACACTAACAAAAGGTCAAAATTAAACATAATTAAATTATACGATACCTCAAGTATTGAATTATCTAACCAACAAAGTTATGAAAATTTAATAAATTAGACTTAGTAGCCACATTGGTAGTCACTTTCCAAGATTAACATCTTGCAACCTGAATCCCAAGCAAACAGAATGCCAAGAGAGATCCACCATAGCTTCGCAGACCATGAAACCTTGCGTATTGCAAAAGTCCATAAATTTAGCAGTGATTAGCATGCGACACAACTATATCCTGCCTCCAAGGTATTTTTTATAAGAATGAAATGAGAAATAGAGACTTTTTACGCTTTGATCTTACGTTTTATCTTAACCACTCACAGAGTTAAAGCCTGAAAAATTGATCCTAAAATTGAGAACGAAAATTTGAAGAAATTTTAACAAAATATCCATCCAAAGTAAAGCACAATTATAATAAATATGAATCGAAAAAAGAAGTAACAATACGATGCCACATAGCATCCAGATAAATTACAACTTGACATAATTTGGATGCGAAGTGGATTGTTTCTTTCTTTAGTTCTTTACGAATTTAAACAATCCTGTTCATAAAAAAGGAAAGTCAAGTATATGTTACAATTGGGAAAGTCAAATATATATATATATATATATATATATATATATATATATATAAACATACATTCGACGTAAATATATAAAATCTTTAATGATTTGGCCTTTGTAAATTTTTTGAAGATAAAATACGAACTGACTTTGAAGTGATTTGTTTTGTTTTTTGTTTATTCCCGAATTTAAAATATTTACTAGAACAACAGAAGTAAGGATACGTATGCACTAAAAAACCATAAAATTTTTAGAGATTGGTAAATTTTTTATCTCCTTTCCTGGAATAATTAATTTCCATCAATGGTGCATCTAGCTTCAATATAAACCCCATCAGACTTTGCTAACTTCACAAATCACTTCAAGTTTCACAGATCACTTCAAGACTTTAGCTTACTGTCACACTTCGTGAAATTTGGCTTTTCTAGTTTGATGAAAATGCAAGGGTTAATGTTTTTCTTTTTGCTTCTTGCTTTAGCTCCACCCAGTTTATGTGTGGGGTGGTTGAATGCTGGAACCAAAGACACTTTTAATGTCATGGAATATGGTGCGGTTGGAAATGGCATAAGTGATGATTCAAAAGTATGTGTTTGATAGCATGTTCTATGCAAATTTTTAGATTCTTTTAATCCCTCATTGAGTGACCCTCTACAAGGTCTTTGATTCTTTTCTATTTCAACTCATATGGCAGGCATTTTTAAGTGCATGGAGGGATACATGTGGGGCAGCAATAGAAGGGACACCAACTATGGTTATACCAAATGGAAAAACATTCATGGTGAAGACCATGCTACTGGATGGTCCTTGCAAGGCCCAAAATATACATATTCAGGTATATATGATGTTGCTTTTTCTTCCCTTTGTATTAAATTTTACAAGCTTCTAAAGAAATATTTTTTAGATTATATTAAGTGCTTGACTCCCAAGCTAGGTGTATACTAGAAAAGCAAAATGGGAAAGTGCCACACTAGTGAAGCCTTCTAGAAAAATATCTATCCAATTCTAATTTTCTTTTCTTTCCTTGCAGCTTCAAGGGAAGATAGTTGCACCACTGATGGATGCATGGGGAAGTGATAAAATAGATTGGATTCAAATCTCAACTGTCAACAGTCTCAGAATCGATGGAGGAGGACAAATCAATGGCCAAGGTTCTCTTTGGTGGAAATGTCCAAGTTGTCCACGACCCGTGGTATGAAAATTCTAAACCTTTTTCAGTCTTGAAGAATTTTTATAATCACACTCGAGAGATTTTTAAATTATTATTTTAATACCTTATTTATTTAATTTTTAATTTTAACTATTTTCAAAATATGTCTAATTTAATAACCTACGGAGAAAAGAATGCACCTATAAAACTTACAAGTCGTGAAGATTTTAAATTGATATTTTTTTTCTTAAAAAAATTCCAATTAAACTTGAGCTTGCAGAACTTGGTTGATTTTTTAAATCTATGTTTCCAAATGAATGGAACACTTTGGCATAATGTTAACGTAAACAACTAATTCCATAACTCGCAAGATCAAAGTATAGTTGTTTAGTCATTCTTAACATCTTAACTTATGTCTTGATTTTTCATGTGGATGATGCAGGCCCTACGCTTTCATTCTTGCAACGATCTAAGTGTTAGCTATCTGACCATAGTTGATAGCGCAATGGCTCACATAGCCATAGATGGTTGCAATGGTGCTAGATTATTTCATTTGAACCTCTTAGCTCCTGCTGACAGCCCCAACACTGATGGGATTGACATTGCTCATTCAAAAAATATCTTCATACAAGATTCTAATATTGCAACGGGTAAATCTAAGTTTTCATCTTTAACTACTTAATTAAATTTCAGTTGTTATATTGTATAATAATTTACTAAGTTTTCTTTATAAACAGGTGATGATTGTATTGCCATCAATAATGGCTCCTCTTACATCAATGCTACTGGGATTGCTTGTGGACCAGGCCATGGAATAAGGTTTGTATAAATTTTATTTTTGTTTCTTGCTTTATCTCTATTCAATCTCCAATATGCTAATTAGCCTTTAGGATTTGTAAATGTATCAATAAATCATGAAATTTGATCAAATATACTTTTCTCAATCAAAACAGCATTATAAAATTAACATTTTACTTTAATTGATTAAAATTTTCTATATTTTGTTTTGAACTGAATGATTCAAAACTGTCCAAGACACTCTAGTGTACCCTCATCTTTTTGTTGTACTAGTAATTTATAAAAAAAAAATTGAAGTTTGTTGGCAACTAAGAAATTAAAATTAACTTAACAAATTTTCAGAATAGTTTCAATTAGAGAGCAAATAAAAAGTTTCCTTCATTTTAATATTTATTGTTATTGAAATTCTATTATTTTTCTCTTTGACAAATCTAATCTAACATGTATGAATTTAACAGCGTTGGCAGCCTTGGAAAAGATAACAGATATGAGACAGTGGAAGAGGTCTATGTAAGAAACTGCACGTTCAATGGGACTTCAAATGGAGCAAGAATCAAGACATATGAGGTGAGTAATTAATATTTTGGTGGGGAATGGTATTTTGCACACTTATTCCATTATTTTCTAGTTACATCACGTAAATAACAGTTATTTATTAATATACAAAATAAAATATTAGATAAATATTATAACACTGATTTTTGGGACTAAAATTAAGAATAAAAAGGTGAAAACTTAAAGATAAAAATAAAATAGGAAATAGAACTGAAGATAGTATTGGGTGATATTCAGATGTATGGAAAAAAGAAATATTATTTCCCTGTTTTCTTTTTCAATTTTGAGTATTTTATTTTTCAATTATTTGCAGGGTGGATCAGGTTTTGCGAGGAAGATCACTTTTGAGGATATCACACTTATAGGGGCTCGCAATCCTTTATATATAGACCAACACTACTTCAGTAATGGCAATGACAAGGTACACATTTTACTCTTTCTTCATATCACACCATTGATTTCAATTTCCTTTTCTGTTTGTTGCTCATGAAAATTGTTTTGAATTTGGGAAAACTAGGGTTCAGCAGTAAAAGTGAGTGACGTGACATACCGTGGATTCCAAGGATCTTCAGCTGATGAGAAAGCAATAAACTTCAACTGCAGCAGGCTAGGTTGCTTTAACCTTGTATTGGATCAAATCAACATTGTGTCATCTGATCCAGCAAAGAAGACGTATGCTGTGTGCAACAATGCCCATGGAAGAGTTGGATTTGCTATTCCGAAAGTCTCTTGCCTACTGAAATAAATTCCTACTAATCTCTCCATATTTTCATTTTTTAATACGTTGGCATAGAGTTAGTTTTGTCTATATATATTTCCATTTTTTCAATAGGTTAGCATAGAGTGAGTCAGTGAGGGAACGCTAACTCTCCTATTAGGTAGTGGGTAAACTTGTCTTCAAGGATTTAAATTGTCATCCATAGTCCCAATTATATTCAATATATTACAATTTTATAGCTATTATAATTGCCTTTTGTCATTATGTTAAGTTTGATATATTTTTCATTAAACTAGATGAAAACTTGTGTGACGCAAGGACTAAGAATAAAGAGAAATAAAATAAATTTTGTAAAAATCATATATTATAAAAAATTATTGCTATAAGAAAATCTTATAAAAGATACCATTGCATTATTTTTACAACTGATGTTTATATTAACATGGTTTGACAATAATTAAAATAAAAAATAAAGAGTAAGTGACAGCATGTGGGTTTTCAAAAAAAAAAAAAAAGCATAAAAGGACAAGCTGCTCAGTCAAAAAAATAAAAAGACTGCTCTCGCTCAACATAAAAAGACACGGTAGCAAGCATGACAAAGACATCATAGATTAAGCAAACAAAACTTTCATGAAAAAAAAAAAAAACAAAAACACACAAAGTGTCAACTAGTTATATATGACGTCTGGAGAGAAAAGGTGTAAGATCAACATTTCAAATTTACAAAAATCATGGTGCAAAGTTAGGACACTCACAGGTAGAGAAACATGTTAGAAACCAGAATGTGAATGAGAAAAATTCAGTAGGACAATTTTCACAAACTGTGTCGAGCAAGCATTTGACGTAAACAAAATTTCAAACCCAAAACAAATAAAAGGAAGCAACCACAATTTACTAAATTAAACCGGATTTGGAACACTTAGATCCCCAAGGAAACAAACACAATTCTCAAATTAAGTCTCTTATAACCTCTCCCATACCTCACTAAGGCCTCACATAAACAGAGCAGCAGAAAAAGATTTACATAAACAAATCAAATTTTATAAATTGATCATGATCTAAAATTAGAACAAAATTATGTGTGGCAAGTAATCCATTATTGAACTATAAAACTCTAGCTTATCTATTCAACAAGCCCATCTCAGTTGCAAATATAAAGAATCAAAGGATTGGAATATAATAAATAAAAGTAAACCATACAAAAAAACCTGTAACAGGCAATCTTTTCTTTATTCAGCATTATTTAAAAAAAAAACACCCGATTTTGTCTGTGCTTAGTACTAATACTTCAATGCCCCATATTAATTTTGCCACAACTCCAGAAACACATTGCAATTTTACACAAAATTCTGCCAAGAGTCAATTGATAAATTCATCCAAATTTATAAAATATGTCACTACCAACAGATAACAGCTTCAGACAAGAAAAATTGTAGTGTAATAAGACCCCTTATTAAGAAAGTGTACATCAGAAAAGGAGAAAAGGAGGAGCAATGTGCCAGTCCAAAACAACAAACCAGTTGCACGCGTAGGAGGAATGGGGACAGGGCAGGGGAATATCAAGAAGATTCCTATAATAGAACCTGCTGCATAACAAAATGTACCTGCTGCATAACGGAATATTTAGGTGGCAGCAGGTGGCTAAGGGGATAGGTTTCCTCTCTGGAGAATATATGAGGGTAGGGAGGGTGCGGAGGAGGGCAAGAATCATTTCGTTGAGTGTAGTGGTTTGGGAGGAGGCAGCCCCTCGAAGAGCTGTGGTGTTCTTTTCTTTGTTTTGTTTTGTTTCTTACGTTCTTTGTGACTGTCCAGAGCTATATTTTGTGAATCCTCCTACTCTGATATCATCAAATATCAGTAGCAAAAGCTTGTTTTGTGTGAATATAAAGAAGGATTAGCTCATTGTTATTTCTTGCTCCTTATCATCTGGTATCAGAGCTCCCAGTCTTGGGGAGCTGTAAATGGTGAGCACCATAATGGAAGCTAGAATCGAAGCACTAAAGAGGAATTTGGGGGTCGTCGCGGAGCTGAGGGAAGAGATTAGGAGATGGAGGAGGGATGCCCAGGAAGAACGGGAGTTCCAGGAAGCTCGCTTCAGGCATAATGAAGAGTTCCAGGAAGAAATTCGAAGGCAACTTAATGGGAGAACACCGGGAACCTCACAGAGGAGACCGGAGGTGAGAGACGAGGAAGAATGAGGTATTGGGGGAGATTCTGGAAACGGAGAGGGAGTAGGAAGGGTGTCAGGAGTGCGACAAGCCATTTTCGTGAATGAGGGAGGAGGAAGACGAGCAACCCAGGCGGAAGACAGAGGGGGGAGGAGACTTGAGATACTCATTTTTTCCAGTGAAGACACATATAGATGGGTCAATCATGTGGAACGTTATTTCCACTTCAACGCCATCGATGATGAGGAGAAGTTGCAAACGGTGATTGTTGCAATGGAAGGGAAAGCTATAAATTGGTTCCAGTGGTTGGAAGGTTCGTTTTTCAAAGGCGACTTGGGGTGATTTCAGGTCGGTAGTAGTTCGACAGTTCCAAACTGCAATGGCCCAAAATCCCTATGAATTCTTGTTGAGTCTAAGATAGACGGCGACGGTGGGAGAGTATCGTGAGGAATTTGAGATGATAACGGGACCATTGTCACACACTAATGAGGAGATTATGAGAGGAGTTTTCCTTAATGGTTTGAGAGATGAGATTAGGGCAGAAGTAAAATTACACAAAATGGGCTCTTTGTCAGAGTTAATGGATCAGGCTCAATTGATTAGAGAGAACTGGGCCATGGGGAAAGGAGGACTGGGTCAGAGTGGTAAGGGAGGAAGTGGCTACAGGTGCAACCAACCTACTAAAATAGCTTCTATTAATATTGGACCACGGCCAAATACACTACCGAAGGTGGGCAGAGCTGAACCAGCAGTGACTACAGCTCAATCTAGAGCTTATTCCAATGGCAGTAACACGATAGAGAGGTCCCAAGTGGAGGGAGCAAGAAGTCAGAGAAAGAGAAATGGCTATAGGAGACTAATTGATGTTGTACAAGATAAAATACGCATGGACTTTGCTTTAGATGCGATGAAAAATATGGTCCTGATCATGTGTGTAGATTCAGGCAACTACGAATAATACTGGTAAGTTCAGAAGAGAAAGATCATAGGGGAAGTGAGGAAGAGACGCAAAATAGAGAAAGGAGTTAGAAGATGAGAGAACATTACAACTCTCAATCAACAGCATTGTGGGTATGACTTCCAAGAAATCTCTCAAGTTATGGGGAGAGATCCGAGGGAGGAAAGTAGTTGTTCTTGTTGATTGTGGAGTGGCCCATGAGTTGATGTTGCCTATAACTAAAACCCCTGAGTATGTTGTAGAGGTGGGAGATGGGCACCGGATCAAAATTCAAAGGGTTTGCAAGGGAGTGATATTTCAACTGGAAGGGTTGAATGTAATCCACGACTTCTTCTTATTCAAACTTGGTGGGGCTGATATAATACTTGGGATGGACTGATTAAAGAGCTTAGGAGAAATTAGAGCCAACTTCAAGGAATTAACATTGAAGATGGAGATTGCTAGGAAAGAAGTTATGTTGAAGGGGGAACCATCACTGTCAAAAGTTGCAGCTTCTTTAAGAACACTATTTAAAGCTCTAAAAAATGAGGGTGAATGATTTTACATAGAATATGATGTAGGAGCTGAAGAGCAGACCACTGATGAATCATATTAGGGAGAATTAGAGGGTGTTTTGGATGATTTTGCAGAACTTTTCCAAGAGCCTCAGGGGTTACCACCAAAAAGAGAGCAAGATCATGCGATTTTATTGAAAGAAGGAGTACAAATACCAAATATCAGACCATACCGATACCCCCACTACCAAAAAAATGAAATAGAGAAGATTGTTGGTGAATTGTTATCAGCTAGGATGATTAGACAAGTACCAGCCCATTCTGAAGCCCAATCCTACTGGTCTGCAAGAAAGACGGAGGATGGAGGTTTGGTGTGGATTATAGAGCTTTGAATAAGGTAACCGTACTTAACAAATTCCCAATCCCTGCTATAGATGAATTGTTAGATGAACTACAGGGAGCTATAATATTTTCTAAGCTAGATTTGAAGTCCGGTTACTATCAGATTAGAGTACATGAGGCAAACATACATAAGACAGTATTTAGGACTCATGAGGGGCACTATGAGTTCCTTGTGATGCCCTTTGGGCTGTCCAATGGCCCATCTACTTTTCAATCCCTCATGAACGAGGTGTTTAAACCTTATTTAAGGAAATTTGTGTTGGTGTTTTTTTGATGACATACTAATATATAGTAAGAACCAGCAAGCACATTTAGAGCACTTGAGATTGGTGTTGCAAAGGCTGAAAGAGAATAGATTGTTGCTGAACAGGAAGAAATGTAGTTTTGGACTTTCACAACTTGAATATCTAGGCCATATAATTTCAGCTAGTGGGGTAAGGGCAGATCTGAAGGAATTGGAGAGTATGACTAGCTGGCCAACACCTAAAGATGTGAAGAGCCTTCGAGGATTTTTAGGGCTCACCGGATATTATAGGAGGTTTGTGAAGGATTATGGGAAAGTGGCATGGCTTTTAACTCAGCTTTTAAAAAGAGAGGGGTTTGAATGGGGAGAAGAATCAGACCAAGCTTTTGCAGCTTTGAAGAAAGCCACGACTACATTGCCAGTTCTAGCTGTCCCAAATTTCAACAAACCTTTTATTATTGAAACTCATGCTTCCGGGTCAGGGCTAAGGGCTGTTTTGACGCAGGAGGGGCGGCCAATTGCATATATTAGCCAAGGGTTGTCTCAAAGAGCCCAAGCCAAGTCCATTTATGAGAGAGAACTAATGGCCATTGTTTTAGCAGTCCGAAAATGGTGCCATTATCTAATGGGGAGGCACTTTGTGGTTAGGACTGACCAAAGAAGTTTGGGGTACTTGACAGAACAGAGGCTGCTAGGAGAGGACCAACAAAAATGGACATTGAAGTTGCTAGGCTTTGATTTTCAAATACAATACAGGCTTACTGTGGACAACAAGGTTGCTGAGGCACTCTCTCGCAGAATGGATTTTTATGCCATCTCTATAGCTCATTTGGCCGAGCCTGGTGATCTTATGGAGGAATTACAGGAAGATACCAAATTGCGAACAATTCTTCAAGACTTAATAGCACAAAAGACATTTATCCAGGGTATGAAAAGGAGAGGGGGATACCTGTTCTATAAAAATAGGTTAGTCCTACCAAAAAATTCTACTAGATCCCTGTCATTTTGAAGGAGCTGCATGCCTCACCCATGGGAGGACATTCGGGATTCTTCAGAACATATAAGAGGGTTTCAGGGCTGGTTTTCTAGGAAGGAATGAAGAAAAGTATCAAAGAATATGTGGCAACATGCGATATTTGTCAGAGAAGTAAATATGAAAACATTGTCACCAGCAGGGCTGCTGCACCCTCTTCCAATTCCTACCTAAGTTTGGAAAGACATCTCTATGGATTTCATTGATGAGTTACCTAAATCTCACATAATGGACACCATTTTGGTTGTTGTTGACAGGCTCTCAAAATATGCTCATTTTTTTACCTTTATCCCATCCATTCACTGTCAAAGAAGTCGCTGAACTGTTTATTAAGGAGGTGGTCAGGCTACA
>NSJW01000633.1:0-67620 GCA_019955255.1 Castanospermum australe | reverse complement strand
AACACTGCTTTTGGAAAGGGTGATGGAAATTAATGGTCATGACTAGAACAATCTTATATTGTTTAGTTGTATCCCATTCCATATTAAGTTCAAATTTGCTTTAATATAACAATATATATAGATATACTTATTGTCTGGATAGAAGGTTTGGGTTTTAAATCCTTTAACCCTTCGTTTTGTGTAATTCCTGAATCGAGTTAATGATGCTTTTTATGTAGTGAGAGTTGGTTCAATTAGTAAAATTGAGTTGCATTGACCCAAATTAAGTTCTTGTACATAATTCTTGTTGGTGATTCTTCATATTGACAAGCAACACGTTAGTACTGCAAGAAGTCCTTATTGAGACTTTGGCATGTCTTGATATTGGAATGATGAGATAAACCTTCTCTACCTTTAAGATTCATTTAACAAAAAAGAAAGACTAAATTACTAAATTGATTCTTAAAAATTTTTACCAACTTCACATTAATTTTTAAAATATTTTAACTTCATCCATGGTTCTTGACATATCATTCTGTCATTTAAATTTGTTCTCGAAAGATTTAAAAGTCAGTCGTATTAGTTCTTAAACATGGATTAATTGAAAATTAGTTCACAAACAATCCAATTTAATAGCATTTTTATATAAAAAGGTAATTTTTGAGAATTTTTTATCAAACAAACTTCGTGCTTATGTTATGCTAATTACTAAAAGGGACTTTTATAATGCTTGCATCTGATTCTACTATTGAAGGGGTTTCAACTAAAGTAATGTTACACTCGCAATGTTTTTCTTTTCCATTCCTCTCTTCCCTCCTCTTTCTCCTCGTAATATCTTTATCTTTTTTTCGGATTCATCGTAATGTTTTTGAAACCAAGCACATCAATCATCCAAGTCCATTTCTTTTATGACTGGAAAAATGATTTTTCTGAACAATTAATACACAAATTATTTTATTCACAACACTTATATTAATTGATTTAATCACAATATAACTGATTTTTTCTCATAGTATTTTATTTTTCTAAATCAACTCTAGAAATTAAAAGTAATTTTTTTATGGAAGTATAAATCTTACAGCAATGAATAATTCCGAACACAGGCCAGATATATTGGTCGTTACACCAAATAAAAAAAATATTAGTCGTAGAAAATTCTAATTATTATCTTATCAAATAAGGAAGTATCTATACAAAGAACAGAGAGCATTAGGCATAAGAACACTACTACTTTTGGAAAGGGTGATGGAACTACTATGATCATGACATGAATAATCTTATATTAGATTGTTTAGTTGTATCAAATAAGGAAGTATCTATACTGAAGTGAAAGAACACATAGCATCAGGGATTAGAACATTGCTTTTGGTAGGGATGAGATGGAAATTAATGATCATGACTAGGATAACTTATATTGGATTGTTTAGTTGTATCCCATTCTAAATCAATCTTTAATCTCAAGAGTTCAAACTTGCTTTAATATAACAATATATACTTATTGTCTGGGTAGCAGGTTTAGGTTTTGAATCATTTAACCCTTCGTTCCTAATTCCTAAAATGGAGTTAATGAAAGCTTTTTAGGCAAAGATGATAGACTCAACTTACAGAATCGAGTAACATCAACCCAAAGGTCCTGTATTCGATTCTCACTTCTTCATAAAATAAAGAAATATGTTAGTTATGGTTCCTGACGTTCTCTCCCTTTAATGTAATTAATGCTAGATGCCTCTTTTTCAATTTATTCTTTTTTATCCGGTCTAGTAAGATGCTTTTTATATTTGATTTATAAGATACCTCTTTTCGCTTATATTGAAAGTAAATTAAAGAAAGTGTAGGCAAAACTATTATCTACTGTTTAATAAGATGCTTCTTATTGCTTATATATATGTATACTGAGTGGCTGGGTAAATTAACACATAAGCTCTGCATTCTTCTTCTTCTCATCTAACTCTCTTTTTTTCTAGCTGAGCTTTAATTTCACCAGATTAAAACATGGCAGAAATTGCTGTGAACCTTGTGATTGGCAAGCTGATTCCATTGCTGAAATACGAAATGACACTGGAGAAAGGGGTGCAGAGCGAGGTGGCGTTCATCAAAGATCAGCTAGGGCTGATACGAGCCTACCTAAGGGATGCAGATGTAAAGGCAGAGACAGAAGACAAGAGCAATGTTGTGAAAGAGTGGGTGAAGCAAGTAAGGGATGTTGCCCATTTGATAGAAGACGTCATCGATGAGTACCTGCTCCAAGTTGCAGAGCGTCGCCGGAAGCGTGGGCTCGCTGGCGTTGTTGAGAAAATCGCTGGGTTGCTCAGAAGGATGGAACGCCGCCATGGGATTATCTCCGAGATAAGTGGCATCAGAAAAACCATAGACAACCTCGACAAGAAGAAGAAAAATTTGGGGTTCAATCCAACAGGTGCAGAATCAAGCACTGGCCATGGTGAGGGTGCAACGACCACAGGGCATGACCTCCGAAGGGGTGCCCTTTTCCTTGCCGAAGCTCAGCTTGTGGGAATCAACGACACCAGGAAGAAACTCAAAAACTTGCTCAGAGATGAAGATAGCAGACGCATTGTCATCGCTGTTGTGGGCACAGGTGGACTCGGTAATATCTCCTCCAAAATTTGCAACAATTACCATATGATATATGCTCATGCTGTATTTTATAATATTGATATTGCATAAAGAATCTTCTGTATTACTGTATATATGGAGATGTTCACTCACCTCACTTGATTATGCACATGCAGTTAAACTTATTTTTATATGCATTATTATATGGGTTTAATTTTAATTCACTGTTAATATAATTTTTTTTATTTTTTAAATATTATTGTCTTAGTCAAATTTTTTTAATAATTTATCAATTCATAAATAAATAATAGTGTAAATTCTTTATCTGACTGTGAATCAAAATTAAACTTTAATTATATCAAGTTTTTCTTTTATACGAGTTTACCTGTAATTATATATTGCATTTGATATCTATCATTTTTATTAAAATAGATTTATTTTTGTTCATATACAGTTATTATTTTAGATATGTTAAAGTTAAGAAGTATTTTTTCAATAAAAATATTGTTAACAGTCAAAGATAGATCAAAAGGTAGCAAACATAATAACTAAGTTACATGAGAAACAAGATGGTAGAAATATTTTCAAACTTTGAAGCTTTAAGGAGTGCTTAGGCTTAATGAAACAATGCCTAGGCCTTTCGAGCACAAAAACATTGACAAGTTTGACCATTTGGCCATAAAGTCAAAGAAAGATCAAAAGGAGACAAACGTAATGACTAAGTTAGATAAGAATAAAGAAGGCGTAGATATTTTTAAACCTTGAAGATTTAAGGAGTGCTAGGGGTCAATCAAAGAAAGCCTAGGCCTTTCGATCACAAAAACATTAACAGGTTTGACCATTTGGCCATAAAGTCAATGATAGATGAAAAGGAAACAAACTTAATGACTGAGTTGGATGAGAATCTAGAAGGTAGAGATATTTTGAAACCTTGAAACTTTATGGAGTGTTTGCGGCCACAAAGGCTTTGCCTTGGCCTTTCGGACCACAATAACTTTGCTAGGGTTAACCATTTGACCATAAAGTCAAAGATAGATCAAAAGGAAGCAAACATAATGACTAACATGAGAATGAAGAAGGTGTAGATATTTTCAAACCTTGAAGCTTTAAGGAGTGGTAGGGGTCAATCAAACAAAGCCTAGGTCTTTTGTATCACAAAAATTTTGCTACGTTCGGCTATTTGACCATAATGTCAAAGATGAATCAAAAGGAAGACAATTTAATGACTAAGTTAGGTGAGAAGGAAAAAGGTAGAGATATTTTTAAAACGTGAAGCTTTTAAGCAGTGCTTGGGGTCATTTTAATCATTGCATTGGCCATGCGAATCCCAAAAAATTTGCCAAGTTTAATCAATTGACCACAAAATCAAAGATAGATAAAAATGAGGCAAACTTAATGACTAAGGTAGATGAGAATGAAGAAGGTGGAAATATTTTCAAACCTTGAAACATTAAGGAGTGCTTAGCATCACTCAAACATTGCCTAGCCATTTCGGATCACAAAAACATTGCTAGTTTTGACCATTTGACCACAATATCAAAGATAGATAAAAAGGAAGCTCGTTTTGTGAGTAAGTTAGATGAGAAGGAAGAAGGAAGAGATATTTTTAAATCTTGAAGCTATAAGGGGTGCTTGGGGTCACTCAAACATTGCCTAGTCCTTTCGGATTGTAAAAACTTGTCTAGGTTTGGCCATTTGACCATGAAGTCAAAGATAGATTAAAAGGAAGCAAACTTAATGACTAAGTTACGTGAGAATGAAGAAGGTGGAGATATTTTCAAACCTTAAAGCTTTAAGGAGTGCTTGTGGTCACTTAAACATTGCCTAGGCCATTAAGATATCAAAAACTTTGCCAGGTTAGACTAGATGACCATAAATTCAAAGATAGATCAAAAGGAAGCAAAGATAATGACTAAGTTAGATTAGAAGGAATAAGGTAGAAATATTTCCAAAGCTTGAAGCTTTAAGGAGTGCTTAGGGTCACTCGAACAATGCGCAGGCCCTTTGATCATAAAAAGTTGATAAGTTTGACCATTTGACCATAAAGTCAAAGACAAATCAAAAGGAAGCAAACTTAATGACTTAGTTAGATGAGAATGAAGAAGGTGGAGATATTTTCAAACATTGTAGGTTTAAGGAGTGGTTAGGGTCACTCATGCATTGCTTAGGGTTTTTGAGTCACAAAAACTGCTAGGTTTGACAATTTGACCGCAAGTCAAAGATAGATCAAAAGGAAGCAAACTTAATGAATCAGTTATCTGAGAATGAAAAAGGTAGAGATATTTTCAAACCTTGAAGCTTTAAGCAGTGCTTGGGGTCACTCAAACATTGCCTAGCCATTTTGGATCACAAAAACTTTACTTGGTTTGGCCATTTGACCATAAAATCAAAGATATATCAAAAGGAAGCAAATATAATGACTAAGTTAGATAAGAATGAAGAGCTGGAGATATTTTGAAAGCTTAAAGCTTTATGGAGTTCTTGGGGTCACTCAAACAATACTTAGCCATTTTGTATCACAAAAGCACTGCTAGGTTTGACCATTTGACCATAATATCAAAGATAGATCAAAAGGAAGCTCATTTAGTGAGTAAGTTAGATGAGAAGGAAGAAGGTGGAGATATTTTCAAACGTTGAAGCTTTAACAAGTCCTAGGGGTCAATCAAACAAAGCCTAGGCCTTTCGTATACCAAAACTTTGCTAGGTTTTGGCCATTTGACCATAAAGTCAAAGATAAATCAAAAGGAAGCAAACTTAATGACAAAGTTAGATGAGAAGGAAAAAGACTGATATTTTCAAACCTTGAAGCTTTAAGGAGTGCTTGGGGTCTCTTAAACATTGCCTTGGCCTTGCGAATCACGAGAACTTTGCTAGGATTGACCATTTGATCACAAAGCCAAAGATAGATCGAAAGTAGCTAACTTAAAGACTAAGCTAGACGAGAATGAAGAAGGTGGAGATATTTTCAAACGTTAAAGCTTTAAGGAGTGCTTAGGGTCTCTCAAAGATTGCTTAGCGCATTCGGATCTCCAAAACTTTGCTTGGTTTTCAATTTGACCATAAAGCCAAAGATAGATGGAAATGGAGCAAACTTGATGACAAAGTATGATGAGAATGAAGAAAGTAGAGAAATTATCAAACCTTGAAGCTTTAAGGAGTGCTTGGAATCACTCAAACATTGCCTAGGCAAATCAGATCACAAAAACTTTGCTACGGTAGACCATTTGACCGTAAAGTTAAAGATAGATCAAAACAAAGCAAAACATAATGACTAAGTTAGATGAGAAGGAAGAAGGTAAAGATATTTTCAAACCTTAAAACTTTAGGGAGTGCTTGTGGTCACTCAAACATTTCCTAGCCCTTTCAGATCACAAAAACATTGCTAGGTTTGATCATTTGACCATAAAGTCAAAGATAGATAAAAGGAGGCTCACTCAGAGAGTAAGTTAGATGAGAAGGTAGAAGGTAGAGATATTTTCAAACCATGAAGCTTTAAGGAGTGCTTGGGGTCTCTCAAACATTGCCTAGGCCTTTTGGAATGCAAAAACTTTACTAGGTTTTGCCATTTGACCATAAAAGTCAAAGATAGATTAAAAGGAAATGTAATGACTATGTTAGATGAGAATGAAGAAGAAGGTAGAGATATTTTCAAATCTTGAAGCTTTTAAGGCATGCTTGGGGTCACTCAAACATTGCCTAGGCCGTTCGGATCACAAAAACATTGCCAGATTTGACTATTTGACCATAATGTCAAAGATATAACTAAAGGTAAGCAAATATTAATGAGTAAGTTTGATGACGGGAATGAAGAAGGTAGAGATATTTTCAAACCTTGAAGCTTTATGGTGTGCTTGGGGTCACTCAAACATTACCTAGGCATTTCTGATCACAAAAATTTTAATTGGTTTGACCATTTGACCAAAAAGTCAAAGATAGATCAAAAGAAAGCAAACTTAATGACTAAGTTAGATGAGAATGAAGAAGGTAGAAATATTGTCAAACCATGAAGCTTTATGGAGTGCTTGGGGTCACTTAAACATGGCCCAGGCCTTTCTGTCACAAAAACATTGATAGCTTTTGACCATTTGACCATAAAGTCAAAGATAGATCAAAACTAAGCAAACTTAATGACTAAGTTAGAAGAGAATGAAGAAGGTGGATATATTTTCAAACTTTGAAGCTTTATGGAGTGCTTGGCATTACTCAAACATTGCCTAGGCCTTTCGGAACACAAAATTTTTGCTACTTTTGACCATTTGACCATAAAGTCAAAGATACATAAAAAAGATGCAAGCTTAATGACTAAGTTGGATGAGATTGAAAAGGTGGAGATATTTTCAAACCTTGAAGCCTTAAGGTGTGCATGGGGTCACTCAAACATTTCGTACGCATTTTGGGTTTTAAAATCTTTGTTAGGTTTGACTATTTGACCATAAAATCACAGACGGATCAAAAGAAAGCGAACTCAATGACTAAGTTAGATGAAAATGAAGAAGTTAGAGATATTTTCAAACCTTGAAGCCTAAAAGAGTGCTAGGGGTTAATCAAACAATGCCTAGGCCTCTTAATTCACAAAATGATTGCTAGGTTTTCCAATTTACCATAAAGTCAAAGAATGGGTAGGCCTTTTATTGCCTAGGCCATTCAGATCACAAAAAAGTTTGCTAGGGTAAACCATTTGACCTTGAAGTCAAAGATAGATCAAAATGAAGCAAACATAATAACTAAGTTAGATTTGTAAGATGAAGGTAGAGATATTTTCAAACCATGAAGCTTTAAGGAGCAATTGAGGTCACTTAAACATTGCCTAGCCCTTTCGAATCAGAAAAATACTACTAAGTTTGACCAAAATATAAATAATAGATCATAAGGAAAAAGGTGGAGATATTTTCAAACCTTAAAGGTTTAAGGAGTGCTAGGGGTCATTCAAACATTGCCTTGGCCTTTCGAATCGTGAAAACTTTGCTAGGTTTGACCATTTGACCACAAAGTCAAAGATGATTCAAAAGGAGGCAAACTTAATGACTAAGTTAGGTGAGAATGAAAAAGGTGGAGATGTTTTTAAACCTTCAAGCTTTAAGGAGTGTTCGAGGACACTCAAACATTGCCTAAGCCATTCGGCTCACAAAAACTTTGCTTGGTTTTCCATTTGACCAGAAAGCCAAAGATAGATAAAAAGGAAGCAAACATAATGACTAAGTGAGATAAGAATGAAGAGGTTGAGATATTTTCAAACCTTGGAGCTTTAAGGAGTGCTTAGGGTCACTCAAAAGATTTGTAGGTTTTTCTATTTGACCACAAAGTCAAAGTTAAATCCAAAGGAAGGAAACTTAATGACAAAGTTAGATGAGAATACAGAAGGTGGAGATATTTTCAATCCTTGAAGCTTTAAGGAGTACTTATGGTCATTTAATTCTTGCCTAAACCTTTCGGATCACGAAAAGTTTGCTAGGTTTGACCATTTGACCGCAAAGTCAAAGATAGATCAAACGGAGGCAAACTTAATGACTTAGTTAGATGAGAATGAAGAAAGTGGAGGTATTTTAAAACCTTGATGCTTAAAGGAGTCCTACGGGTCAATCAAACAAAGCCTTGGCCTTTTGTACCAAAAAAACTTGCAACGTTTGACCATTTGACCATAAAGTCAAAGATAGATAGATCGAAAGGAAGCAAACTTAATGACTACGTTAGACGAGAATGAAGAAGGTGGAGATATTTTCAAAACCTTAAAGCTTTAAGGATTGCTTGGGGTCACTCAAATATTGCGTAGGCCATTTAGATCACAAAATTTTTACCATGTTTGGCAATTGGCCATAGAGTTAAAGATAGATAAAAATGAAGCAAACTTAATGACTAAGTTATATGAGAATGAAGAATGTGGAGATATTTTCAAACCTTGAGCTTTAAGGAGTGCTTATGGCCATTTAATTTTTGTCTTCGCCTTTCGAATCATGAAAAGTTTGCTAGGATTAACCATTTGGCCATAAAGTCAAAGATAGATCAAAAGAAAGGAAAATTAATGAGTAAGTTAGATGAGAATCAAGAAGGTGGAGATATTTTCAAAACCATAAAGCTTTAAGGATTGCTTGGGGTCACTTAAACATTGCCTTGGCCTTGCGAATCATGAAAAACTTTGCTAGGTTTGACCATTTGATCGCAAAGTCAAAGATAGATCAAAAACGGAGGCAAACTTAATGACTTAGTTAGATGAGAATGAAGAAAGTGGAGGTAATTTTTAAACCTTGAAGCTTAAAGGAGTCCTACGGGTCAATCAAACAAAGCCTTGGCCTTTCTTACCCAAAAAAACTTTGCAAGGTTTGACCATTTGACCATAAAGTCAAAGATAGATTGAAAGGAAGCAAACTTAATGACTACATTAGACGAGAATGAAGAAGGTGGAGATATTTTCAAACCTTAAAGCTTTAAGGATTGCTTGGGGTCACTCAAACATTGCCTAGGCCATTTAGATCACGAAAACTCTACCATGTTTGGCAATTGGCCATAAAGTTAAAGATAGATAAAAAATGAAGCAAACTTAATGACTAAGTTAGATGAGAATGAAGAATGTGGAGATATTTTCAAACCTTGAGCTTTAAGGAGTTCTTATGGTCACTCAATTATTGCCTAAGCCTTTCGGATCATGAAAAGTTTCCTAGGATTAACCATTTGGCCATAAAGTCAGAGATAGATCAAAAGAAAGGAAAATTAATGAGTAAGTTAGATGAGAATCAAGAAGGTGGAGATATTTTCAAACCATAAAGCTTTAAGGATTGCTTGGGGACACTTAAACATTTCCTTGGCCTTGCGAATCATGACAACTTTGCTAGGTTTGACCATTTGACCACAAAGTCAAAGATAGATCAAACGGAGGCAAACTTAGTGACTTAGTTAGATGAGAATGAAGAAAGTGGAGGTATTTTTAAACCTTGAAGCTCAAAGGAGTCCTACGGGTCAATCAAACAAAGGCTTGGCCTTTCATATTGAAAAAACTTTGCAATGTTTGACCATTTGACCATAAAGTCAAAGATAGATCAAAAGGAAGCAAACTTAATGACTACAATAGACGAGAATGAAGAAGGTGTAGATATTTTCAAACCTTGAAGCTTTAAGTATTGCTTGGGGTCACTCAAACATTGCCTATGCCTTTCGTATCACAAAAACTTTGTTAGGTTTGTCCATTTGACCATAAAGTCAAAGATAGATTACAAGGAACTAAAGTTAATGACGAAGTTAGATCAGAATGAAGATGGTGGAGATATTTTTGAAACCTTGAAGCTTTAAGGATTGCTTGGGGTCATCCAAAAATTGCCTAAGCCTTTTAGATCTCAAAAACTTTACCATATTTGGCAATTGACCATAAAGTTAAAGATAGATAAAAAGGAAGCAAACTTGATGACTAAGTTATATGAGAATGAAGAAGGTAGAGATATTTTTCAAACCTTGACGCTTTAAGGAGTGCTAAGGCTCAATAAAACAATGCCTTGGCCATTTGTATCACATAAACCTTGTGAGGTTCAACCATTAGACCACAAAGTCAAAGATAGAGTAAAAGGAAGCAAACTTAATGACTAGGTTAGACGAGAATGAAGAAGGTGGCGATATTTTTGAAACCTTGAAGCTTTAAGGATTTCTTGGGGTTATTAAAAAATTGCCTAAGCCTTTCATATCTCAAAAACTTTGCGATATCCCAATTGACCATAAAGTTAAAGATAGATAAAAAGGAAGCAAACTAAATGACTAAGTTTGATGAGAATGAAGAAGGTGGAGATATTTTCAAACCTTGACGCTTTAAGGAGTGCTAAGGCTCAATAAAACAAAGCCTTGGCCATTTGTATCACATAAACCTTGTTAGGTTTAACCATCAGACCACAAAGTCAAAGATAGATCAAAAAGAGGTAAACTTAATGACTAAGTTAGATGAGAATGAAGAAGGTGGGCTTATTTTAAAACCTTGAAGCTTTAATGATTGCTTTGGTTTACTCAAACATTGCCTTGGCTTTGCGAATCCCGAAAACATTGATAGAT
Organism: Castanospermum australe; assembly: GCA_019955255.1. Classification (NCBI taxonomy): domain Eukaryota; kingdom Viridiplantae; phylum Streptophyta; class Magnoliopsida; order Fabales; family Fabaceae; genus Castanospermum; species Castanospermum australe. The sequence continues at coordinate 57,042 of NSJW01000633.1, read as the reverse complement.
TTGACCATTTGACACAAAGTCAAAGATAAATCAAAAGGAGACAAACTTACTGACTAAGTTAGATGAGGATGAAGAAGATGGAGATATTTTTAAACCTTGACGCTTTAAGGAGTGCTTGTGGTCATTCAAACATTGCCTAGGTCGTCAGATCACAATAACTTTGCTTGGAATACCATTTGACCATAAAGCCAAAGATAGATCAAAAAGGAAGAAAACTCAATGACAAAGTGAGATGAGAATGAAGAAGGTGGAGATATTTAGAAAGCTTAAACCTTTAAGGAGTGCTTGGAGTCACTAAAACATTGCCCAGGCCTTTCGGATCACAAAAACTTTTTCATGTTTGGTAATTGGCCATCAAGTCAAAGATAGATCAAAATGAAGCAAACTTAATGACTAAGTTTCATGAGAATGAAGAAGGTGGAGATATTTTCAAACCTCTAAGCTTTAAGTAGTGCTAAGGGTCAATCAAACAAAACCTTGGCCATTTGTATCACAAAAACTTTGCTAGGTTTGACCATTTGACCATAAAGTGAAAGATGGATCAAAAGGAAGTAAACTTAATGGCTAAGTTCGACAAGAATGAAGAAGGTGGAGATATTTTCAAACCATGACACTTTAAGGATTACTTGGGGTCACTTAATGATTGCCTAGGCCTTTCAGAACACAAAAACTTTACCATGTTTGGCAATTGACCACAAAGTTAAAGATAGATAAAAATGAAGCAAACTTAATGACTAAGTTAGATGAGAATGAAGAAGGTGGAGGTATTTACAAACCTTGATGCTTTAAGGAGTGCTAAGGGTCAATTAAACAAAGCCTTGGCCATTCGTATCACATAAACTTTGCAAGATTCGACCGGTTGACCAGAAAGTCAAAGATAGATCAAAAAGGAGGCAAACTAAATGGCTAAGTTAGATAAGAATGAAGAAGGTGGAGATATTTTTAGACCATGAAGCTTTAAGGATTGTTTGGGGTCACTCAAACATTGCCTAGGCTGTTCGGATCACAAAAAACTTTGTTTGGTTTTTCGTTTGACCATAAGCCAAAGATAGATGAAAAGGAAGCAAATTTAATGACAGAGTGAGATGAGAATGAAGTAGGTAGAGAGATTTTCAAACCTTGAAGCTTTAATGAGTGCTTAGGGTCACACAAACATTCTCTAGACCATTTGACCTCAAAGTCAAAGATAGATCAAAACAAAGCAATCATACTGGTTAAGTTAGATAAGAAGGAAAAAGGTAAAGATATTTTCAAACCTTGAATCATTAAGGTGTGCTTGGGGTCACTCAAACATTGCCTAGCCCTTTGGGATCACAAAAACATTGCCTAGCCCTTTGGGATCACAAAAACATTGCTAGGCTTGACCATTTGACCGTAATGTCAAAGATAGAACAAAAGGAAACTCACTTAGTGCGTAAGTTAGATGAGAAGCAAGAAGGTAGAGATATTTTCAAACCCTAAAATTTTAAGGAGTGCTTGGGGTCACTCAAACATTGCCTAGGCCTTTCATATCACAATAACTTTGCTAAGTTTGACTATTTGACCATAAAGTCAAAGATAGATCAAAAGGAAGGGATATTTTTAAACCATGAAGCTTTAAGGAGTGCTTGGGGTCACTCAAACGTTGCCGATATCGTTTGGCCCTCAAAATCTTATCTTGGTTTGACCATTTGACCATAAACTCATAGATAGATCAAATGGAAGCAAAGTCAATGACTAAGTTAGGTTAGAATGAAGAAGGCAGTGATATTTTCAAGCATTGAAGCTTTAAGGAGTGCTTAGGGTCACAGAAACATTGCCTAGGCCTTTCTATCACAAAAACAAATATAGGTCTGACAATTTGACATTAATATCAAAGATAGATCAAAACTAAGCAAACTCAATCACTAAGTTAGATGAGGATGAAGAAGGTGAAGATGTTTTCAAATTTTGAAGCTTTAAGGAGAGATTGGGGTTATTCAAACATTTCCTAGGCATTTAAGATCGCAAAAACTTTGCTAGATTTGACAATTTGGCCATAAAGTCAAAGATAGATGAAAAGGAAGCAAACTTAATGACTAAGTTAGATGAGAATGAAGAAAGTGGAGATATTTTCAAACCTTGAATCTTTAAGGAGTGCTTAAGGTCACTCAAACTTTGCCTAGCTCTTTCGAATAAGAAAAACTTTGCTTCGTTTGACCATTTGACCATCAAGTCAAAGATAGATCCAAAAGAAGCAAACTTAATGACTAAGTTAGGTGAGATTGAAGAATGTGGAGATATTTTCAAACCTTGAAACTTTGTGGAGTGCTTGGGTCATTCAAACTTTGCCGAAGCTTGGTTAGACCATTTGACCATAAATTCAAAGATAGATCAAATGGAAACAAACTTAATGACTAAGTTAGATGAAAATGAAGAAGGTCGAGATATTTTCAAACTATGAAGCATTGAGGAGTGCTTGGGGTCACTTGAACTTTGCCTAGGCCATTTAGATCACAAAAACTTTGCCAAGTTAGACCATTTGACCATAAAGTCAAAGATAGATCAAACGGAAGCAAGCTTAACGACTAAGTTAGATGATAATGAAGAAAGTGGAGATGTTTTCAAAACCTAAAGCTTTAAGGAGTGCTTGGGGTCACTCAAGCATTGCCTAGGCCTTTCGTATCACAAAAATTTTACTAGGTTTGACCATTTGACCTTAAAGTCAAAGATAGTTTAAAAGGAAGCATACTTAATGACTAAGTTAAATGAAAATGTAGAAGGTGGAGATATTTTCAAACCTTGAAGCTTTAAGGAGTACTTGGGTTCATTCTAACTTTGGCTAGGCCGTTTGGATCATAAAAACTTTGTCTGGTTTCAAAGATAGATCAAATAGATGCAAACTTAAAGACTAAGTTAGATGAGAATGAAGAAGGGGGAGATATTTTCAAACCATGAAGTTTTAAGGAGTGCTTAGTGCCACTCAAACATTACCTAAGCCATTCGAACCACAAATGTTTGCAAGGCTAGACCATTTGACCATAAAGTCGAAGATAGATCAAAAGAAAGCAAATATAATGACTAAGTTGGATGAGAAGGAAGAAGGTAGAGATATTTTCATACCGTGAAGCTTTAAGGAGTGCTTGGGGTCACTCAAACATTGCCTAGGATGTTCAGATCTCAAAACCTTTGCTTAGTTTCACCATTTGACCAAAAAGTCAAAGATAGATCATAGGGAAACAAACTTAATGACTTTGTAAGATGGGAATGAAGATGGAGGAGATATTCTCAAACCTTAAAGCTTTAAGGAGTGCTTGGGGTCACTCAAATATTGTCCAGGCCGCTCGAATCACAAAAACTATGCTTGGTTAGACCATTTGCCCATAAATTCAAAGATAGTTCAAATGGAAGCAAACTTAATGCCAAGTTCAATGAGAATGAAGAAGGCAGAGACATATTCAAATCATGAAGCTTTGAGTAGTGCTTGGGGTCACTCGAACAGTGTCCAGGCCATTCGGATGGCAAAAATTTTACTATTTTTGAACATTTGACCTTAAAGTCAAACATAGATTAAAAGGAATCAAACTTAATGACTAAGTTAGATGTGAACGAAAAAGATGGACATATTTTCAAAACCTAATGCTTTAACAAGTGCTTGGGATCACCTAAACATTCCATATGCCTTTCGAATTGCACAAACTTCGTTTGGGTTGTCCATTTCACCATAAAGTCAAAGAAAAGGAAGAAAACATAATGACTAAGTTAGATGAGAATGAAGAAAGTTGGGATATTTTCAAACCTTGAAGCTTTAAGGAGTGCTTGGGGTCACACAAATATTACCTAGGCCATTCGGTTCACAAAAACTTTGCTAGGTTGGCCATTTGACCATTAAGTCAAAGATAATTCAAAAGGAAGCAAACTTAACGTCTTAGTTAGATGAGAATGAAGAAGGTGGAAATGTTTTCAAAACTTAAAGCATTAAAGAGTGCTTGGAGTCACTAAAACAAAGCCTAGGCCTTTCTTTTCACAAAATCTTTGCTACGTTTGACCATTTGCCCATAAATTCAAAGATAAATAAAAAAGAAGCGAACATATTGACTAAGTTAATTGAGAAGGAAGAAGGTTGAGATATTTTCCAATCTTAGGCTTTAAGGAGTGCTTGGGGTCATTCAAACATTTCTTAGGCCTTTCAGATCACAAAAACTATGTTAGGTTTAACCATTTGACCATAAAGTCAATTATAGATCAAGGGAAAGCAAACTTAATGACTGAGCTAGATGAGAAGCAAAAAGGTAGAGATATTTTCAAACCTTAAACTTGTAAGGAGTGCTTGAAGTCACTCAAACATTGCTTCTGCCTTTTGGATCTTAAAAACTTTCCTATGTTTGACCATTTGACAATAAAGTCAAAGATAGATCAAATAGAAGCAAACTTAATGACTAGGTTAGATGAGAAGGAAGAAGGTAGAGATATTTTCAAACCCCAAAACTCTAAGATGTGCTAAGGGTTGGCTAGGCATTTTGGATCACAAAAACTTTGGTAGATTTGTCCATTTGATCATCAACTTAAAGATAGATCAAAAAGTAGCAAACTTAATGACACAGTTAGATAAGAATGAAGCAGGTGGCAATATCTTCAAACCTTGAAGCTTTAAGGAGTGCTTGTGGTCTGTCAAACTTTGCCTAGGCCTTTCGGATCACAAAAACTTTGCTATGTTTGACCACTTAACCATAAAGTCAAAGATAGATCAAAAGGAAGAAAGCTTAATGACTAAGTCACATAACAATGAAGAAAGCGGAGATAATTTCAAACCATGATGCTTTAAGAATTGCTTGGGACCACTCAAACATTGCCTAGGCCATTCAGATCACAAAAACAGTTTTAGGTTTGACCATTTGGCCATATAGTTAAAGATAGATCAAAGAAAGCAAACATAATGACTAAGTTCTTTGAGAAGGATGATGGTAGAGAGATTAACAAACCTTAAAGCTTTAAGGAGTGTTTGGGGTCACTAAAACATTGCGTAGGTATTTCGGATCACAAAAACTATACTAGGTTTGACCATTTGACCATAATGTCAAAAATAGATCAAAAGGAGGAAAACTTAATGACTAAGCTAGATTTCCAAACCTTTAAGGCTTAAGGAGTGCTTGAGGTCACTCAAATTTTGCTTGACCTTTTGGATCACAAAAACTTTGTTTGATTTGTCTATTTGACCATAAAGTCATAGATAGATTAAAAAAAGGTAAACTTAATGATAAATCTTTGCTTGGTTTAACCATATGACCATAACGTCAAAGATAAATCAAAAGAAAGCAAACTTAACAACTAAGCTAGAAGAACAATGAAGAAGGTGGAGAGATTTTCAAACCTTGAAGCTTTAAGGAGTGCTTAAAATCACTCAAACAGTTCCTAGGCCTTTCGGATCACAAAAACTTTATTAGTTTTGATCATTTGACCATAAAGTCAAAGATAGATCAAAAGGAAGCAAACTTAATGACAAAGATAGAAAAGAATGAAGAAGGTGGAGATATTTTCAAACCTTAAAGCTTTATGGAGTGCTTAGTGTCACTGAAATATTGCCTAGGCATTTCAGATCACAAAACTTTACTACATTTGACCATTTGACTGTAAAGTCAAAGATAGATTAAGAGGAAGCAAACTTAATGACTAAGTTCGATGAGAATGAAGAAGGTAGAGATAGATTCAAATGCTGAAGATTTAAGGAGAGCTTGGGGTCACTTAAACATTGCCTTGGCCATTCGGATGACAAAAACTTTGCTAGGTTTGACCATTTGACTATAAAGTCAAAGTAGATCAAAAGGAAGCAAACTTAACAACTAAGTTACATGAGAAGGAAGAAGGTATAGATATTTTCAAATGTTGATGCTTTAAGGAGTGCTTGAGGTCAAACAAACAATGCCTAGGCACTTTGTATCACAAAATTATTGCTAGGTTTGGCCATTCGATGATAAAGTCCAAGATAGATCAAAAGGAAGCAAACTTAATGACTTCATTAGATGAGAATGAAGAAGGTGGAGATATTTTCAAACCTTGAAGCTTTAAGGAGGGCTTGAGGTCACTTAAACATTGCATAGGCCTTTCAGATCACAAAAACTTTACTAGGTTTGACTATTTGACCATAAAGTGAATGATAGATCAAAAGTAAGCAACTTAATGACTAAGTTAGATGACAATGAAGAAGGTAGAAATATTTCCACACGTTGAAGCTTTCAGAAGTGTTTGGGGTCACTCAAACATTGCCTAAGCAATTTGGTTCACAAAAACCTTGCTACAATTGACCCATTGACCATAAAGTCAAAGACAGATCAAAAGGAAGCAAACCTAATGTCTAAGTTAGTTGAGAATAAAGAAGGCAGAGACATTTTCAATCCTTGAAGCTTGTAGGAGTCCCTGGGGCCACTTAAACATAGGCTAGGCCTTTTGGATCAAAAAAACTTTGCTAAGTTGCACCATTTGCCCTTAAAGTGAAAAATAGATCAAAAGGAAGCAAATTTATTTACTAAGTTACACGAGACTATATAAGGTGGAGATATTTTTGATCCTTGACGCTTTAAAGAGTCCTTGGGGTCACTCAAACATTGCTTTAGCCTTTTAGATCACAAAAACTTTGTTAGATTTGACCATTTGGCCTTAAGTCAACGTTAGATCAAAAGGAGGCAAACTTAGTGACTAAGTTAGATAAAAATGAAGGAAGGTGGAGATATTTACAATCCTTGAAGCTTTAAGGAGTGCTTGAGGTCACTCAAACATTGGTTAGGCCATTTGGACTGCAAAAACTTTGCTATGTTTGACCATTTGACTATACAGTCAAAGATAGATTAAAAGGAAGCAAACTTAATAATCAAGTTAGATGAGAATAAAGAAAGAGGAGAAATTTTATAACCTTGAAGCTTGAAGTAGTGCTTGGGGTCACTCAAATAGTGTCTAGGCATTTTGTATCACAAAACCATTGTTTAGTTTGATGATTCACTTGTAAAGTCAAAGATAGACCAAAAGGATGGGAACTTAATGACTAAGTTAGCTAAGAATGAAGAAGGTGGAGATATTTTCAAACCTTAATACTTTAAGGAGTGCATGGGATCACTCAAACATTGCCTTGGTATTTCGGAACACAAAAACTTTGCTACGTTTGACCACTTAACCATAAAGTCAAGACAGATCAAAAGGAAGCAAACTTAATGACTATGTTAGATGAGAATGAAGATGATGGAGATATTTTCAAGCCTTGAAGCTTTAAGGAGTGGTTAGGGTCACTCAAGCATTGCCTTGGCCATTTGAATCACAAAAACTTTGCTAGGTTTGATCATTTAACCATAAAGTCAAAGACAGATCAAAAGGAAGCAAACTTAATGACTAAGTTAGATAAGAATGAAGATGGTGAAGATATTTTCAAACCATGATGCTTTAAGGACTGCTCGTGTCACTCAAGCATTGCCTATGCCAGCCAAATCAGAAAAACTTAACTAAGTTAGACCAATTGATCGTAAAGTCAAAGATTGACCAAAAGCAAGGAAACAAAATGACTAAGTTAGAAGACAAGGAAGAAGGAAGAGATATTATTACGCCTTGAAGCTTTAAGGATTTTTTGGGGTCACTCAAACATTGCCTATGCCTTTTGGATCACAAAAACTTTGCTAGGTTTGACCATTTGACCGTCAAGTCAAAGATAGATCAAAAGGAAGCAAACTTATTGAGTAAGTTAGGTGAGAATGAAGAAGATAGAGATATTTTTTCAAACCTTGAAGCTTTAAGGAGTAATTGGGATTCCTTAAACATTTCCTAGGCAATTTAGATCACAAAAACTTTGCATTGTTTGACCATTTGACCATAAAGTCAAATATAGGTCAAAAGGAAGCAAACTTAACAACTAAGTTAGATGAGAATGAAGAATGTGGAGATATTTCCAAACCTTGAAACTTTAAGTAGTGCTTAGGCTCACTCAAACATTGCCTAGGCCATCAAGATCACAAAAACTTTGCTAGGTCTGACCATTTTACGTTAAATTCAAAGATAGATCAAAAGGAAGCAAACTTAAGGACTAAAGTTAGATGAGAATGGAGACGGTAGAGATATTTTCATGTATTGAAGCTTTAAGGAGTGCTTGGGCTCACTCAAACATTGCCTTGGCCATTCAGATCACAAAAACTTTGTTAGGTTTGATCATTTGACTATAAAGTCAAAGATAGGTCAAACAGAAGCAAACTTAATTGCTAGGTTAGATGAGAATGAATATGGTGGAGATATTTTCAAACTATGATGTTTAAGGACAGCTAGGAGTCATTCAAACATTACCTATGCCATTTGGATCATAAAAACTTTACTAAGTTAGACTAATTGATATCAGATGAAGGATAGATCAAAAGCTAGCAAACAAAATGACTAAGTTAGAAGACAAGGAGGAAGGTTGAGATATTCTCAAACCTTGTAGCTTTAAGGATTTCTTGGGGTCACTCAAACATTGCCTATGCCTTTCGGATCAAAAAAACTTTGTTAAGTTTGACCATTTTACCAGAAAGTCAAAGATAGATCATGAAGGAGCAAACTTAATGACTAAGTTTGATGAGAATGAAGAAGGTGGAGATATCTTCAAGCCATGAAGCTTTAAGTATTCCTTGGGTCACCGAAACATTGCCTAGGCCATTCATATCACAAAAACTTTGCTAGGTTTGACCATTTGACCATGAAGTCAAAGATAGATTAAAAGGAAGCAAACTTAATAACTAAGTTAGTTGAGAATGAAGAAGGTGGAGATAATTTCAATCCTTAAAGCTTTTAAAAAGTGCTGGGGGTCTCTCAAGCATTGCTTAGGCAATTTGAATTACAAAACCTTTGTTAGGTTAGACCATTTAACATTAAAGTCAAAGATAGATTAGAAGGAAGCAAACTTAATGACTAAGCTTGACGAGAATGAAGAACGTGAGGATATTTTTAAACCATGAAGCTTCAAGGAGTGCTTAGGGTCACTTAAACATTGCTTAGGCAATTCGGATCAGAAAAAACTTTGCTAGCTTTGACTATTTGACCGTAAAGTCAAAAATAGATGAAAAAGAAGCAAACTTAATGACTAAGTTAGATGAGAATGAAGAAGGTGGAGATATTTTCAATCCTTGAGCCTTTAAGGAGGGTTTAGGGTCACTCAAACATTGCTTAGGCCTTCCAAATCACAAAAAACTTTGGTTGATTTGACCATTTGACCCTAAAGTCCTAGATTGATCAAAAGGAGGAAAACTTAATGACTAAGTTAGATAAGGATGAAAAAGGTGGAGATATTTTTAGTCCTTGAAGCTTCAAGGAGTGCTTGGAGTCATTTAAACATTACCTAAGCCATTCAGATGACAAACACTTTTCTACATTTGACCAATTGACTATAAAGTGAAAGATAGATTAATAGGAAGCAAACTTAATAACTAAGTTAGATGAGAATGAGTAAGGTGGACATATTTTCAAACCATAAAGCTTTAAGGAGTGATTGGGGTCACTCAAACATTCCCTTGGCCATTCAGATCACAAAAACATTGCTAGGTTTCATCGTTTGACCTTTAAGTCAAAGATAGATCAAAAGGAAGTAAACTTAGTGGCTAAGTTAGATGAGAATGAAGTAGGTGGACATATTTTCAAGCCTTGAAGTTTTAAGGAGTGCTTTGGGTTGCTCAAACAATGACTAGGCATTTTGTATCACAAAAACTTTTCCTGGTTTGACCACAAAGTCATAGATAGATCAAAAGGAAGGGAACTTAAAGACTATGTTCGATGAGAATGAAGAAGGTAGACATATTTTCAAACCTTGAAGCTTTATGGTGTGCTTAGGGTCACTCCAGCAACGCCTAGGCATTTCGAATCACCAAAACTTTGCAACATTTGACCGTTTGACCATAAAGCCAGGGATGGATCAAAAGGAAGCAAACTTAATGACTAAGTTAGATGAGAATGAAGAAGGTGGAGATATTTTCAAACCTTGAAACTTTAAGGAGTGCTTGGTGCCACTCAAACATTGCCTAGGCCTTTTGGATCACAAAAACTTTGTTAGGTTTGGCCATTTGTCCATAAATCAAATATAGATCAAACAGAAGCAAACATAATGAAAAAGTTAGATGAGAATGAAAAATGTAGAGATATTTTCAAACCTTGAAGCTTTAAGAAATGCTTGGAGCCACTCAAACATTGCCTACGCATTTTGGATGACAAAAACTTCGCTATGATTGACCTTTTGACCATAAAGTCAAAGTCAGATTGAAAGGTAGCAAACTTAGTGACTAAGTTAGATGAGTTTGAAGAAGGTGGAGATATTTTCAAACCTTGAAGCTTTAAGGAGTGCTTGGTACCACTTAAACACTGCCTGGACCTTTTGGATCACAAAAACAATGTTAGGTTTGACCATTTGACCATAATGTTAAAGATAGATCAAATGGAAGCAAACATAATGAAGAAATTAGAGGAGAATAGAGAATGAGGAGATATTTTCAAACCTTGAAGCTTGAAGGAGTGCTTGGGGTCACTCAAACATTGCCTAGGCATTTTGTGTCACAAAAACTTTGCTAGGTTTGACCATTTGACCATAAAGTCCATGATAGATCGAAAGGACGCAAACTTAATGACTACATTAGATAAGATTGAAGAAGGTGGAGATATTTTCAAATCTTGAAGCTTTAAAGAGTGCTTGGGGTCACTCAAACATTGCCTAAGCATTTCGGATCACAAAAACTTTGTTACGTTTGACCATTTGACCATAAAGTGAAAGATTGATCATAGGGAAACTAACTTAATGACGACGTTTGATGAGAATGAAGAAGGTGGAGATATTTTTAAACCTTGGAGCTTTATAGAGAGCTTGGAGTGACTCAAACATTGCCTAGGCATTTCGGACCACAAAACTTTGCTATGTTTGACCTTTTAACTATAAAGTAAAAGATATATCAATTGGAAGGAAACTTAATGACAAAGTTTGATGAGAATGAAGAAGGTGAAGGTATTTTTAATCCTTGAAGCTTTAAGGTGTACTTGGGGTCACTCAAACATTGCCTAGGCATTTCAGATGACAAAAACTTTACTACGTTTGACCATTTGACCATAAAGTCTAAAAATTCATCAAATGGAGCTAAACATAATGACTAAGTAATATAAGAATGAAGAAGGTGGAGATATTTTCAAACCATGAACCTGTAAGGAGTGCTTCTGGTCACTCAAACAATTCCTAGGCCTTTTGGATCACAAAAGTAATACTAAGTTTGATCATTTCACACAAAGTCAAACATAGATCAAAAGAAAGAAAAATTGATGACGAAGTTTGATAAGAATGAAGAAGGTGGAGATATTTTCAAACTTATTGAGTAAGCTAGGTGGGAATGAAGAAGGTAGAGATATTTTCAAACCTTAAAGCTTTAAGGAGTGCTTGGAGTCATTCGAACATTGCCTAGGCCTTTTGGAATGCAAAAACTATGTTAGATTTGACCATTTGACTACAAAGTCAATGATATATCAAAAGAAAGTAAACTTAATGGCTGAGGCAGATGAGAATGAAGAAGGTGGAGATGTTTTCATACGTTGAAGCTTTAAGAAGTGTTTCGTGTTTCGGGTCACTCAAACATTGACTAGGCTATTTGGATCTCAAAAACATTGCTACGTATGACCTTTTGGCCATAAAGTTAAAGATATTTCAAAAGGAACGAAACTTAATGACTAAGCTAGATGAGAATGAAGAAGGTGAAGATATTTTCAGTCCTTGAAGCTTTAAGGAGTGCTTAGAGTTACTCAAACATTGCCTAGATCTTTCAGACCACAAAAACTGTACTAGGTTTGACCATTTCACCAAAAAGTCAAAGATAGATCATGAGGAAGCAAACTTAGTGAACAAGTTCGGTGAGAATGAAGAAGGTGGAGGTATTTACAAATCTTAAAGCTTTAAGGAGTGCTTGTAGTCATTCAAACATTGCCTAGGCCCTTCGGAACATAAGAACTATGTTGATTTGACCATCTGACCATAAGTCAAAAATAGATCAAAAGGAGGCAAACTTAATGACTAAGTTAGATGAGAATTAAAAAGATAGGGATATTTCCAATCCTTGAAGCTTTAGGGAGTGCTTGGGGTCACTCAAACATTGCCTGGGCCATTCGGATGACAAAAACTTTGCTATATTTGACTATTTGACTATAAAGTTAAAGATAGATTAAAAGGAAGCAAAGGTGGAGATATTTTCAAACCATGAAGCTTTAAGGAGTACTTGGAGTCACTCAAACATTCCATTAGCCATTCGGATCACCAAAACTTTGCTAGGATTCACTGTTTGACCATTAAGTCAAAGAAAGATCAAAAGGAAGCAAACCTAACAACTAAGTAAGAAGGGAATTAAGAAGGTGGAGATATTTTCAATCCTTAAAGCTTTAAAGAGTGCTTGGGGTCACTTAAGCATTGCCTAGGCCATTCGGATGACAAAAATGTTGCTATGTTTGACCATTTGACTATAAAGTCAAAGAGAGATTAAAAGGAAGGAAAGTTTAAATCTAAGTTAGATGAGAATGAGGATGGTGGAGATATTTTCAAACCATGAATCTTTAAGGAGTGCTTGGGGTCACTCAAATAGTCCCTTGGCTGTTCGGATCCCAAAAACTTCGCTAGGATTCATCGTTTGACCATCAAGTCAAAGAAAGATCAAAAGAAGGCAAACTTAGTGACTAAGTTAGATGAGAATGAAGAAGGTGGAGATATTTTCTATCCTTGAAGCTTCAAGGAGTGCTTGCGGTGACTCAAACATTGCTAAGGCCATTTGGATGACAAAAACTTTGTTATGTTTGACCATTTCACCATAAAGTCAAAGATAAATCTCGAAGAAGTAAACTTAATCGCTAAGTTTGATAAGAATGAAGAAGGTGGAGATATCTTTAAGCCATGAAGCTTTAAGGAGTGCTTGGGCTCACCTAAACATCGTCTAGGCCATTCATAACACAAAAACTTTGCTACGTTTGACCATTTAACCGTGAAGTCAAAGATAGATCAAAAGGAAACAAACTTAATGACTAAGTTAGTTGAGAATGAAGAAGGTGGAGATATTTTCAAACCATGAAGCTTTAAGGAGTGCTTCTGGTCACTCAAAGAAAACCTAGGCCTTTAGGATCACAAAAATAATGCTAGGTTTGACCGTTTGAGCATAAAGTCAAAGATAGATCAAAAGAAAGGAACCTTAATGGCTAAGTTAGATGAGAATGAAGAAGGTGGGGATATTTTCAAGCCATGAATGTTTTAGGAGTGCTTGGGGTCCCCCAAACATTACTTAGGCCATTCATATCACAAAAACTTTGCTAGGTTTGACCATTTCACTTTGAAGTGAAAGATAGATCTAATGGAAGCAAACTTAATGACAAAGTTAGTTGAGAATAAAAAAGGTGAAGATATTTTGAAACCATGAAGCTTTTAGGAGTGTTTTGGGTCACTTAAACTTTGCCTAGGCTATTTGGATCACAAAACCTTTGCTAGGCTTGGCCATTTGATTAGAAAGTCAAAGATAGATCAAAAGGAAGCAAACTTAATGACTAATTTAGATGAGAAGGAAGAAGGTAGAGATATTTTCTAACCTTGAAGCTTTAAAGAGTGCTTGGGGTCACTCAAACATTGCCTATGCCTTTCGGATCACAAAAACTTTATTAGGTTTGTCCATTTGACCATAAAGTCAAAGATAGATTAAAAGGAAGTAAAGTTAATGACGAAGTTAGATCAGAATGAAGATGGTGTTAGTATTTTCAAACCATGAAGCTTTAAGGACTGCTTGGGGTCACTCAAACATTGTCTAGGCCATTTGGATCACAAATACATTACTAAGTTAGACCATTTGATCTTATTGTCAAAGATAGATCAAAAGCAAGTAAACAAAATGAATAAGTTAGAAGAGAAGGAAGATAGTAAAGATATTGTCAAACCTTGAAGCTTTAAGGATTTCTTGGGGACATTCAAACATCGCCTATGCCTTTCCGATCACAAAAACTTTGTTATGTTTGAGCATTTCACCATAAAGTCAAAGACAGATCATTAGGAAGCAAACTTAATGACCAAGTTTGATGAGAATGAAGATGGTGGAGACATCAGCAAGCCATGAAGCTTTATGGAGTGCTTGGGGTCACCCAAAGATCGCCTAGGCCATTCATATCACAAAACCTTTGCTACGTTTGACCATTTGACTGTGAAGTCAAAGATAAATCAAAAGGAAGCAAATTTAATAACTAAGTTAGATGAGAATGAAAAAGGTGAAGATAATTTCAAACCTTGAACCTTTAAGCAGTGCTCGAGGTCTTCCAAACATTCGCTAGGCAATTCAGATCGAACAAACCTTGCTTGGTTAGACCATTTGATCTTAAAGTCAAAGATAGATGAAAAGAAAGCAAACTTAATGACTAAGTTGGACGAGAATAAAGAAGGTAAAGATATTTTCAAACCATAAAGCTCTAAGGAGTGCTTGGGATCCCTCAAACATTGCCTAGCCAATTTAGATCACAAAAACTTTGCAAGATTTGACCGTTTGACCATAAAGTCAAATATAGGTCAAAAGGAAACGAACTTAATGACTAAGTTAGATTAGAATGAAGAATGTGGAGTTATTTTCAAATCATGAAGCTTTAAGGAGTGCTTGGGGTCACTTAAGCGTTGCCTACGCCATTCGGATCACAAAAACTTTGCTAGGTCTGACCATTTTACATTAAATTCAAAGGTTTCTCAAAAGGAAGCAAACTTAATGACTAAGTTAGATGAGAATAAAGAAGGTGGAAATATTTTCAATCCTTGAAGCTTCAAGGAGTGCTTGGGGTCACTCAAACATTGCCCAGGCATTTCGGATTGCAAAAAGTTTGCTACCTTTGACCATTTGACCAAAAATTTAGAGATAGATCAAACGGAAGCAAACTTATTATGTTAGGTGAGAATGAAGAAGGTGGAGACATTTTCAAACCTTGAAGCTCGAAAGAGTGCTAGGCGTCATTGAAACATTGCCTAGGCCTTTCAAAACACAAAAACTTTGTTAGATTTCACCATTTGACCATAATGTCAAAGATAGATAAAAAAGAATCAAACTTAATGATTAAGTTAGGTGAGAATGAAAAAGGTGGAGATATTTTCAAACCTTGAAGCTTTAAAAGTGCTTGTGGCCACTCAAACATTGCCTAGGTTATTTGGATCACAAAACCTTTGCTAGGTTTGACCGTTTGACCAGAAAGTCAAAGATAGATCAAAAGGAAGCAAACTTAATGACTAAGTTAGATGGCAAGGGGGAAATAATTTCAAACCTTGAAGCTTTAAGGAGTGGTTGGGGTCTTTCAAACATTGCCTTGGCAATTAGGATCACAAAAACCTTGCTAGGTTAGACTATTTGACCTTAAAGTCAAAGATAGATTAAAAGAAAGCAAACCTAATGACTAAGTTGGACGAGAATGAAGAAGGAGGAGATATTTTCTGACCTTGAAGCTTTAGGAGTGCTTGGGATCCCTCAAACATTGCATAACCAATTTAGATCACAAAAACTTTGCAAGGTTTGACCATTTAACCATAAATTCAAACATAGGTCGAAAGGAAGTGAACTTAATGACTAAGTTAGATTAGAATGAAGAATGTGGAGATCTTTTCAAACCATGAAGCTTTAAGGAGTACTTAGGGTCACTCAAAATTGCCTACGCCATTCAGATCACAAAAACTTTGCTAGGTCTGATCATTTTACATTAAATTCGAAGATAGATCAATACGAAGCAAAATTGATGACTAAGTTTGATGAAAATAAAGAAGGTGGAAATATTTTCAATCCTCGAAGCTTCAAGGAGTGCTTGGGGTCACTCAAACATTGCCTAGGCATTTCGGATTGCAAAAACTTTGCTATCTTTGACCATTTGACCATAAAGTTAAAGATAGATCAAATGGGTACAAACTTATTAAGCTAGGTGAGAATGAAGAAGGTGGAGATATTTTCAAACCTAAGCTTTAAGGAGTACTTAGGGTCATTCAAACTTTTTCTAGGCCTTTTACAGTACAAAAAATTTGTTAGATTTGACCATATGACCCTAATGTCAATGATAGATCAAAGGTAATCAAACTTATTGACTAAGTTAGATGAAAATAAAAAAAGTGGAGATATTTTCAAACCTTGAAGCTTTAAGAGTGCTTGGGGTCACTCAAACATGGCCTAGGCTATTTGAATCACAAAACCTTTGCTAGGTTTGACCATTTGACCAGAAAGTCAAACATAGATCAAAAGGAAACAAACTTAATGGCTAAGTTAGATGGGAAAGAAGAAGGTGGAGATATTTTTCAAACCTTGAACCTTTGACGAGTGCTTGGGGCCACTCAAACATTGCCAAGACATTTCGGACGCAAAAAAGTTTGCTAGGTTTGACCAGTTGGCCACAAAGTCAAAGATAGATCAAAAGGAAGCAAACTTAATGACTTAGTCAGATGAGAATGAAGGAAGCGGAAATATTTTCTTGCCTTGAAGATTTATGGAGTGCTTGAGGTCACTCGAACATTACCAAGTTTGACCATGTCATCATAAAGTCAACGATGGATCAAAAGCAAGCAAACAAAATGACTAAGTTAGAAGAGAAGGAAGAAGGTAGAGATATTATCAAAACTTAAAGCTTTAAAGATTTTTTGGGGTCACTCAAACATTGCCTATACCTTTCGGATCACAAAAACTTTGCTACGTTTGACCGTTTCCCGATAAAGTCAAAGATAGATCATGAGAAAGCAAACTGAATGAATAAGTTTGACAAGAATGAAGAATGTGGAGATATCTTCAAGCCATGGAGTGCTTGGGGTCACCCAAACATCGCTTAGGCCATTCATATCACAAAAACTTTGCTAGGGTTGACCATTTGACTGTGAAGTTAAAGATAGATAAAAAAGAAGCAAACTTAATGACTAAGTTAGATAAGATTTAAGAAGGTGGAGATAATTTCAAACCTTGAAGCTTTAAGGAATGCTTGGGATCTCTTAAACATTGCCTAAGCAATTCGGATCACAAAAACTTTGCTAGGTTAGACTCTTTGACCTTAAAGTCAAAGATAAATCAAAAGGAAGCAAACATAATGATTAAGTTGGACGAGAATGAAGAAGTTAGAGATATTTTCATGCCTCGAAGCTTTAAAGATTGCTTAGGGTCACTCAAACGTCGCCTACGCCATTTGGATCAAAAAAACTTTGCTAAGTTTGACCATTTGACAAGAAAGTCAAATATAAATAAAAAAGAAAGCAAACTTAATGACTAAGATGAGAATGTAGAAGGTAGAGATATTTTCAAACCTTGAAGCTTTGAGGAGTGCTTGGGATCCCTCAGACATTGCCTAGGCAATTCAGATTGTAAAAACTTTCCAAGGGTAGACCATTTGGCCATAAAGTCAAAAATAGGCCATAAGTAAGCAACCTTAACGACTAAGTTAGATGAGAATGATGAAGGTGGAGATCTTTTCAAACCTTGAAGCTTTAAGGAGTTCTTGGGGTCACTCAAACATTGCCTAGGCCATTCTCATCAAAAAACTTTTCCAGGTTAGAGCATTTGACCTAAAAGTCAAAGATAGATCAAAAGAAAGCAAACTTAATGACTAAGTAAGATAAGAATGAAGAAGGTGGAGATATATTCAAACCTTTGAGCTTTAAGGAGTGTTTGGGGTCACACAAACATTGCCTAGGCCATTCTCATCACAAAAACTTTTCTAGGTTAGACCATTTGACCTTAAAGTCAAAAATAGATCAAAAGGAAGGAAACTTAAAGACTATGTATGATGAGAATGAAGAAGTTAGAGATATTTTCAAACTTTGAACTTTTAGGTGTGCTGGGGTCGCTCAAACTTTGCCTAGGCCATTCGAATCACAAAAACATTACAGGAATAGACCATTTGATCATAAAGTCAATATATATCAGAAGAAAGCAAACATAATTACCAAGCTAGATGAGAAGGAAAATGGTAGAGATATTCTCAAACCTTGAAGCTTTAAGGTGTGCTTGGGGTTAATTAAACATTGCCTTGGCCACTCGGCTCACAAAAACTATTCTAGGTTTGACCATTTGACAATAAAGTCAAAGATAGATCAAAAGAAAGCAAACTTAATGACTAAGTTAGATGAGAATGGAGTTGGTAGAGATATTTTCTAACCATGATAGTTTAATAGTATTTGGGATCACTCAAACATTGCCTAGGCCATCCTCATCACAAAAACATTCTAGGTTTGACTATTTGAGCATAAAATCAAAGATAGATCAAATGGGCGCAAACTTAATGACAAGTTAGACGAGAATGAATATGGTGGAGATATTTTCAAACCTTGAAGCTTTAAGGAATGCTTGGGGTCACTCACACAGTGCCAACGCATTTTGGGCCCCAAACAGTTTGCTACGTTTGACCACTTGACCATAAAGTCAAAGATAGATCAAAAGGAAGCAAACTTAATGACTAAGTTAGATGAGAATGAAGAAGGTGGAGATATTTTTAAACCTTGAACTTTTAGGAGTGCTTGGGGTCACTCAAGCATTGTCTCAACCATTCAAATGACAAAAGCATTGCTAGAATAGACCATTTGATTCTTAAGTCAAAGATAGATCAGAAGGAAGCAAACATAAGGACTATGTGAGATGAGAAGCAATAAGGTAGAGAAATTCCCAAGCCTTGAAGCTTTAAGGATTGCTTGGGGTACTCAAACATTACCTATTCCTTTCGGATCACAAAAACTTTGTTAGGTTTGTCCATTTGACCATAAATTTAAAGATTGATTATAAGGAAGCAAAATAAATGACTAAGTTTGATGAGAATGAAGAAGGTGGAGATATTTTCAAAAGTTGAAGCATTAAGGAGTGCTTGGGGTTAGTCAAACATTGCCTAGGCCATTCGAATCACAAAAACATTGCTAGAATAGACTATTTGATCATAAAGTCAAAGATAGATCAAAAGGAAGCAAACATAATGACTATGTTAGAAAAAATGAAGAAAGTGAAGATATTTTCAAACCTTTAAGCTTTAAGGAGTGCTTGAGGTCAGTCAAATATTGATTAGGCCATTCTCATCACAAAAACTTTGCTACCATTTGACCTTAAAGTCAAAGACAGATCAAAAGAAAGCAAACTTAATGACTAAGTTACATGAGAAAGAAGAAAGTGAAGATATTTTCAAACCTTGAAGCTTTAAGGAGTGCTTAGGGTCAATTAAATATTCCCAAGGCCATTCGGATCACAAAAACTTTGCTAGGTTTGACCATTTGACCATAAAGTCTACGATAAATCTAAAGGATGCAAACTTAATTACTAAGTTAGATGAGAATGAAAAAGGTGGAGATATTTCAAACCTTGAAGCTTTAAGGAGTGCTTGTGATCCCTCAAACATTGCCTAGGCAATTCAGATCACAAAAACTTTGCATGGTTCGACCATTAGACCATAAAGTCAAAGATAGGTCAAAAGGAAGCAAACTTAAAGACTAAATTACATGAGAATGAAGAAGATGGATATATTTTCAAACCTGGAAGCTTTAAGGAGTGCTTAGTGCCACCTAAACATTGCCTAGGCCATTTAGATCAGAAAAACTTTGCTAGGATTGGACCGTTTGATCATAAACGCAAAGAATGATCAGAAGGAAGCAAATATAATCACTTAGTTAGATGTAAAAGAAGAAGGAAGGGATATTGTCAAACCTTGAAGCTTTAAGGATTGCTTGGGGTCACTCAAAACCCTGGCTTGTCCTGTTGGATCACAAAAACTTGTTAGGTCTAACCATTTGGCCATGAACCAAACACAGATCAAACCATGAAGCTTTAAGGAGTGTTTTGGGTCATTCAATCATTGCCAAGGAATTTTCAATCAGAAAAAGTTTGCTAAGGTTGATAATTTGACCATAAAGTCATGGTAAATCAAAAGGAAGAAAACTTACTGACTAAGTTAGATGAGAATGAAGAAGGTGGAGATATTTTCAAACGTTGAAGCTTTTTAAAGTGCTTGGGTCACTCAAAGATTCCCTAGGCCATTAGGATCACAAAAACATTGCTAGGAATGGCCATTTGACCTTAAAGTCTAAGATAAATCACAAGGAATCAAACTTACTGACTAAGTTAGATGAGAATGAAGAAGGTGGAGATATTTTCATGCTGCAAAGCTTTAAGAGTGCTTAGGATCACTTAAACATTGCCTAGGCCATTCGGATGACAAAAATATTGTTAGGTTTGACTATGTGACAATAAAGTCAAAGATAAATAAAAAAGAAGCAAACTTAGTGACTAAGTTAGATGAGAATGAAGAAGGTCGAAATATTTTCTAACCTTGAAGCTTTAAGGAGTGCTTGGGTTCACGCAAACATTACCAAGGCATTTCGACTACAAAAAGGTTGTTAGATTTGCCCAGTTGACCATAAAGTCCAAGATAGATCAAAAGGAAGCAAACTTAATAACTAAGTTAGATGAGAATGTAGAAGAAGGAGATATTTTCAAACCTCGAAGCTTTAAGGAGTGCTTGGGGTCACTCAAACATTTCCCAAGCTATTTGGATCACAAAAACTTTCCCAAGTTTGATCCTTTGACCAGAAAGTCAAAGATAGATCAAAAGGAAGCAAACTTAATGACTAAGTTAGATGAGAATGGAGCAGGTGGAGATATTTTCCAACCTTGACACTTTAAGGAGTGGTTGGGGTCACTCAAACATTGCCTAGGAGATTCGGATCACAAAAACTTTTTTAAGTTTGGCCATTTGACCATAAAGCTTAAGATAGATTAGAAGGAAGCAAAGTTAAAGACTAAGTTAGATAAGAAGGAAGTAGGTGGAGATATTTTTGAACCTTGAAACTTTACAGAGTACTTGAGGTCACTCAAACATTGACTAAGCCATTCGGATCACAAAAACATTGCAAGGTTTGACCATGCGACCATAAAGTCAAAGATAGATCAAAAGGAAGGAAACTTAATAACTAAGTTAGATGATAATGAAGAAGGCAGAGATATATTGAAACCATGAAACTTTAAGGAGTGTTTGGGGTCATTCAAACATTGCTTAGGCCATTCGGATAACAAAAACATTGTTAGGTTTGACTATTTGACCATAAAGAGAAAGATAGATTAATAGGAAGCAAACTTAATGACTAAGTTAGATAAGAATGAAGAAGGTGGGGATACTCTTAAATCTTGAAGCTTTAAGGAGTGCTTGGGGTCACTCAAACATTGCCTAGGCCATTTGGATCACAAAAACTTTGCTACATTCGACCATTTGACCATAAAGTCAAAGATAGATTAAAAGGAAGCAACTTAATGATTAATTTAGATGAGAATGAAGAAGGTGGAGACATTTTGAAATCTTAAAGCTGCAAGGAGAGCTTGGGTTACTCAGACATTGCCTAGGCCATTCGGATCACAAAAACTTTGTTATGTTGGACCATTTTATCATAAAGTCAATATTGATTAGAAGGAAGCAAACATATTGACTAAGTTAGATAAAAAGGAAGAATTAGAGATATTATCCAGCCTTGAAGCTTTGAGGTGTGCTTGGTGTCCCTCAAACATTGCCTAGGCCATTCGAATGACAAAAACTTTGGTAAGTTTGAGCATTTGACCAAAAAGTCAATGATAGATCAAATGTAACAAAAGTTATTGACTAAGTTTGATGAGAATGAAGGAGGTGGAGATATTTTCAAACCTTGTAGCTTTAAAGAGTGCTTAGGGTCACTCAAACACTGCCTAGGCCATTCGGCTCATAAAAACTTTGCTAGGTTTGACAATCTGACCATAAAGTTAAAGAGAGATAACAAGGAAGCAAACTTAATAACTTAGTTAGATGAGAATGAAAATGGCTCAGATATTTTCAAACCTCGAAGCTTTAAGGAGTGCTTGGGGTCACTCAAACATTTCACAGGTCATTCAGATCACAAAAACATTAATAGGTTTGAAAATTTGACCATAAAGTCAAGGATAGATCATAGGGAAGCAAAAATAATGACTAAGATGGATGGGAAGGAAGAAGGTAGAGATATTATCAATCCTTGAACCTTTAAGGTGTGCTTGGGGTCACTCAAACATTGCTTAGGCAATTCAGATGACAAAAACATTGTTAAACTTGACCATTTGACCATAAAGACAAAGATAGATCAATAGAAAGCAAATTTAATGACTAAGTTAGATGAGAATGAAGAAGGTGGAGGTATTCTTAAACCTTGAAGCTTTAAGGAGTGCTTGAGTTCACTCAAACATTGCCTAGGCCATTTGGATCACAAAAACTTTGCTATGTTAGACCATTTGACAATAAAGTCAAAGATAGATCGAAAGGAAGCAAACTTAATGACTAATTTAGATGAGAATAAAGAAGGTGGAGACATTTTCAAATGTTATGCTTTAAGGAGTGCTTGGGTTACTCAAACAATGCCTAGGCCATTCGAATCACAAAAACTTTGTTAGGTTAGACCATTTGATCATAAAGTCAAAGATAGATCAGATGGAAGCAAACATATTAACTAAGTTAGATGAGAAGGAAGAATTAGAGATATTATCCAACCTTGAAGCTTTAAGGTGTGCTTGGTGTCCCTCAAACATTACCTAGGCCATTCGAATGACAAAAACTTTGTTAGGCTAGACCATTTGACCATAAAGTCAATGATAGATCAAAAGTTAGCAAAGTTATTGATAAACTAAGTTAGATGAGAATGAAGAAGGTGGAGATATTTTCAAACCTTGTAGCTGTAAGGAGTGCTTAGGGTCACTCAAGCATTGCCTAGGCCATTGGGCTCATAAAAACTTTGCTACGTTTGGCCATTTGACCATAAAGGCAAAGAGAGATAAAAAAGAAGCAAACTTAAAAACTAAGTTAAATGAGAATGAAAAAGGCTGAGATATTTTCAAACCCTGACGCTTTAAGGAGTGCTTGGGGTCACTCAAAGATTGCCTAGCCCATTCAGATCACAAAAACATTAATAGGTTTAATAATTTGACCATAAAGTCAAAGATAGATTAGAAAAAAAGGAAACACAATGACTAAGTTGATGAGAAGGAAGAAGGTAGAGATATTACCAAACCATCAAGTTTTAAGGTGTGCTTGGGGTCTCTCAAGCATTGCCTAGGCCATTTGGATCACAAAACCTTTGTTAGGTTTGACCATTTGACCATAAAGGCCAAAATAGATAAATAGGAAGCAAACTTAATGACTAAGTTAGATGGGAATAAAGAAGGTGGAGATATTCTAAAACCATGAAACTTTCAGGAATGCTTAGGGTCACTCAGACATTGCCTAGGCCATTCGGATCATAAAAACATTGCTAGGTTTGACCATTTGACTATAAAGTCAAAGATAAATCAAAACGAAGCAAACTTGATAACTAAGTTAGATAAGAATGATGAAGGCGGAGATATTTTCAAACCTTGAAGCTTTAAAGAGTGCTTGGGGTCACATAAACATTCCCTAGGCCATTCGGATCACAAAAACATTAATAGGTTTGATAATTTGACCATAAAATCAAAGATAGATCAGAAGAAAGCAAACATAATGGCTAAGTTAGTGAGAAAGAAGAAGGTAGAGATATTATCAAACCTTGAAGCTTTAAGGTGTGCTTAGGGTCACTCGAAC
The DNA here is from genome assembly GCA_019955255.1 of Castanospermum australe. Classification (NCBI taxonomy): domain Eukaryota; kingdom Viridiplantae; phylum Streptophyta; class Magnoliopsida; order Fabales; family Fabaceae; genus Castanospermum; species Castanospermum australe. The sequence continues at coordinate 33,516 of NSJW01000633.1, read as the reverse complement.
ATTGCCCAGGCCATTCAGATCATAAAACTTTGTTAGGTTTGACCAATTGACCATAAAAACAAAGATAGATCAATAGGAAGTAAACTTAATGACTAAGTTAGATGAGAATGAAGGAGGTGGAGATATTCTGAAACTATGAAGCTTTAAGGAGTGCTTGGGATCACTCAAACATTGCCTAGGCCATTCGGATCACAAAAACTTTGCTAGGTTTGACCATTTGACAATAAAGTCAAAGAGAGATCAAAAGGTTACAAACTTGATAACTAAGTTAGATGAGAATCATGAAGGCGGAGATATTTTCACACCTTGAAACTTTAACGAGTGTTTGGGGTCACTCAAACATTCCCTAGACCATTCAGATCACAAAAACTTTGCTGGGTTTGATCATTCAATTATAAACATATTGACTTAATTACATGGGAAGGAAGAAAGTTGAGATATTATTAAACCTTGAAGCTTTAAGCTGAGTGTGGGGACACTTACATATTGGCTAGGCCATTCGGCTTGCAAAAACTTTGTTAGGTTAGACAATTTGGCCATAAATTCAAAAATAGATCGAAAGGAAGTAAACGCAAGGACTAAATTAGATGAGAAGGTTGAAGGTAGAGATATTTTCAAATCTTGAACCTCGGAGGAGTGCTTTGTACCTCTCAAATATTGTTTAGACCTTTCAGTTCACAAAACTCTGTTAAGATTAACCATTTCACCATAAAGTCAAAGATAGATCAAAAGGAAGCAAACTTAATGACTAAGTTAGATGAGAAAGAAGAAGGTAGTGATATTTTTAAACGTTGAACCTTTAAAAAGTGCTTGGGGTCACTTAAACATTGCCTAGGTCATTTGAATCATAAAAAACTTTGCTAGGTTTGACCATGTGACCATAAAGTTAAAGAGAGTTCAAAAGAAAGCAAACTTAATGATAAAGTTAGCTTAGAATGAAGAAGGTAGAGATATTTCAAACCTTGGAACTTTAAGGAGTGCTTGGGGTCATTCAAACATTGCCTAAGACATTCAGATCAAAAAAACTTTGCAAGGTTTTACCATTTGACCATAAAGTAAGAGAGATCAAAAGGAAGCAAACTTAATAACTAACTTAGATGAGAATGAAGAAGGTGGAGATATTTTCAAGGCATGAAGCTTTAAGGGGTGTGTAGGGCCACTCAAACATTCCCTAGGCCATTCGAAGCATAAAAACTTTACTAGGTTTGACCATTTGACCATAAAGTCAAGGATAGATTTGAAGGAAGCAAACATAATGACTAAGTTAGATGAGAAGGAAGAAGGCAAAGATATTATCAAACCTTGAAGCTTTAAGGTATGCTTGGGGTCAGTAAAGCACTGCCTAGGCCTTTTGAATTACAAAAACTTTGTGAGGTTTGACCATTTGACCATAAAGTCAAAGATAGACCAAAAAGAAGTAAAGTGAATGACTAAGTTAGATGAGAATGAAGAAGGTACATGTATTTTCAATCCATAGAGCTTAGCAGTGATTGGGGACACTCAAACTTTGCCTAGGCCTTGATGATTTCAAAAACTTTGCTAGGTTTGACCATTTGACCAGAATGCTTAAGATAGATTAGAAGGAAGCAAAGTTAAAGACTAAGTTAGATGAGAATGAAGAAGGTGAATTTGTTTTCAAACCTTGAAGCTTTAAAGAGTGCTTGGGGTCACTCAAACATTCCCTAGGCCATTCGAATCACAAGAACATTGCTAGGTTTGACCATTTGACCATAAAGTCAATGATAGATCAGAAGGAAGGAAACATAATGACTTAGTTAGATGAGGAGGTAAAAGGTAGAGATATTATCAAACGTTTAAGCTTTAAGGTGTGTTTGGGCCACTCAAACACTGTCCAGGCCATTTGTATCATGTAAACTTTGTTAGGTTAGACTATTTGACCATAATGTCAAAGAAAGATCAAAAGAAATGGAACACAATGACTAAATTAGGTGAGAAGGAAGAAGGTAGTGATATTTTCAAACCTTGAAGCTTAAGGGAGTTCTTAGGGTCACTCAAACATTGCCTAGGCCTTTCAGGTCACAAAAACTTTGTTTGGTTTGATCGTTTGACCAAAAAGTCAAAGATAGATCAAAAGGAAGCAAAATTAATGGCAAGGCTAGATAAGAATCAAGAATGTGGAGATATTTTCAATCCTTGAAGCTTTAAGGATGCTTGGGATCACTCAAACATTGCCTAGGCCATTCGGATCACAAAAAAATTGCTAGGTTTGACCATTTGACCATAAAGTTAGAGAGAGATCAAAAGGAAGCAAACATGATAACAAAAGTTAGATGAGAATGAAGAATGTGGAGATAATATCAAACGTTGATGCTTTAAGGTGTGCTTGGGTACACTCAAACGTTGTCTAGGCCATTTGGATCACAAAAACTTTGCTAGGTTTGACCATTTGACCATAAAGTCAAAGAGAGATAAAAAGGAAGCAAACTTAATAATTAAGTTAGATGAGAATGAAGAAGGTGGAGATATTTTCAAATCTTGAAGCTTTAAGGAGTGCTTGGGGTCACTCAAACATTGCCTAGCACTTTCGGATCCCAAAGACTTTGTTAGGTTTGACCATTTGTTCAGAAAGTCAAAGATAGATCAAAAGGAAGCAAACTTAATGAGTAAGTTAGATAAGAATGAAGAAGGTGGAGACATTTTATAATCTTAATGCTTCAAGGTGTGCTTAGGGTCACTTAAACTTTGCCTAGGCTATTCTGATCACAAAACATTGCTAAGTTTGACCATTTGACCATAAAGTCAAAGATAAATAAAAAGGAAGTAAACTTAATTACAAAGTGAGATGATAAGGAAGAAGGTTGAGATATTTTCAAACATTGAAACTTTAAGGAGTACTTAGGGTCCCTTAAACATTTCCTATGCCATTCGAATCACAAAAACTTTGTTAGGTCAGACCATTTGATCAAAAAGTCAAAGATAGATCAAATGGAAGCAAATATAATGACTATGTTAGATGAAAAGGAAGAAGTATAGATATTATCCAACCTTGGCGATTAGGATGTCGAAAGCTTTCTTAGGTTAGACTATTTAGCCATAAAGTCAAAGATAGACTAAAAGGAAGGAAACACAATGAAACTTGGTGGAGTGGTTGGGGTCACTCAAACATTGCCTTGACCTGTGGATCAAAAAAACTTTGTTAGGTTTGACCTTTTGACCATAAACATAAAGATAGATCAAAAAAGAATCAAATTAGTGATTAAGATAGATGAGAAGCAAGAAGGTAGAGATATTTTAAAACCTTGGAGCTTTAAGGAGTGCTTGGGGTCACTAAACATTGCCTAGGCCATTCAGATCACCATTTGACCATAAAGTCAAAGAGAGATCAAAAGGAAGCAAACTTTATAACTAAGTTACATGATAATGAAGAAAGTCGAGATATTTTCAAACCATGAAGCTTTCAGGAGTTCATGGGGTCACTCAAACATTCCCTGGGCCATTCGGATGACAAATGCTTTGTCAAGTTTGACCATATGACCATAAAGTCAAAGATAGATCAAAAGGAAGCATAGAAATGAGTAAGTTAGATGAGAATAAAGAAGGTGAATGTATATTCAAACCTTAAGGCTTTAAGGAGTGGTTTGGGTCACTCAAAGATTTCCTAGGCCATTCCAATCTCAAAAACTTTGCTAGGTTTTACTATTTGTCCATAAAGCCAAAGGGAGATCAAAACGAAGCAATCTTAATAAGTAAGTTAGATAAGATTAAAGAAGGTAGAGATATTTTCAAACCCTGAAGCTTTAAGGAGTGGTTGGGGTCTCTCAAACATTCCCTTGGCCATTCGGATCACAAAAACTTTGTCAAGTTTGACCATTTAACCATAAACTCAATGATAGATTAAAAGGAAGCATATTTAATGACTAAGTTAGATGAGAATGAAGAATGTCGATATATTTTCAAACCTTGAGCCTTTAAGGAGTGCTTTGGTTACTCAAAGTTTGCCTAGGCCATTCCAAAGTCAAAGAGATATTTTTAAGTCAGAGATGAAATTTAAGTCAAAGAGAAATCAAAAGGAAGCATTCTTCATAACTAAGTTAGATGAAATTGAAGAAGGCAGAGATATTTTTAAACCTTGAAGCTTGGAGGAGTGCTGAGGGTCACTCAAACATTGCTATGCATTCATATAACAAACACTTTGTCAAGTTTGACCATTTGACCATTCGACCATCAAGTCAAAGATAGATAAAAAAAAAAGCATAGTTAATGACTAAGTTGGATGAGAATGAAGAAGGTGGATATATTTGTAAACCATGAAGCTTAAAGGAGTGCTTGGGGTCGATCAAATATTCCTTAAGCCATTCGGATCACAAAAACATTGCTAGGTTTGACTATTCGACTATATAGTCAAAGATAGATCAGAAGGAAGCAAACATAATGATTAAGTTAAATGAGAAGGAAGAAGTTAGAAATATTATCAAACCTTGAAGCTTTAAGGTATGCTTGAGGTCACTCATACATTGCCTAGGCCTTTCAGATAACAAAAACTTTGCTAGGCTAGACCATTTGACCACAAAGTCTAAGATAAATCAAAAGAAAGCAAACACAACGACTAAATTAGATGAGAAGGAAGAAAGTAGAGGTATTTTCAAACTTTTAAGCATTAAGGAGTGCTTGGGGCTATTCAAACATTGCCTAAGCCTTTCGGATCACAAAAACTTTGTTAGGTTTGACCATTTGATCATAAATTCAAAGATTAATCAAAAGGAAGTAAACTTAATGACTAAGTTAGATTAGAATCAAAAAGGTGGAGATATTTTCAAACCTTAAATCTTTAAGAAGTGCTATGAGTCACTCAGATATTGCCTAGGCCTTTCGGATCACAAAAAATTTGTTAGGTTTGACCATTTGATCGTAAAGTCAAAGATAGATCAAAAGGAAGTAAATTTAATGACTAAGTTAGATAAGAATGAAGAAGGTGGAGATATTTTCAGACCATGAAGCTTTAGGGAGTGCTTGAGTCTCTCAAACATTGCCTAGTCCATTCAAATCACAAAAACTTTACTAGGTTTGAGCATTTGACCGTAAAGTCAAAGATAGAACAAAAGGAAGCAAACTTAATGACTAAGTTAAACGATAATTAAGAAGATGGAGATATTTTCAAACCTTGAAGCTTTAAGGAGTGCTTTGGGTCGCTCAAATATAGCTTCGGCCTTTCGAATAACAAAAACTTTGCTAGGCTAGACCATTTGATCATAAAGTCAATGATAGATCAGAAGAAAGCAAACATAATGAATAAGTTAGATCAGAAGGAACAAGTAAAGGTATTGTCAAACCTTGAAGCTTTAAGGTGTGGTTGGGGTCACTCAGATATTGTCGAGGCCAATTGAGTGCAAAAACTTGGAAAGGTTAAACCATTTGACCTTAAGGTCAAAGACCGATCAAAAGGAATCGAACATAATGACTAAATTAGATGAGAAGAAAGAAGGTAGAGATATTTTCAAACCCTAGAGCTTGGAGGAGTGCTTAGGGTGACTCAAACATTACCTAGGCCCTTCGGATCACCAAAACTTTGTTAAGTTTGACTATTTGACTAAAACGTCGATGATAAATCAAAAGGAAGGATAGTTAATGACCAAGTTTGATGAGAATGAAGAAGGTGGATACATTTTCAAACCTTGAGGCTTTAAGTAGTGCTTAAGGTCACTCAAACATTGCCTAGGTCATTCGAATCTCAGTAACTTTGTTAGGTTTGACCATTTGACCATAACGTCAATGAGAGATCAAAAGGAAGCAATCTTAATATCTAAGTTAGATGAGATGAAATAAAGTGGAGATATTTTCAAACTTTTAAGCTTTACGGATCACTCGAGATCACTCAAACATTCCCTAGGCCACTTCTGATCACAAAAACTTTGCTAAGTTTGACCATTTGACTATAAAGTATGTGATAGATAAAAGGAAGCAAACATAATGACTATGTTAAATGAGAAGGAAGAAGGTAATGATATTATCAAACCTTGATGGTTTAAGGTGTGCTTGGGGTTACTCATACATTGCCTAGGCCTTTCGGATCACCAAAACTTTGTTAGGATAGACCATTTGACCATAAAGTCTAAGATAGATCAAAAGGAAGCAAACATAATGAATAAATTAGATGAGAAGGAAGAAGGTAGAAATCTTTTCAAACCTTGCAGCATTAAAGAGTGCTTAGGGCCACGCAAACATTGCCTAAGCCTTTTGAATGACGAAAACTTTTTTAGGCTTGACCATTTGATCATAAAATCAAAGATTAAACAAAAGGAAGCAAACTTAATGACTAAGTTAGATTAGAATGCAGAAGTTGGAGATATTTTCAAACCTTAAAGCTTTAAGGAGTGCTTAAGGTCACTCAAACATTAACAAGGCCTTTCGGATCACAAAAAACTTTCATTGGTTTGACCATTTGATCATGAACCCAAAGAAAGATGAAAAGGTAGTAAATTTTTAAAGACGAAGTTAGATAAGAATGAATAATGTGGAGATATTTTAGACCTTGAACTTTTAAGGAGTGCTTTAGGTCACTCAACATTGTTAGGCCATTCGGAATTCAAAAAATTTGCTATGTCTGAACTTTGACCATAAGTCAAAGATAGATAAAAAGGAAGCAAACTTAATGACTAAGTTAGATTAGAATGAAGAAGGTGGAGATATTTTCAGACCATGAACTTTTAAGGAGTGCTTCGGGTCACTCCAACATTACCTAGGCCATTCAAATCACAAAAAACTTGCTAGGTCTGACCATTTGACTATAAAGTCAATGGTAGATCAAAAGGAAGCAAACTTAACGACTAAGTTAGATAAGAATGTAGAAGGTGGAGATATTTTCAAATCTTGAAGCTTTAAGGAGTGCTTGGGGTCACTCAAACATGGCCTCGGCCTTTCGAATTGCAAAAACTTTACTAGGTTAGGCCATTTGATCATAAAGTCAAAGATAGATCAGAAGGAAGCAAACATACTGACTAAGTTAGATGAGAAGGAAGAAGTAAAGATATTTTCAAACCTTAAAGCTTTAAGGTGTGCTTGGGTCTCTGAAACATTGCCTAGGCCATTAGGATGATAAAAGCTTTGTTAGGTTAGACCATTTGACCCTGAGGTCAAAGACAAATCTAGAGAAAGCAAACACAATTGTTAGAGAAGATGAGAAGAGAATTAAGAATGGAAATAACTAACATACTCCTGTTAGTCTACCTCTCTCTATATTTATATGAAAAAATAAAGATAAGTTCAAGGAAGATTGACCCAATCCAATAATACAAAATATAATAATAAATAATAGTCCAACCCTTATTCTCTAGCGCTCCCCCTTAAGTTGGAGCATAGATGTTAATCATGTTCAACTTGTTACAAGTATAATCTATTATATTCTTATTCAGAGCCTTAGTTAAGATATCCGCGAGTTGTTTTTCAATCTGTACATGTCAAGTGACAACAAGCCCCTCCTAAATATTTTAATGCACAAAATGACAATCAGCTTCGATATGCTTTGTTCTTTCATGAAAAACAAGATTAGAAATAATGTGAATGGCAGCTTGATTATTACACCATAATTTTATAGGCATTGTACTATTAAATCCAATCTTATCAAGAAGATGATGTATCCACACCAATTCTCCTGTAGCTTGAGCCATAGCACGATATTCCGATTCAGCACTAGATAGAGCAACAACACTTTGCTTCTTACTTCTCCAGGAAACAAGATTTCCTCTAACAAGGACACAGTAACCAGAAGTGGATCTTCTATCTATAAGGGATCTAGCCCAATCAACATCAGAGAAACCTTCCACTATATGTCCATGATCTCTGTACCAAAAATCACAGCCTGTGGCCCCTTTTAGGTATCTCAGTATATGACGAATAGGCTCCCAATGTGTGGTCCAAGGAGATGACATAAACTAACTAACCACATTGGCAGAGAAAGCAATATCAGGATGGGTAACTATGAGATAGTTAAGCTTACCCACCAGTTTTTTGTATCGTTCAGGATTTGAAAGAACATCTCCATCATCTACTAAGAGTTTGACATTAGGAACCATAGGGGTTTCTGCAGGCTTTGCTCCAAGCAAACCAGTTTCTTTAAGCAAGTCAAGGACATACTTTCTTTGGGTGAGAAAGATGCCCTCCTTACTACTCATCACTTCAATACCCAAGAAGTACTTTAATGTACCCAAATCCTTAGTTTGAAACAGTGTTTGAAGGAAATCTTTGAGCTTTCCTATCCCAACCTCATCACTCCCAGTAATAATGATGTCATCCATCTATACCACTAGAAGATACAGCCACCCTGAGAATGTTTGGAAGAAGACCGAGTGATCAAAATTGCTTCTTTGAAGTCCAAACTGTAAAACTGTTTGACTAAACCTTCCAAACCAAGCCCTTGGGTCTTGTTTAAGGCCATATAAAGATTTCTTTAATCTATACACTTTACCTCTCTTCCCTTGACCAACAAACCTAGGCAGTTGCTCCATATACACCTCTTCCTATAAATCACCATGGAGAAAAGCATTCTTGACATCCAGTTGATGCAAATGCCAATGGTGAGTAGCTGCAAGAGAGATAAACAACTGAACTAAAACAAGTTTAGCTGCTGGGGAAAAGGTTTCAGATTAATCAATACCATAAACCTGGGCATAACCCTTAGCCGCCAGACAGGCTTTTAAACGAGCCACAGAACCGTCAGGATTGACCTTCACAGTGTAAACCCATTTATAACCAATTTCCTGTTTACTAGCAGGTAGAGAAACCAAATCCCAAGTATAATTGTGCTCAAGAGTATACATCTCATCCAACATAGCTATACGCTACCCCTCATGAGACAAGGCCTCAATGACAGTGGTTGGAATAGTGAGACTTAAGAGAAACAACAAAAGGCTTAGCAGTGCTAGATAAACCAGCATAAGAGACAAAGGAAGAAATAGGATAGCTATAACTACACTTACCCTTCCGAAGAGCAATTGGGAGATCAATGCAAGACTCAAAGCGAATAGGATCTAAAGAGGAAGAAGGAGTTGTAGAAGGCAATGAATCTGGAGTCTTTGGAGTAGCAGGACTTTTCACAACAGATTACTGATTCCTTCAAACATAGTGGTGAGGGAAGGAGGGAACAGGTAAGGGACGAGGCCAAGAAAACATAGGAATAGTATAACCTATAGAATTTGAAGAAGAGACAGGAAAGTGATATAACAAGAAGTCATTGTCATCACTAGTAGGAGAAGGAGAAGGAGATGACTTTGAAGAGAAAGGAGTGGTCTCAAAGAATGTGACATCTACAGAGACAAGATAGCGACACAAATAAGGAGAATAACATTTATACCCTTTTTGACTACGAGAGTAGCCAAGAAAGATACACTTAAGAGAACGAGGATCCAACTTAGAGACCTGAGGACAGACATCTTGGACAAAACAAGTGCAACCAAAAATTATAAGAGGAAGAGCAAACAAAGGCTAAGAGGGAAAGAGAACAGAATAAGGAATTTCGTTATCAAGGATAGAAGAAGGGAGACGATTAACTAAGTAAAAGGCTATAGAGACAGCATTAGCCTAAAAAGGTTTAGAAACTTTCATTTGAAACAAAAGTGCACCGACAACTTCAAGTAAGTGTCTGTTCTTTCTTTCAGCCACACCATTTTATTGTGGGGTGACAATACAAGATGTCTCATGAAAAATGCTATGGTCTGGCATAAATGACTTAAAAGAAGAAGAGAGATATTCTTTAGCATTATCACTTATAAGAGTGCGGATAGTAACATTAAATTGGGTTCGAACTTCAGCACAAAAGGCACGAAATATAGTAAATAACTCAAAATGATTTCTCATATAAATAAAGCCATGTAACATGAAAGTAATCATCAACAAAAGTAACAAAGTAATGAAAACTAGACTTAGATTCAATGGCACAAGGCCCCCAAATATCAAAATGAACAAGAATAAAAGAGGATTCAAACCCGTTTATTGACTCTAGGAAGATACTTGCCTCGATGGTGTTTGGCAAACTGACATAACTCACAATTCAAAACAAAAGAAGACTCTAAAGTAGGACACAATTTCTTCAAAATCTTCAAAGACGGATGACCAAGATGACAATGAAGCTGAAATTGAGAAATGGAAGTGGAACAAGTAATCGATGGTGGCTCTTGAGCTACAGACTCCAGAACATATAATCCATATTCATGGCGTCTACCAATCACCTTCTTCATCCCAAGATCCTAAAACAAATAATATTTAGGAAAGAAATGAACACTACAATTCATAGAATTTGTAATTTTTCTAACTGACAAAAGATTAAAAGGAAAACGAGGTAAACATAAAACAAAATTCAAAGGAAGAGAATGCGAAGGATAGGCAGTGCCACTTCCTATGACGGGACTAGAAGAACCATTAGCAAGAGTGATACTAGGTAATAAAGAAGAGAACTGAAATGAAGAAAGAATACCTATGTTACTAGTCATGTGGTCTGTTACACCTGAATCAATGACCCAGTTCCGAGAGGAAGAAATGAGACAAGCAATAAGATTACCTGACTGAACAAGGGTAGCAGTAGAAGAAATGTTAATACCTTGTGAGGCCTGGAATCAATTATAAGTATCAAAGTTAGCATTAGATAAGGTGATAGTTTTGAAGCCCAGTAACAGATGAGCAGAGATGGGTGAAGGTAAGAGACCTTCTTGGATGACTGTATGAGCATAATGCTAGCCTTGAGATTGGGTGGGTTTCCCATTTAACTTCCAACAATTTTTCTTAATATAACCTTCCTTACCACAAAAATAATAAAAAAACGGTGTACCATCACGACCACCATTACGTCCACTTGTACGCCCACCAGTTTTGCCTTGACCATTATGTCCACCACCTCTACCTGCTCTACCTCCCCTTCTACTAACCAAAGCAATTGAAAATTCAGGAGAAGGTTTAGAGGGCAGCTCACGATGATGCCCTAATAGATGACAATACACATAAGCAAGTGTCACATGATCATAACTAGCTAGAATCTGGTCGCGGGCAGCATTAAACTCTGGAGGCAGGCCAGACAAAAAACTTACAACTGCTAACTGTTCCTAGTGTAGGCACATCTGTTTAACATCTTCAGAAATAGGATGAAGGACATTCAATTCTTCATAGGTTCGTTTAAATTCAATAAAGTATGCCAAGAGAGAATTCTCCTTCTGTGCCGGTCAATGAAACTCCTATTTCACCTCATAAATACAAGACAAATTGGCTTTCCCTGAATAAATAAACTCCATATACTCCTATAATTCTTTCACAGTATTGCAATGAGAAGCTATATGCTTGACAGAGGTCTCATGGGTCATATTAATCATGCCAAACAACTGGTTATCCTTCCGCAACCACTTGTCTCTTGTAGCCCGAGACTTTATAGGGTCATATGTCAGATGATCCTCTTTCTCAATCCCTGTAAGAAACATTTTAATAGTTTTGTGCCACTTAGCATAGTGTTTGCCATCAAACTTGTCATCAGTAATTCAAACAGAAGCAGAAATCACCTCAGGCATAACTGTAGGCTTCGTAGAAACCTCTGACTCATCAGAACTACTAGATTCAGAGTTGGAATGGTCGTCTGCCATCTCAAAACCATGAATTCACTAAGAAATTGTCACCGTCATCTCTAAAACACCAAACGACAATAACCCAAAACAATAAACCAAAGCAAAAGACAAGCAAGGGGGCTGGACAATACAAAACCAAACCTGTTGAGCTTCGACCTAACCCACAAAAAGTGAAAATGTCACTGGGGTCGACTGAAACCCATCAAAAATTCCCAAAAATCACATCAAAAACACCAACAGCCATAAAAATTGCACTTTGGCCGGCAAAAACTCCAAAAAATGGAAGAACTCCACCACCCAGACCTGCATCACCCTAGGTTGCACCCTTCTGGCTAGTGTTTGCACCTCTGGTCATAGAAAAAGTCCCCCCACGGCACACCTACCCGTGAATCAATGCATCAAGTGCGAAAAACACACCCCAAACAGCCTTCAAAACACACAAATTGTGCTCTACAGTGCACGAAAAAAAATTTAAAGCTTGAGAATGGGTAGATCGACTTTTTTGAACTAGGAAAGTAGGTTTTTTTTTTTTGAATTTTATTTTTTGGTAGAGGAAGCTAGGATTAGAGTTTCTCTCACTAGCTCTAGAAACCATGTTAGAGAAGATAAGAAGGGATCTAAGAATGGGAATGACTAACACACTCCTGCTAGTCTCCCTATCACTATATTTATATGAAAAGATAAAGATTAGTACAAGAAAGATAGGCCCAACACAATAACACAAAATAATAATAAATAACAGTCCAAACCTTATTCTCCAACAACAATGACTAAATTAGATAAGAAGGAAGAAGGTATAGATATTTTCAAACCTTGAAGCTTGGAAGAGTGCTTAGGGCCACACAAACATTGCCAACGCCTTTTGGAACATGAAAACCTTGTTAAGTTTAATCATTTGACCATAAAGTCAAAAACAGATCAAAAGAAAGCACAATTAATGACTAAGTTAGATGAGAATGAAGAAGGTGGATATATTTTCAAACATTGAGGCTTTAAGGAGTGCTTGAGGTCACTCAAACATTGCATAGGCCACTCGAATCACAAAATCTTTTGTAGCTTTGAAAATTTGACCACAAAGTTAAAGAGAGATCAAAAGGAAGCAATCTAAATAACTAAGTTAAGTTAGATGAGATTAAAGAAGGTGGAGATATTTTCAAACCTTGAAGCTTTAAGGAGTGCTTGGAGTCACTCAAACATTGCCTAGGCCATTTGGATCACAAAAAAACTTTGCTAAGTTTGACCATTTGACCATAAAGTCAAAGAGAGATTAAAAGGAACAATCTTAACAACTAAGATAGATAGGATTGAAGAAGGTGGAGATATTTTCAAAACTTGAAGCTTTAAGGAGTGCTGAGAGTCACTTAAACATTCGCTAGGCCATTTGGATCTCAAAAACTTTGCTAGGTTTGGCCAATTAACTATAAAGTCAAAGATAGATCGAATGGTAACAAACTTAATGACTAAATTAAATAAGAAGGAAGATGGTAGAGATATTTTCAAAGCAAGGAGTGCCTGGGGCGACTCAAACACTGCCTACACCTTTCGGATCACAAAAACGTTGTTAGGTTTGATCATTTGATCATAACGTCAAAGATAGATAAAAAAGAAGCAAACTTAATGACTAAGATTAGAATGAAGAAAGTGGAGATATTTTCTGACCTCAAAGCTTTGAGGAGTGTTTGGGTCACGTAAGCATTGCTTAGGCCATTCAAATCACAAAAGCTTTGCTAGGTTTGACCATTTGATCAAAAAGTCAAGATCAATCAAAAGGAAGCAAACTTAACAACTAAGTTAAATCAGAATGAAGAAAGTGGAGTTATTTTCAAACCTTGAATCTTTAAGGCGTACTTGGGGTCACTTAAACATAGCCTCATCCATTTGAATCACAAAAACTTTGCTAGGTTATACCATTTGATCATAAAGTCAAAGATAGATCAGAAGGAAGTAAACATAATGCTAAGTAAGATGAGAAGAAATAAGTAGAGGTATTGCCAAACCTTGAAGCTTTAAGGTGCAAAACCTTGAAGCTTTAAGGTGCACTTGGGCTCACTCAAACAATGCCTAGGCCATTCGGATGACAAAAACTTTCTTAGGTTAGACCATTTGACCATAAAGTCAAAGATAGATCAAAAGGAAGCAAACACAATGACTAAATTAGATGAGAAGGAAGAAGGTAAAGATATTTTCAAACTATGAAGCTTGGAGGAGTGCTTACGACTCAAACATTGCCTAGCTTTTTAGATCACAAAAACTTTGTTAGTTTTGACCATTTGACCATAAAGTCAGGGATAAATCAAATGGAAGCAAAGTTAATGACCAAGTTAGATGAGAAAAAAGAAGCTTGAAGCTTTAAGGAATGCTTGTGTCACACAAACTTTGCTTAGGCCATTTGGATCACAAAAAATTTGCTAGGTTTGATCATTGAACCATAAAGTCAAAGAGAGATTAAAAGCAAACAATCTTAATAACTAAGTTAGATGATGATGAATAATGTAGAGATATTTTCAAACCTTCAAGCTTTAAGTAGTGCTTGGGGCACTCAAACATTCGCTAGGCCATTCAGGCCGCAAAATCTATGCTAGGTTTGACCATTTGACCTTGAAGTCAAAGATAGATCAAAAGGAAACAAACTTAATGACTAAATTAGATGAGAATGAAGAAGGTAGAGATATTTTCAAATCTTGAAGCTTTAAGGAATGACTGGGGTCACTCAAACATTGGCTATGCCATTCAAATCACAAAAACTTTGCTAAGTTTGACCATTTGACCATAAAGTCCAGGATAGATAAAAAAGAAGCGAACTTAATGACCATGTTAGATGAGAATGAAGAAGGTGGAGATATTTTGAATACTTGAAGCTTTTAGGAGTGCTTAGGGTTACTCAAACGCTTCCTAGGCCATTCGGATCATAAAAACATTGCTAGGTTGGACCAGCTTATCTTAAAGTCAAACATAGATTAAAAGGAAGCAAATATAATCACTAAGTTAGATGAGAAGGAAGAAGGTAGAGATATTTTCAAACCTTGAAGCTTTATGGAATCCTTACGGTCACTTAAACATTGCCAAGGCATTTTGGATCACAAGAAGCATGCTAGGTTTGATGATTTGACCATAAAATTGAAGATAGATCAAATGGAAGCAAACTTAGTAAGCAAGTTAGATGAGAATGCAAAAGGTGGAGATATTTTCAAACCTTGAAGCTTTAAGATGTGCTTGGGGTCACTCAAACATTGCCTTAGCCATTCGAATCATAAAAACTTTGCTAAGTTAGACCATTTGATTATAAAGTCAAAGATAGATAAGAATGAAGCAAACATAATGGCTAAGTTAGATGAGAAGGAAGAAGTAGAGGTATTAACAAACCTTGAAGCTTTAATGTGTGATTGGGGTCACTCAAACTTTGCCTAGGCCATTCGGATGACAAAAACTTTGTTAGGTTAGACCATTTGACCACAAAGTCAAAGATAGATCAAAAGGAAGGAAACTTAAGGACTACATTAGATGAGAATCGAGAAGGTAGAGATATTTTCATACCTTTCGGATCACAAAACCTTTGCTAGGTTTGTCCTTTTAACGTAAAAGTCGAAGATAGATCAAAAGGAAGCAAAGTTAATGACAAATTTAGATGAAAATGAAGAAGATGGAGATATTTTCAAACCATGAAGCTTGAAGGAGTGCTTGGGTCACTCAAACATTGTTTAAACCAGTTGGATCACAAAAACATTGCTAGGTTGGATCGTTTCACCAAAAAGTCAACGTAGATCATGAGGAAACAAACATAATGATCGAGTTAGATGAGAAGGAAGAAGGTAGTGATATTTTCAAACCGTGAAGTTGTGTGGAGTGCTTAGGGTCACTCAAACATTGCTAAGGCATTTTGGATCGCAAGTAGCTTGCTAGGTTTGACCATTTGACCATGAAATCAAAGATGGATAAAATGGAAGCAAAATTCCTAACCAAGTTAGATGAAAATGCAGAAGGTTGAGATATTTTGCTACTTTGAAGCTTTAAGGAGTGCATGAGGTCACTCAAACATTGCCTAGGCCATTCGAATCACAAAAACTTTGCTAGGTTTGACCATATGGCCATAAAGTCAAAGATAGATCAAAAGGAAGCAAACTTAATGACTTAGTTAGATGAGAATGAAGAAGGTTTAGATATTTTCAAACCTTGAAGCTTTAAGGAGTGCTTGGGATCACTCAAACATAGCCTCGGCCATTCGAATCACAAAAACTTTGCTAGCTTAGACCATTTGACTATGAAGTCAAAGATAGATCAGAATGAAGCTAACATATTGACTAAGTTTGGTGAGAAGGAAGAAGTAGAGGTATTATTAAACCTTGACACTTTAAGGTGTGCTTGAGGTCTCTGAAATATTACCTAGGCCATTTGAAAGACATAAACTTTGATAAGTTAGACCATTTGACCATAAAGTGAAAGATAGATCAAAAGGAAGCAAACCTAAGGACTACATTAGAAGAGAATCAAGAAGGTGGAGATATTTTGAAACCTTGAAGCTAACATACCCTAGGCCATTCGGATCACAAAACCTTTGGTAGGTTTGTCCAATTGACCTTAATGTTAAAGATAGATGAAAAGGAAGCAAAGTTAATGACTAAGTTACATGAGAATGAAGAAAGTAGAGATATTTTCAAAACTTGAAACTTTAAAGAGTGCTTGGGTCACTTAAACACTGCCTAGACCATTCGGATCACAAAAACTTTGCTAGCTTTGACCGTTCGACCAAAAAGTCAAAGATTGATCAAAAGAAAACAAACTTAATCATCAAGTTAGATGAGAAGGAAGAAGGTAGAGATATTTTCGAACCTTGAGGCTTTAAAAAGTGCTTAGGGATCACGCATAAATTGCCAAGGCATTTCAGATAAGGAAAAGTTTCGTAGGATTGACCATTTGACCATAAAGTCAAAGATAAATCAAAAGGAAGCAAACTTAATGACTAAGTTTGAAGAGAATGAAGAAGGTAGACATAATTTCTAACCTTAAAGCTTTAAGGAGTGCTTGGGGTCACTGAAACAATCCCTCAACATTTCGGATCACAAAAACTTTGCTAGGCTTGGCATTTTGACCATAAAGTAAAAGATATATAAAAAAGAAGGGAACTTAACGACTATGTTTGGTGAGATTGAAGAAGGCAGACATATTTTCAAACTTTGAAGGTTTAGGAAGTACTTGGGGTCACTCAATCATTGCCTAGGTATTTTGGATCACAAAAACTTTGCCAGTTTTGACCAATTGTTCATAATGTCAAAGATAGATCAATAGGGAGCAAACAAATTATCTAAGTTAGATGAGAAAGAAGAAGGTAGAGATATTTTTAAACCATGAAGGTTTAAGGAGTGCTTGGGGTCACTCAAACGTTGCCTAGGCTATTCAGATCACTTAAAGTTTTAACAAGTGCATTGGGTCACTTAAGTGCTTTCAAGACATTTCAGTTCAAAAAAAGTTTGCTAGGTTTTACCATTTGACCAAAAAGTCAAAGGTATATCGAGAGGAAGCAAACTTAATGACTTACTTAGATGATAATAAAGAAAGTTGAAATATTTTCAAACTTTGAAGAATTAAGGAGTGCTTGGGGTCATATAAACATTCTCTAGGCCATTCGCATCACAAAAACATTGCTTTGTTTGACCATTTGACCTTAAAATCAAAGATAGATCAAAAGGAAGCAATCTTAATGAATGAGTTAGATGAAAATGAAGAAGCTGGAGATATTTTCAAACCTTGAAGCTTTAAGGAGTGCTTAGGGTCACTTAAACATTTCCTAGCCCATTCAAATATCAAAAACTTTGCTAAGTTAGACCATTTGATCATACAATCAAAGATAGATCAAAAGAAAGCAAACTTTATGACTAAGTTGGATGAGAATGAAGAAGGTGGAGATATCTACAAACCTTGAAGCTTTAAGGAGGGCTTGGGGCTAATCATACATTGCCCAGGCTATTCGCATAAAAAAAAACTCTGCTAGGTTACACCATTTGACCATAAAGTCAAAGATAGATTAAAAGAACGCAAACTTAATGACTAAGTGAGATGAGAATGAAGAAGGAGAAGATATTTTGAAACCTTGAACCTTTAAGGACTGCTTAGGGTCAATCAAACATTGCCCAGGCCATTTGTATTACAAAAACTTTGGTAGGTTAGAGCATTTGACCATAAAGTCAAAGATAGATCAAAAGGAAACAAACATAATGTCTAAATTTGATGAGATGGAAGAAGGTAGAGATATTTACAAATCTTAAAGCTTTAAGGAGTGCTTAGGGTCATTCAAACATTGCCTAGGCTATTCAGATCATAAAAACCTTGCTAGGTTTGACCATTTGACGCTAAAATCAAAGATAGATCAAAAGGAAGCAATCGTAATGAATGAGTTAGATGAGAATGAACAAGATGGAGATATTTTCAAACATTGAAGCCTTAAGTAGCACTTTGGGTCACTCAGACTTTGCTTAGGCCATCGGATCACAAAAACATTGGAAGGTTTGTCCATTTGAGCAAAAAGTCAAAGATATATCAAAAGGAAGCAAACATAATGACCAAGTTAGAGAAGAAGGAAGAAGGTAGAGATAAACCTTGAAGCTTTAAGGAGTACTTGGGGTCACTCAGACTTTGCCTAGGTCATTCAAAACACAAAAACTTTGCTATGTTAGGCCATTTGACTGTAAAGTCAAAGAAAGATCAAAAGGAAACAAACAAAATGACTAAGTTAGATGAAAAGGAAGAAGGTAGAGATATTTCAAATCTTGAAACTTTAAGGAGTGCTCTTGGGGTCACTTAATCATTGGCTAGGCCATTCGGATACCAAAAACTTTGCTATTAGACCATTTGATCATAAAGTCAAAGATAGATCAAAAGGAAGCAAACATAATAACCAAGTTACATGAGAAGGAAGAAGGTAGAGATATTATCAAACCTTAAAGCTTTAAGGAGTGCTTGGAGTCAATTAAAATTTTCCTAGGCCTTTCGGATTATAAAAACTTTGGTAGATTTGACCATAAAGTCAAAGATAGATCAAAAGGAAGTAAACTTAATGACTAAGTTAGATAAGAATGAAGAAGGTGAAGATATTTTCAAACTTTGAAGCTTCAAGGAGTGCTTGGGGTCATTCAAACATTGCCTAGGCAATTTAGATCACAAAAATTTTGTAAGGTTTGACCATTTGACCATAAAATCAAATATAGGAAAAAAGAAGCGAATTTAAGGACTAAGTTAGATGAGAATGAAGAAGGTCGAGATATTTTCAAACCTTGAAGCTTTAAGGAGTGCTTGGGGTCACTCAAACATAGGAAGATAATAACATGACAAACTCTTGCATTATAGAGATTTCACCACTGGTATGACTTATTAGTGGGAAAGAAGTCACCATTGGAATTATAATCGATAGGCAAAGAACAACATGATGAAAATTAGCATTGAAGAAAAGCTACCACTATCATTTTCACTCCCCCTCAATGCTATGCCAGTATTGGCAAATAGCTAAACAGTGAGAAAGCAGAGAAAATAACAACAAACCAGCACCACTAGGCCGAATAAATTGAAGTCACAAAAGTCTTGCCTCAATCAAAACCACCAATCACAACTAAACATCGCACTTTATTCTTTGCAGAGAATTTAAATACTAGAAAAAATAGATGAAATCTCCACCTTCGGCAATGATTAAAAAGACATTGATTCTGACTTGGAGAAAACAGATGAAAGAATGGGTTAGGAAATCAATAAAGGTGAATTAATAAAAGAGTTATATAGAACTCAACATAGTGGAAAACATGGACACCCTCAAGGTAGATGGTACTGCTCTAATACCATGTTGAAATTATAGGGTTTAGGTAGAGAGAAAGATGAAAGGAGAATAAAGATTGATATGAGAAAATGTCATGAACCAACTATCCCAAAAGCTTAAACTATTAGGTGAAGACATATGAATGAGTTTTATATATCTAACAATCCTCCTCATGCAAGAGTCCTTTTGGCTTGAAGCGTGGACAACACTCTCTGGTCTAGATGAATAGAATGTCCTTTCTTGTTAGCCTAGTGAAAGGTAAGACTAACTAGGATAATCCTTGGATGAATCTCCTATAGTAACTTGCCAATCCTAAGAAACTCCTGATTTCTATGATCGATTTTGGTCTCTTCAAATAAACTACAGCTTCTATCTTACTAGGGTTAATTGCCACTTCACCTTGAGATACCACATGCCTTAAAAATTTCACTTCTTTTATCCAAAACTCATATTTTTAAAGTTTGGCAAACAATTACTTCTCTTTAAGGACTTGCAACACAACCCTAAGATGTTGTTCATGTTCTTCCTCAGTCTCGGAATAGATAAGAATATCTTCTATGAACATAACTACAAATTTGTCTAAATAGGGTCTAAAAATCTTATTCATATAGTCTATAAAAATAGTAGGGGCATTGGTCAGTCCAAAAGGCATAACTAGATATTCATAATGTCCATACCTAGTTCTAAAGGTAGTCTTTGGAATATCTTCTTTCTTGAGCCTAGTCTAGTGGTATCCTAACCTCAAGTCTATTTCGAAAAAGATTGAAGCTCCTCTCAATTCGTCCATTAGGTCATTTATCCTAGGAAGTGGATATTTGTTCTTGATTGTAACCTTTTTTAGTTGTCTATAATCTATACACAGCCTTATACATCCATCTTTCTTCTTAACAAGTAATATTGGGCTCCCCAAGGTGACACATTGTGTTTAATGAATTTTTTTTAGAACAGTTCCTTTATTTGCCTTTTCAGTTCACTCAACTCCAATGATGATATCCTATAAGGTGCTATGGATATGGGAACTCCAGGCAGTAAATCAATTAAAAACTATATTTCTCATTCAGGAGGTATACTGGTAACCTCAACTGGGAAAACTTCAGGGTATTCCTGAACTACAGGGATAGAAGTAATTCCTTGCTTAGCCTCTATTTTCAAAGAGCACATCAAAACATATCCTTAAGCTCCTTGTTTCAAACATTTAGTTACTTGAGTAACAGTTAAGAATTCAACTGGTTCTTAGTAGATAACAGACTTCTCAAAATAGTTCAAAATAACTATATTCATAGATAACCAATCCATTCCTAAAATAAAATTGACATTAGACATAAGCAGGAAGATAAGATCAACAACAATTAATTAATCTTTTACTGATAAGGGACAATTTAAACAAACTTTGGAAGTCCGAACCTCTTCCCTAGTAGGGGTAGAAACAGGTAAGTCATATGGGAGTTCTGAAATAGGCAGGTCTAATTTCTTCACATAGTCATATGTAAGGGAGTTTGAAAGCTCCAAAGCCCTCTTGAGTTAATTCATTCTATTTGTTTTGATGATTAACAAACTATACTGAAATGTTGATTTATTGCTCTAAAATTTTCAAATGAATTAATGCATTCTTGTGAGATTTTCTTTAAAGCTTTTATGTGCAGACCTTAAGATTATTAATGAGAAAGATCATTGCATGGCTGGAGGATCACCAAAAACTAATGAGAAGACTCAAGGAAGACTTGAGAAAGTTGATCTCAAGAGCCAGCATCCAGAACTTGAGAAAAGTCAAGACTGAATATGAAAAAGCTTGAAGATCTCATGAAGACAAGATTAGAAGTCTGAACAATGTTCAAGAGCAATATTTCTCTACATATTGTGGCAAGACAACAACTAACAAGCCAAGAAAAATCAATCTGAGAAGAGTCAAGACTTGAGAAAGTTAGCTGACAAAGTTGAGATAGTTGGACTTGAGAAGGGTCACGCTGAACCTTTTCAAGTTACTAGTAGACAAAGTATACCAAAATGCTGAGTCATCCAAAAGTAGCTGTTGTAATGGCTAGTGTTTATCTAGACGATAACAAACAACCTCAAAGCTCCAACGGTTAGTCTTTGAAGGCTATATAAAGCTCCAAGCTCAAGCTTTTAGAGGTTAAAAGATTTTACAAGGCTTAAAGTGAAAATTTTCTTTGTTAACCTTAAAGACCACTCTTCTCATCTATCCTGAACCTGCCTAAGAGAGCTTAGCTTAGCTAAAATCACTACGTAGGTATATACATTGCTCTGTAACTTGTGTTAATCCACTCTGTGAGTGTTTTCGAGAGCAACCCATTACAAAACACTTGTTGTAACATCTTATCTTGTGAGATCTGAAGTGAGCTAGTGGGTTGTGCTAGTCACTGCATTACCTTTTAACTTAGAGAGGCTGTGACTCAAAGACTACTCAGAGTTTTAGCCTGGAGAGGCTGCGTTTCAAAGAATACTTGTTGTGTATTAGCCTGGAAAGGTTATGGTTCAAAGAATACTCTTGTGTTATCCTGCAGAGGCTGCGGCTCAAAGAATACTCAGTTTATAGTGGAAAATCTAAATGAGGAGCTAAGAATTAGACGTAGCCCATGTGGTTTAGGGCGAACTAGTAAAAATCTCTGTGTTAAGCTCTCTTCTCCTTTGTCGCTTACTTTGGTTTTAGTTCTGAGCTCATTTCATGTTTATTGAGTGATTTTATTTGAACCAAAGTTTATACATTTCTTTGAAATCAACTCATCCAACCCAAGTATTTGAAACTTAAACTTCCACGTGTTCAAATATGATATAAATCATTTTTAAAGGGTTAAATTTAATTCATAAGTTTCAAGACTTATTTTAAAAGATATCTGGAACTGATTTACATCAATACTGCATTTTTGGAATTACTTTAGAAAGTTAATAAAGTCGAACTTTCTCAACTCTAACCTGTGCTATATTTGAACATTCTCAACTCCAAGTTTCCATACTTGAGAAAGTTTTAAGAAAGGTGATTATGTTTGTAGTGAATTTCAAAATCCAAAGGAGCACAATTCAACCCCCTTCTTATGCTTTTACCAACTTCATCATATGAGATAAAAGAATAGGTTGCTCCAGAGTAAAACAGTACAATTAATTGATGATCCTTATAAAGCACGTACCTTGTATCAAATTAGTTGTTTGAGTCCCTTCTTCTCCTGTTGAAGAAAACACTCTTCCCCTAGTTTAGGGTCTGGGTTATGTAGGCTTCTTTCCCCGCATCAGTGGACAGTCTTTTATGTAGTGGCTAGGTTTCTGACACTTGAAGCACACATTCTGGCCTTACAAACATGGCTTGTTGCCATGCATCCTATCACATTTAGGGTAGCTCTTTCCTCGGTTGTCACCCTGTACCTGCTTTCCTTTCCCAGGGTTGTTATTTTTATGCTTGCTATTTTTATTTTGGTTTCCTTTCCCTCTTTTTCTTTTCAGGAAATTTTAGTTTGGTCTCTCTTGCTCAACATCCGCTAAATTCTTTTCTACTATCCTACACTTATTGACCAGTACAGAATAGTTTCTAATTTCAAATGTCCCCACGATATTCCTAATCTCAGGCTTCAGGCTTGATTCAAACTTCATTGCTTTTCGGCTCTTACCCTCGGTGAATCTCAGATAGGATGAGAACTTAGACAACTCTTGAAATTTGGCTACATACTAGTCTATAGACATACCCCCTGCCTTAACTATAGAAATTTAGTTTCTTTTTCATTTCACATACTATTAGGGAAATATTTTTTGCGAAATGTGGTTTGGAACACATTCTATGTGATCTGGGTCCCTTGGTCTTTTGGCAGTCCTCTCACATCTCTCCACCAAAGCTCAGCCTCTCTTTTTAAATATAAACTGCAAACAACACCCTCTATGCATCAGTGCACATCATAACCTTAAACATTTTCTCCAGCTCCCTAAACTAATCCTCAGCTGCTACTGGGTCATACTCTCCTTAAAAGGATGGGAGATTTTCTTTTCTAAACTTGGTTAGACCTATGAATTGTGGGTTAATGACTTGGGCTCTCTCCTCATGGTTCCCATTGCCCATATTTTGGTCCTCCATTCCCATTCTCCTATAGGTGTTGCAGAATTTGGGGTGTGGCAGCTACCTGTTCTCGAATAGCGTAGCTATCTGCTCAAAAGCACCTCTTATTTCATTATTTTACATGTTACTAGTATTAGCAGCATTGGTTGAAGAGCATCTAGGATTGGTTAATGCCATTTCCTTCTACGCACATAGAACAAAACATATTGAGGTGATCAAGCTTAATACCCTGTTACAAATGTTAGTCAGAATTCAATAACATCACTCAAAAACAAACAGGTAAAATACAGGTATATCACTAATAACCTAGCCTTAGGTCACCTAGATGAACTGCTCTGATACCAAAAGTATAACACCTTACCTTAGAGGCATTGTGTCACATACTTACTTAAATAATTACTTATAAGTTCTTTAGCGAACAATGTAACATCAGCTCCTAACTTAGAACAAAATATATAGCCCTAATTGCCCTAATAGTTAATATAACAATTATTATTATTTTTTACCTTGTTTAATTTTTATTATTAAAATGTAACTACTGAAATTGAAGAGACTACAGAAAACTACGTAGGGAAACTAAGTATCAGTTGAAATACCCAATGGAGTAATGAAAACTAAACAGTTACAATTTAGTAATTTTAGAAATGTGAACGGAGACATTTTTGTCTAATGAAAAGTTAGAGATTAGTAATTAGTTAAATTGATAATTTAATTCATTAATTAATTTCTAGTCACTTTATAATTAGATTAGATGAGAATAGCATAATAAAATTAGTAGAAAACTGACTCTTGCATAATGAGTCAATGAGATAGTGCCACTTGTAAGGATTCTATTGGCTTAGAACAAACCAATTAGATTATGACATGTGGAAGCATGTCATTGGGTTAGAATTGGCCAATGGCATAATAACACGTGGAAGCCTATAATTGGCTAGAAGATTGGCCAATGAAATGGTGACATGTGCAACCACGTGATTGGCTAAGGATTGGCCAATAAGATGGTGACAAGTGGAGGTGTGTGATTAGTTAGAAAAGTAATCATTACTTAGTTAGAATAACCAAACTAGATTCTATTTATTTATCTTCATTTTGTTCCAAATGAACCGAGTTAGCTCAAATCTAACAAGACATCATCATAACTAGATAGGAACAAGCAAAAAGCATGGCTTCCTATTGGTTGCCTAATAAAACAAAATAGAATAATGAATATTAAACAAACTAGTTAAT
The DNA here is from genome assembly GCA_019955255.1 of Castanospermum australe. Taxonomy (NCBI): domain Eukaryota; kingdom Viridiplantae; phylum Streptophyta; class Magnoliopsida; order Fabales; family Fabaceae; genus Castanospermum; species Castanospermum australe. Next base: position 8,876 of record NSJW01000633.1, on the reverse strand, counting down.
TCCCCTAATGTCCCTAAAACCCACGGCCATGATAGAAAAAGGAAAGAGAAGAGAAAGAAAAGAAAAGAGAAGGAAAGGAGAGAAAGGTGCACGACCAAGCGGGAGAGGAGAGGAAGAAGAAGAAGAAAAAAAAAGGAAAAAGAAGAAAAGTGCCAAAAACAAAAGAACAAGTGGATTTATAAGAGGTAGGGACTCTAATCCACTCCTTTTCTCTTGAAAATCCATAGCTTTCACAGTGGGTTAATATTCTTGAATCTATAGAATTTCCTCTTTCTTGAGTTTTTCTTTGGTTTATGGATGATTGGTGGCTAGATCAACTAGTTTTATGAAGGTTACAAGTTTACTTTTTAGTGGATGGTGATTTTCCTCTAAGTGGTTATTGTTAGGGTTTGGTGTGCAAGATTCCTTCATGGCTTGATCTTGATGGTTTGAGATGGGTATGAGCTCTAAAGAGAGATTTATACTTGTTTCATGGATGATTATTGTCAGATCATGAAATTTGGTGACCATATAGCTCACGGCCAAACTAGGGTTTCTTATTGAATATTTATGATTTTCCTTGTTATAATTTTAGTTTAGGTAACGAATGATAATTTTAAGGTTTTCATGATGTGTAGTTATTTTAATGAGTCTCATTAACTTTGTTTGTAATTTTTTTTAGTGATAAGAGTTACTCTATGTATTTGTACATCCAAAAGGCTTTTAGGGACTATCATGTGTTTGATTTGGTACTAGTAAGCTATTTGAGTTATTTTAATGTTGATCTAGGTAAAATTACACGTAGATGACAAAATGTGAAACTTAGTAACCTCTAGGAGACTCACGGCCCTATGATGCTACCAAGGGAATTATGTGATATCATTAATGGTTAGTGAGTTTTGATGGTTTTTAATGTGATTCTAGCATGTTTCTCTAGAGAAATTGAAATAAAAATGTATGGAGCATTCTTAGTTAACTCACTGCCACATTAGAAGTTAAGGGAAAATTATATGGGTTAACAAAGGTTAGGTGATTTCTAAGCATGTGAATGTTTCTTTGGTAGATTTTTAATAAAAATGTGAGAAGATAATTTATTCAAGAGTTACAAGGCCATGAGGTGCCAAAAAAGGGGTGGTAGATGAATTATTTAAGTATTAGTGTAATCCAAATATTTTAATGCCTCTTGATGCATGTTAAGTGAAATGTGAAAGGAAAACCCTAGCATTATTAGGTGTGGTGTACAATCATGCTAGGGAATTCAGAGCTATTGGTAGCTTTCAGGTAGAATGTTATATAAATCTTGCCTTGAATGAGGAGCAATGACATTCTATTAAAACGTTTGGCTTATGCCTTTGTCAAAGCTAGCAAGTTGTGAATTTAAGATAGATAATAACTTTTGAGATTTAATCTCATTAGTGGATGCTATACGAGAGCATTGTGTGCCTTAAATTCACATTTGAATTAATTGCATGCTTACTTTAATTAAAGTGAAAAAAATAAGCTAAGCTTAGATATGATCCTCTAGTAAAGAAAATGAATTTAAGGTGATCCGAAAATATTAGAAAAAAAATTTCTAATAAGATATCATGGAAGAAGTCCATGAGAAGTCCTACATGTATCTAGGTCCACTTTGTGGATACGGTCCACCAAAGGTATGGATAGTTGAGTGGAATCCATTAGTGAGTGTTCAATGGCCACTCTAGTTTAGGGGATGCCCTACCCCAAGGAGTATTCTCAACTAAGCCAATGACCATTGAAATTGAAACAGTTAAAGTTATGGATCATGTAGGCAAAGAGTATTTAAAAGAGGGTTAAGCCCTAGTTCAAGATTAGTGAGCATGTAATTAAGAGAAAAGCTTTATGATTTGGTTATTTGTCACTTATTATTCATATCTAGATTATTAACTAATCATGGAACTGTGTTTTTTGTATACTATACAGCTGGAAATGCTATGAAATTTTAATTATTATTATTATGTATCTGAGTACCTACTGAGAAATTGTATTTCTCATTCCTGTGGATTATGATGTTTCCAGAGCCTTGACGTGAACTGTCGAACTCACTCAAATTAACCAGGCTTATAAAGAAATTTGTAATATAGGACAACCTGGATCGTCTCCCAAGGATTTTTGCATAGAACTAAATCACTCAATTAAAAACAAAACAATAAATAGGGGGGTTTTAATTCGATTAAAATTAAAGCAAGAGAAAATTAATGCAAGAGATAAAACGAAATTAACAATTTAAAAGCAATCAACCAACCCAGAATTGAGGTTTCAAGGACATCCGTCACTGGACAAAGAATTACTGAATCTCGTGGTTGACCCTAAACAAATCGGAATCCCTGCATTCATATAGGAACCCTCTCTACTAGACAATCACCTAGCATTTAATCAAACTCTTGGCGTGTTCACCCATGCCATCGCACAGTGTTCACTTCAACCTGTTTTGATTTTAAGTCCCTTGGGTTAATCAACCTAAATATTAAATCTAACATTTAATCCCTTCCCCTGGATGATCAAAATACAGAAATCATAAACAAACCTCATGGACAAACCTCATCCGCTCGGATTCAACGTACACAATCGTGTTGCTCAATTCGAGTAAAGGGGGAAGAAAAACGGATTCAGTTCATGGAGAGCACGAGTCCTCTGGATTCAACAGCAAAATCATCAACTCATGGGTTGATTGAATGGAAAGTTAGCCTACCATGGCTGGGAAAAAAACAGAAAACGAAAAGGAAAGAAAAAGAAGAACAAGATGAAGAAGATGAGAGAAAAGAGAAGAGGTGTAGATCTGAAATTTCTCCAAAATCAAAAGCTGCTGTTCATGTTACCCTAATATGCTATTTAAACCTAAAACTAAACAGGGTCAGGGCACCAAAACTGGCCCAATTAAAAACATAACTAATGGCTTTGGTCCCATGTAATTTGGACTCCTAATTACAAAGTTAAGCCCAATTAACTAAACATAGCTCCAGAATTTCGTGATTGACTTTGGCTCCAATTTTGACTGCCTTCTTGTCCGAATTTGGCCTTCGAGACTCTAATACCATTTGTAGCTCTTTGAGTTATCTATAAAACAAACAAGAATGAGGTTAATCAGATACCTATAACAAAAGTTATGATGAAAATACTGGAACAGTGTAAATCTGGAAAAAATAGCACGAAAATGAATTAAATCCAATTAAAAGCCCAAAGCCCAATTTAGACCAAAAATCATTAATTACACACTAAACAGCCCTAAAATCATTAATCAAATGCAACAATTAAGTGTGATAAAATTCAATTATCAAATGCCCCCACACTTATCCTTTTGCACTCCTGGGCAAAATTAAAAAGCTCAAAACAAAACTAAAGAAATGATAAAACAAAAATAAAGACTAAAAGATAAACCTCTCCTTTCTAACAATTGTCAAGAATGCAAAACTTGAATAAGGAACACAAAATTTCAAAAGATCAACCAATCATGACAGAAATTTCTTCGTCTCAAATTATAAAACATGGCAATCTCAATTGATGATGCTAATCACGCAAAATGGCCTCTCAAGGTATGCTCTCAATCAATCTCTCAAGTATATAGGGTAGTAAGTGTATCACTCAAATTCCACTCAAGAAAATTGCCCTACCATAAGCTTGCTCAAATTCTACTTCTCCACTACTCAAAACACATGCATGCACAAATCAAGAGGACTTATTATTCATGGTTGTAATGGGGCTATGGTGAAGGCATGGACAAGTTTAGAAATGAAAGGCTAAGCACCCAAGAAATTTAAAAGAGCATTGGTCAAGAAACACAAAGGTTTGCTCAAAACCAACTAAATGAAACACACTTTTACAAACAAGTCGCTTTTTTCAACAAAACTCTTTTCCTTCCCCAAAACTCATTATTACACCAAATTTTTCTCAAATTGACTTTTTTTTTTCATATATATATACATTTTTTTCAGATTTTTTTTTTCTTTTTTTTTCTTTTTTTTATCTCTATTTTTTTTTTGAGAAAAATTCCACAATTATTTACACAAGCACAATGACCAAACTAATGCCAAATAACAATTAGCATCGGATACCTCCCCCCACACTTAAAATGTTGCACACCCTGGGCAACCCCCACACTTAAACACAACACTAAGGTGAAACCAATGCTTAATAAATTTCCAAGGTGCGGAATAAAATGGTTTTACGCTTAGGCTTGTAATGTGGCTAAGACAAGGATGATACAAAAAGGCACGAAGGGGCTAACCAACGAGAATATAATGCAAGGGATGGCTATCTGGCCAAAGTGGTGAATAAAAGAAAGAAGGCCTCTATCATATTTATGCATGCCAGTGAAAAATGCAGTTTCAAAAAGAAAAAGGGCAAGTTCTAGAGAACAAAATCATGAGCAAAAGCACACAAGAAAGAAAGAATGGCAGAAAATAAATTCCATTCACACAGGCCCAAAATCTGACAAGGGTCAATACCAGCACGCAATCAACATCACAAAATCAACTACCAAGTCAGATAATCTAAGAGTTGAGAAATTCAGTCCAACCAAAAATGATCCATCAAAAACAAAATATCCAAGTTGAAAACTATGTACATCTCAACAATTATCACAAGGAGGGTTCAGACTGTATTATTCGCAAAATCCTGTTATTAACAATCAAAGTTGAAATTAAAAATGCAAAGAAAAGAAAAATAGAGAAAAGAGGAAGAAGACTCCCTATCCTCCTGAGGGAGGGTACGTGGCATCAATGGGCCTAATCTCTGCCTCCATTGGCTGCTGCTGGGGTCCCTCATAAAAATGCTTAAGGCGATGTCCATTCACTGTAAAAGTACTCCTGGTCCGCTCATCACACAGTTCTACTGCACCAAAAGGAAAAAACATTAGTAATCACAAAAGGACCATCCCATCTAGATCTAAGTTTACCAGGCATAAATTTAAGACGGGAGTTAAATAAGAGGACTTTCTGGCCCACAACAAACTCTTTTCTTAAGATTTGCTTATCATGGAATGCCTTTGTCTTTTCCTTGTATTAAACGCGAAACTCTCATAGGCATCCAATCTAAGCTCTTTCCAGTTCTTGCAATTGCAGCTTCCTCTCCACCCCCGACTGGGCCAAATCCATGTTGCACTGCTTAATGGCCCAATATGCCTGATGCCCCAACTCTACCGAAAGATGACATGCCTTACCAAAGACAAGCCGATAGGGAGACATCCCAATCGGAGTCTTGTAGGCAGTCCGATATGCCCACAAAGCGTCATCTAGCCTCTTGCTCTAATCTTTCCGGTTAGAGTTAACAGTCTTTTGAAGGATTTGCTTAATCTCTCTGTTCGAGATTTCAGCTTGGCCATTGGTCTGTGGGTGGTATGCTGTGGCAACCTTGTGAATCACTCCATACTTCCGTAATAAAGCATCCATGCTTCGGTTACAAAAATGAGAGCCCTGGTCACTGATAATAGCTCTAGGAACACCAAACCTGCAAAAAATGTGAGACCTGACAAATTCTACAAACCACAACAGAATCATCAGTCCGGGTGGCTTTCGCCTCAACCCATTTTGAGACATAATCAACAGCCAGCAATATGTAAGTAAAAAACCATGGGAAACAGGAAATGGACCCATAAAATCAATACCCCAAACATCAAAAAACTTCACAAAACAGTATAGGTTGCTGGGGCATCTCATGCCTACGGGAAATACTCCCTGCCCTCTGACAGTTCTCACATGACTTGCAAAACAGATATGAATCATGAAACAAGGAAGGCCAAAATAAACCAGAATCTAACACTTTCCTAGCAGTTCTTCGGGGTCCAAAGTGACCACCACAGGCAGAAGCATGGCAAAAATGTAAAATGGAATGAAAACTCATTATCAGGCACACATCTCCTAATTACTTGGTCATTACAGAATCTCCACAAATAAGGGTCATCCCAAACATAGTATTTAGATTCACTTTTCAATTTCAGAGTCTGGGCCCTAGTGGAATTAGTAGGTAAAACACCAGCAACCAAATAATTTACCAAGTCAGCATACCATGGAAGCTTACCTTGCAGCTGTAAAAGCTGCTCATCAGGAAAATCATCCCGAATGGGAGAAAGGTCAGAAGGATGGTGATTGATCCGACTCAAGTGATCAGCTACCCAGTTCTTCTGGTCCACTTCTATCCTTAATCTCAATGTCGAATTCTTGGAGCAACAACATCCACCGAATAAGTCGAGGCTTAGCATCTGCCTTTTTCAAAAGAAACTTCAAGGCTGCATGGTCAGAAAAGACAATCACCCTAGTATCTAGCAGATATGACCTAAAACTTATTCAAGTGCAAAAACTACAGCCAAAAGTTCTTTCTCAGTGGTTGTGTAATTAGACTGGGCAGAATCCAAAGTCTTGGAGGCATAGGCAATGACATGAGGAGCCTTATTGACCCGCTGAGCAAGAACTGCACCAACAGCATAGTTAGAGGCATCGCACATCAGCTCAAATGGAAGAGACCAATCTGGTGGCTGGATCACCGGAGTTGTGGTTAAGCAGCGCTTCAAATGATTAAAGGCCGACTTACACTCATCATCAAACACAAAATCTGTGTCGTGCTGCAGAAGGTTGGACAGGGGCCGGGCAATCTTGCTAAAGTTCTGGATGAAGCGCCGGTAGAATCCTGCATGACCAAGAAAGAACGTACTTCCCGCACAGACGCGGGGTAAGGTAAAGCAGAAATAACATCTATCTTAGCAGGATCTACCTCAATACCCTTTCTAGACACTACGTGTCCTAAAACTATCCCTGACTCAACCATGAAATGACATTTCTCAAAGTTCAACACAAGATTGGTCTCAATGCATTTATTCAAGACTCTAGCCAAACTACCCAAGCATGTATCAAAAGAAGACCCATACACAGTAAAATCATCCATAAATACTTCCATGCAATCCTCTAAAAATTTAGAAAAGATGCTTATCATGCACCGCTGAAAGGTTCCAGGCGCATTGCAGAGTCCAAAGGGCATCCTTCTGTAAGCAAATGTTCCAAAGGGGCATGTGAAGGTAGTCTTCTCTTGATCTTCTGGTGCAATATGGATTTGGAAGTAGCTTGAGTAGCCATCCAAGAAACAATAGTGAGACTTGCCAGCCAACCGCTCCAATATCTGATCAATAAAGGGTAAAAGGATAGTGATCCTTGCGGGTGGCCTGGTTGAGCTTTCGGTAGTCTATGCAGGACTCTCCAGCTATTCTGAGCTCTTGTGGGAATTAGCTCATTTTTCTGGTTGGCCACTACAGTCACTCCAGACCTTTTGGGGACTACCTGAACTGGGCTGACCCACTGGCTGTCAGCGATAGGGTAGATAATGCCAGCTTGCAGGAGCTTAGTCACTTCCTTCTTCACCACATCCTAGAATAAGGGATTCAGGCGCCTTTGAGGTTGCCTCACTGGCTTAGCCCCTCTTCCAATGAAATTTCGATGCATGCACATGGAAGGGCTAATGCCAACAATATCAGCTAAAGTCCACCCAATCGCCTTCTTATTTTCCTTCAATAATCTCATCAGCTGCTCCTCTTGATTAGGTAGAAGGTTTCTTGCCACATGACTGGCAACTGCTCATTCTCCTCCAGGAAGCGTATTTTAAGTGATCAGGTAGAAATTTCAGCTCCAACTTAGGCGGCTGCTCAGTAGAGGGAAGAAGCTTGGTGGGTTGCACCAATTCGGCAGCATGTACATCAGTTGAACCTATAGTGCCTGAAAATAAATTTAAGGAAGTAGAACTTTGCCCGGACTGCATAATGTTCACATCAGAATTAACATCCCCAAGCAAGTCAGAATCACCATTTAAATCAGAATCACCATCACTATCTAGTGCATCGCAAAAACTAGAAAAGCATGAAAATTCAGTGCAAACAGGGCACCATTCATTATCAGTACAACCACAACAACAGCATCATTAACAGATACAAAATCTGGATAATCAACACACAATTCAGCATAAACATCATCAACCACATCATCAATCACATCAATACACAAAACTGAATGCTCTTCCCTAGGATGTTTAATGGCATCAAAGATATTAAAAATGCACAATACTATCACCAAATTCCATGGAAAGAGTACCAGAATGCACATCTATCTTAGTCATAGCTGTTTTCAAGAAAGGCCTCCCGAGAATAATCGGGGGTCCACTGCTAGGAGACTCACCCTCCATCTCTAAAATGTAAAAAATCAGCAGGGAATATTAATTCATTTACTCTAACTAAAACATCCTCAATCAGACCAGCAGGGTGAGCATTACTCCTATTAGCTAACTGGATAACAACACCAGTAGCACGCAAAGGACCGAGGCCAAGAGAATTATAAACAGATTCAGGCATGACATTTTATGGAAGCACCTAAGTCTAACATGCAATCATCAAATTACAATTTCCAATTATGCAAGAATTGTAAACGTCCCTGGATCTTTGCACTTCTTAGGCATGGGTTGGATGAGTGCTGACACATTCTGGCTCAGCACACCGCTCATTCCCCTTCATCACCTCTTGTTGGTACATAACTCCTTTGAAATTTGGCATATTTGGGAATCTGCTTGATCGCGTCTAAGAGAGGGATGTTAATTTCACTTTTCTGAACATCTCTAGGATCTCATTCTCTTGTGCTTTCTCTGCCAACTTTTTGGATTGAAGGGCTCTCTGAGGGAAAGGTAGAGGGATAGGGGTTTCAGACTCATCATTTCTTGCTTCAATGTTTCACTTTTCTTCGCATCATCTCTCCTTTTCTAGTGTTGGTTCAGTCTCAACTGCAGCTTGCTTGGGCTCTTCTAGTTGCTTGCCAGACCTTAGGGATATAGCATGACATTCCCCTTTGGATTAGGAAATTATCTGTGAAGGAAGAGAGTTGTTAGATCCCTGGGTTGGAGCTGGTTCAGTG
>NSJW01000632.1:0-137626 GCA_019955255.1 Castanospermum australe | reverse complement strand
GTCTTTCCCCAAAACCCTCCCACTACCCCACAATAGGGATAACCAGAAGACTCTTTTAGTCATCAAAACACAACACTATTGATGCGAAAATCAGCCAAAAGTTTTTATCGGATTTTTTCCTTTATTCATTGTTTCCCCTTTCCTATCACATCCTGGAAAAGCCAAAATTTTACAATGGGGGGAAAAATAAAAATGGTGGGATTTTTTTCCCCTTTTTTTTTTCCCCGTTTTTTTTTTTGGGCCCCCCCCCCCCAAACCCCCCCCCCCCAAAAAAAAAAAAACACGTTTTATCAAACATCAATTCCTTTTTCAAGAATAAATTTATTTCTTATCAGCTTGCAAACCTTATCTTAATCTCTTCTCTACACTTGCGAAGTTGGTGTTCAATGATAAGATTATAGATGAGACTTTCCCATTGAAGATGTGGGTTTGTGTGTCTGATGACTTTGACATTAAGCAGGTGATAATTAAAATCCTCAATTCTGCTATTGTTAGTTCTGCTCCTACACCAGATCAACAAGAGAGCTTTAACAACTTAGATATGGAGCAACTACAAAGTCATATTAAAAATAGACTTGCTGGTCAAAAGTTCCTACTCGTCTTAGACGATGTATGGAATGAGGATCTTGTTAAATGGGTTGAGTTGAGGAATTTAATTCAAGTAGGTGATGAAGGAAGCAAAATCCTAGTGACTACACGCAGTCACTCAATTGCTTCCATGATGGGCACCAGTCCCTCCTACATTTTACAAGGTCTTTCTCATGAAGATTCCATGTCTCTATTTGTCAAATGGGCTTTTAAAAAAAGGGGAAGAGAAGAGACATCCCGAGTTGCTCGAGATTGGACAACAACTTGTGAAAAAATGTGGAGGGCTTCCCTTGGCATTGAGAACATTAGGGAGTTCACTGTTTTCAAAAGTTGATATTGTTGACTGGGAATCTGTGAGAGACAATGAGATTTGGGATATAAAACAAAAGAAAGATGACATTTTGCCTGCACTCAAATTAAGCTATGATCAAATGCCATCCTATTTGAAGCAATGTTTTGCATTCTTTTCCCTTTTCCCAAAGGACTATGAGTTCAATAGTTTTCATGTTAGTCCGCTTTGGGGGGCACTTGGTCTTCTTCCATCACCAGACAAAAATAAAACATTCGAAGATGTTGCCTATCGATATTTGAATGAGCTGTCCTCAATCTCTTTTCTTCAAGATGTTGTCGACCTAGGTACTGCTTATGTTTTCAAAATACACGATTTGGTGCATGATCTTGCAATGTATGTGTATTGCAAAAGATGAGTTTCTTCTGGTAGATACTCATTTTCAGAATATATATGAGAATGTTCGACATTTGTCATTTGTTGGAAATGCTTTTCTTGGCCAAGTCTCCATTCCCACAAGTGTGAGAACCATACTATTTCCTATTGAGGGAGTGGGAGCCCAGAGCGAAACTTTCTTGAATACATGGTTGTTAAGGTACAAATACTTGCGGTTTTCTGGATTTAGGTTATTCGAACTATGAGAATTTGCCTCGTTCCATTGGTAAGCTGAAACATTTAAGATATCTCCGTCTTACAAATAATACAAAAATCACGAGTCTCCCTGATTCCGTGTGCAAGCTCCAAAATTTGCAAGTTTTGATGCTCGATGGATGCACAGAGCTAAAAAGGTTGCCTAAAGGGTTAAAAAACTTGATCAGCCTTCGACATTTGGAGACTACCACAAAGCAATCTATTTTTCCAGAAACAGAGATCGCAAGTTTGACTTGTCTTCAAAATTTGTGTATCGAATTATGTGACAATTTGGAGTCTTTGTTCAAAGGGATGCAACTTCCTACTCTTAAAGCATTGGCTGTTCAATCTTGTGGTAGTCTAAAGTCTTGTCCACTTGATATCACACATTTTCCTGAGTTAGAGACTTTGGTCATTGAGAATTGTGATAAGTTGGAGTTGTCAAAGGCTTGTGACCATAAAAAAACCCCATGTTGAGAGGTTAAAACTTCTAGGTTTTGATTCTTTGCCACAGTTGGTGACTTTGCCTCAATGGCTTCAAGGATCTGCAAACACATTACAGTCCTTGTCAATTTTTCAGACTGTTATAATCTTGAAGGTGCTTCCTGAGTGGCTGTCAACTTTGATTTGTCTCAAAGTACTGAGTATTAGATATTGTCCAAAGTTGTTGTCTCTCCCCAAATGACATGCATCTCCTCACGTCCCTTGAATATTTGGAAATTAGAGGTTGTCCTGATCTATGTAGAAAATGCCAGCCACAAGTTCGGACAGTATTGGTCGAAAATATCGCACATTAAACGCATTTACATTGATGAACTAGAAGAGTTTCAGGCAGAGGAAGAGGAAGGGGAGATTGAGGGGATAGAAAGAGGTTGAAGAGGAAGAGGAAAACTTCAATAACACAGATAAGTTGAAGTGCATTTTTTATTTGGGTTTCTATAATCTATATTGTTGTTCTAGATGATTTTCTTATTATGTTTTGATGTATGACCTTTATGATTATGCTAATATGTTCATTAGAAATTGAATTTGTATTGTTTGATATCTCTTTTATCTTTGTCTTTTTCAAGGAGGGGCATTTCAATTTAAAGAATCCCAGTTATTGAGAGTTGTTGCAAAATTTCTGTAATGTCTGAATAATTTAAACTTTGATGCTTTACCCGTTTTCTCATTCATATATTGACATCAAGAGGGTGATCAAATAAGAATTTAAATAATCAAAAATCAACATACTATTGAAAAGAAACATAGCTAAAAATTAAATAGATATACCGTGATCGGCACATTTTAAAGAAATTTAGAAGTAGTTATATCTTCTGTTTATGTCTCATGTGCGAATATGTATTTTATAGCTGTCACCACCCACTTTTGTTCAAGTCAAATTTGAAGATAATGAACAAAAAATATTTATATTTTTAATAAAAAATAAAAAAGATGTAAAAATATTTATTTTTACTTGGCCTAAGTCCTAAACCTCTTGGTGCATTATCATTAAAAAAAAAAAAAACACTTCGGCCCTAAACCCACCTTGGCCTCATTTTGTTTTATTCTTTAACACAATATTTAATATATAAAATGATGATTTTATTGAATGATAATGGAATAAGAATCTATATTTATATAATATATAAAAATGCTTATAAAATGCTGAAAGGACATGATGCCATGTGACAATTTATGGTGACAACACATATGAAATGGATATTTTTAAAATTATTTAAATGTTAAGTGAGAATAAATCACTTTTCAAATTATACAGACAAATCTCTAAATTATGCAATTGATAGTGTTATTACTTATCATACAAATAATTAAATATTGATAATCCAAAAAATTATTTAATTGATAGAGTTATTGATTAATATTAAAATAATTAAGAAATAATAATGATTTTAATATACGAATAATCAGAAATTTTCAAAAAGAGAGTAATGAAAGAATGATGGAATGAAAAGATGCAACATGGAATTCTGAAATGCCATCATTGTATTCATGTGTCCCTTGTTGTAGTTGAGGTTTTTCTTAATATGAAAAAAATTTGAATATAATCAATTTGTACTAAATGTAATTTGATGTAATGAGAATATGAGATTGCTTTCTGTGTAGAAAAAAAAATTAAATGCATAATAATAATATAATAAAGATAATAATAATAATAATAATAATAATAATAATAATAATAATAATAATAATAATAATAAAGAGAAAGTCTAATGAAAAAATAATGAAAAAAAACAATGAGATTACTGTAATTGAAATTGTTCTGAATATTAAAATATTTGAATACAATTAATATGTACTAAATGTAATGGATGTAATTAGATCGCTCCTAATATGAAAAATTAGATGTAATTACTTATAATAATAATAATAATAATAATATAAACGAGTCCAAGAGACGATGTCATGTGACATTTTGATGTGCCAAGTATAGCACGATGTTTGAAAAAAGATAATTTTACTTGCATATAAAAATATTCTTATAATTTTTTTTATATTATTTGATTAATTAGATTTAATTTATTTTTCTGTGATTCCAGATATCACACGAATGTTAATCTAGTTATCATTGAAATAAATATACAATATAATCATTAAACTTTTAATTATTGTGTCTATTATTTAAAATTGATAGCATTTTATTTCACCCATAAAATTTGAATGAGTTAAATTTAATAAGGATAATAATTGTCATTTTATGAAGCTAATGAAAGTATATTGAAAAAAAATGATTAAATATCAGTCTTTATGTCTTGGAATTTTAATCCTACATTTGTTAGAAAGAATGAATTTTATATTTCATTCTTAATTATTTGACGTTTGGTATGCATAAATGATAATGAAATAGACAATTCATGCATTTGTTAGTGAAAAGTAACTTAGAATCCATCAAATCCATTTCACAAAACCATCAATAGAATATAGAATTTATTTCCTCTTAAAGAGGTGGATTGAGATTTCATGCTTTATGAATATAGGCATTAATTTTTTTTTTCTATCATATCCTTATTAATTTTCAAAATTATATTTATTATCCTTATTGAATTTAACATATAAAATAGGAAAAAGAGCATACAGACTCCTTAAACTTTGAGTCATTTGTAAATAGACTTTTGAACTTTAAATCATTTTAATTAGTACCTAAACTATAATAATTATATAAATTAATCATTCCATCCATTTTTCATTTACTTCAAATCTTTTTTTATTTAATTTAGAATAGATGAAAAGTGAATAGCAGAATTGATTTGTGTAATTGTTATAGTTTAGATATTAATTAAGATAATTTTAAAGTTTAGAGGTCTATTTGTAAATAATCTAAAGTTTAGAGGGTATGTATGCTTTTTTCTCTATAAAATACGATGACTCTTCAACAAACTAAGATTCAATAGAGTATGTAACCCTCTTGTTTCTTATCTATAAACTTGTGTAAATAATTATGTAATTATAAAAATTATATGTGAACAAATATTAATTTTTTTGTTATATTTTTGTAATTATATCCAAAATTTCATACAAATAAAAAAATATAATAATTTAGTGAAATATAATTATTATTTAAAATCTCAAAAAAGGACATTCAAACTTTTTATAGAAAGAATATTTACCTCATCTACATCAATTTTGATTTCCTTCCACATAAATTATAATGGAATGACTTAAAACGACATTTCATTAAAAAGATATCAAACTGTAAATTAGGCAATCATCATTCTATTCTATTTTGTTCTATTATATTTACATTTTTTTCTAATTTCATAGAATAATCATTAATATATATCAAACTTGATATTAGCTTTTGGAATGAGGCATAACATAGAGATTTCATTCCATTCTTATTTTTACTAACATACATAAAAATCCACCATTCCATAGAACAAGCATAGCTTTTCACGCGCGCACCAAACATCAGTTATTTAGATTCTCCTCCTTTTGCTTAGTTATTTAGATTCCTCCATGGCCTTCGTGGGACTTTACAAGTATGTTTGGGAAGTTTTGATAAAGATAGAGTAGAGTGAAAAGGTAAAAGAAAACCTATTCTATTGTTTGGAAGTTTTAATGAGGGAATGGAATAGAATTTCCTCTCCTTTATTTAGAAGTTACAATAGTAAGTAATGGATTGGAATGGAATTACAAATTTAACTTTTAATATTACCCTTTCAATTTTAATACATTATTATAATAATCAGGACATCATTTTTTTTTTTATTTCAGTACCTCTTTCTTTTTAGTTCAGAAGCGCTTTTTAAAAACAATCATTTTACTAAAAAAAATACTGCTATAATGCAAAGAATATTACAGTTTGAATGAATAGTAATCTAAATGAAGTGTCCAGTACATACATTTACAAACAAAAAAAAATAAGATAATCATCATTCATACTACACATTTAAAATCTTAGACTGAAAAAAATGTAACAACATGAAATACAGTCAATGACATATATAGTACCATAAAATGTAATTTTGATCATAGTCAATTACACATTTTAAATCTTAGATGTAAACACTATATTTGTGTGACCTTTTAATAATAATTAATTAAAAATAATTTAGTGTCAGTCTTGATAATAATAATAAAAAAATAAAAAATAATAATAAAATAGTCAAAAATAAGCTATACTTAGCTATGAGAGGTTATAAAGATAGGATAAAGTACTTAACTGAAATGGAGATAAGAAGTTGAATGATATCTCCTTCTTGAGATAGAATCTTATCTAGATTTGAGTAGGTTCTATTAAAAAGAGGGAATGCACGTACAATAAGGGAGCAATAAAGAAAGGAGAGAGGACAAAACAAAAACCAAAAAGGAGGAAGGGAGCTGCTCATGTGTTGAAAGATACGGCTTGGTTTAAAAGTCCTACATTTTTTTTCTAAGAGTCAAAAAGCCTCATATTCGATCAGGTGCGTAGCTAACTGAATGCCTACCGGTCTCAATAAGAAGCGACAAATTAAGATGTCTTTTTTTAATATATGATACAGATTTTAGGCCTTAAATTTGGGGAAGCGCTACAAGCTAGGCTTATTTAATATAAAACTTGCCTATGTTAACAACAACACGAGGATTTCAGCACTATTCATATAGGATCTAGAAGCATGCACTTAATTAACTTTAGCTTCTATACGAAATTAAAATTTTTAGCAAAGGAGCTTGAAATTTAACTGACAACTAAAATCATGTTGGATAATAAATAATTTTTTAAAAAAAAATTAAAATTTTTTTAATTAAATTTTTAATTATAAATTATTTTGATAACAAAATAAATTAATTTAAATACACATTTAATTCTAATTTTAAAATTAGAGTATAATAAATGATATATGATTATTCACTAAATTATTTATCTTTTTCCTATATTTACATGCTTTCATCTCTAACGCACCAAAAAAAAATTTTAATAATAAAGGTTGTTTGACCAAGAAAATTGGGATTTATTTTAATGTTAATGATCAAGAAATGATTGGAAAAAACTGTCAGGCTCACCAATCCTCCAATTATTAGCATATAATCAATTCTTTTTTTAATGAAAGGTAGAAATTTTATTCCATACTGACATAAACTACGGAATAGAAAATACAGAAATATATATGGAGGAATCCAGGCTAACTCTTGTTCTTTCCAAATTTGCTTTTGAAAAACTTTTTTGTTTCTAATTCTTCTATAGGTACCAAAGAGTAAAAACTAACTACAGATTAGGCACTACACACTTAAATTTAGAAGAGATTCTCCTATAGACACACTAAAACAATAAAATAAAATGCACCAAGATACTCGATACTTATAATAAATAACTAATCATTAGATCCTGAAAATAAGAAACTATGTAATTGAGAACATAGTTTCTTTAATAAAATATTTTTCGGTTCGATCGCACTATATAATTAAGAAGAGGCAGTATAACTATAAGTTGCAAAATATAGTCAAAAGCCAACAATTTTAATATTAGAAATTTAGAACATCTTTTCAGTCTTTTTATTCTTCATCTTGCTTGATCATGAGATTCTAGCCTAGTAGCCAACCACACTATTTTAGGGTACGTGAAAGGGAAACAACAGATTGTTTAGCACATCGGCACCACTTAGGGCAACCAGATCCCTTGGATGAACAACTTTTTTGAAGTCCTCTCTCAACAAATATAGGCCGGGCAGTTTCAACCCCAACCAAATAGGTACAGGATATTTTTATTCCAAGGGACTTGGGTTAGGGTATGGGTTTGCATCACCTCCGCCTACTTTGCCCCGCATCTTCTATCTACACTAGTCTTTCTCAATTCACAAATTTTTTATTTTTACGTATATAATTATTTTATAAATTAATTATAATAAGTAATTTTATTATAATTATAACTTAATTAGTTAAATAAAAATAATTTAAAAAAAGTGAAATATATTTAAAACTAGTTATAATCATTGTTGTCAAAATTAGATCGGATAGTTCGACCAGTTCAACCATAAACTGAATATTCAATTAGTTATAGTTTAGTTTTACAACCAAATTTACAGGCAAATCAATTTGAATTGATCAAAACTACTTAAATCAGTTAGTTGAACCGTTTAAAGCAGTCGATCATTAATTTTTATTTTCAAAAAATTTAATATTTTTCTATTTTTTAATTTTTTTATGAATTTATATTGTTGCATGTAAATCATTTTTATGATGTCATTTGATTCAATCAGCTAATTTAAATAGTTGAATCGGTTGAATTTGAATCAAAAATCTTATTGGTTCGCTATTCGATTTAATTTTAATAACATTGGTTATAATAATATATATAAAAAAAGATTATTCTCTATATATAGTTGTAACCGTAGAATGTATTTATTAAAAAATATTTATGTTTATAATTTTATTTGTTTTTCTATTTGTGTTCAATTAACTATTAATGAATTTTGAAAAATTAAAAATTTAATACTAAAGATGAGAATCTCCTTTATAATATCAATTAATTATAAATGATTTTTTAAGAAATTAAAAATTTAATACCAGAGAGAAGAATAACCTTTATAATAGTATATAGATAAATAAGGATTAAAGCTTATCTGTAAAATATGTTTTAATTGATAGATTATCATATTAATTTATTTTTTAAATCATAAAAAGAGAAGTATTATAATTATACTCTTTTAAACATGTCTTTTAATTTATATGTGATTATAGTTATTTTTAAAATTATGATTGATTATTGAATAAATTTATTTAAAATATTTATAAGATCAAGATGAGATAGGTAATTCAGGTGCAGGTTTTTTTATATTTTTATAGGGAGGAATTTGAACTTTGATTCTAAAATAGAGGTGGATTAAGCATTATTTTAATAAATATATAACTTGAAAAAATTAAGTTTATAAGATAAATCAAATGAATTAAATTCTATAAAAATATTTTTAATTTATAAAAATAAAAATCTAGGACAGGGCGAGATTGAGCAAGCCAATAAACAAACATCTCAGAACACCCGTTTGTATGAAGCCGGCCCCTTGACTGCTCGAGTTGTCGACCACAAAGATGAGCTTCATGACCGGCCAGGATTCTGTAAAACTCCTAAGGAAGCTCAGACAATGATGCACGGGCCTTTGCTTTGATCAGAAATTTGGGTATCCCTTGATTGTGACACAAGAGTGCCAAGCCAGTACCAGACAACCTTTAACCCCCCGTGGATCCACAATCAACATCTTTGTTTTTTTGGCCAGTCACCCGCAGAACATCTTTCGAAATTAAACCCATGCTTCTGCTGATTTTGTTGAGTAATTCTCTTCCTCCCGAATCCCAATCTGGCCACCCAGTTCCAACATAGAATCTTCACTGTTTTAGATTACCACCCTTGGGGGTACTAAATGGACTAGTCATATGGAAAAACAGCAAAAAGATTATCACAATGCCAGAACCCTATCTGTTGTTATCTCATACAATTTTTTCCACACACCCACAGACCTGAGTTATCATATAAGCAATTATTTAAAAATAACATCCAAGGCGTTTTTGGCCATAGAAATGGGTTTATTTCATTAGTTTAATTTTAGGTTGTTTGTTCCCAGAAGTTTAATATATGTTCATATTTTTACTGTGTCAGTATGTCTCGTTAGAAAGAAATATGGTAAGATAGGAATTCATTTAAAAAGATTAAATACTATGAAATATCAAATCAAAAGTTCTGTTCATAGTATTGTTAATTATGGACAAGTGAAGGTTGTCTGAAAATTAGGTAGCATTTGGATGAATGAATGAAATGAAAACAGATTAACAAATTTAAAATACAATCTATTTTTCATATAATATATATATCCCAATTATATCAGGTGTCTCTCGTTAAGCCTGAAGTTTCTTTCAATCTGATATGGGTTTCTCACTTCAACAATCACATCAGAAAGGAAGCAACTTATCGGATGCACCAATCTCAAGGAAATTTGAACCACTCACACGTGGAAACAAAAATAGACGGATTCTGATTGGATTCTTAATTAGAGAAGAATTTCAAATCAATTCCAATTAAAATGAAAGATGATACATGGGGTAGCAGTAGGTCCGTTGAGTTTACTGGACAAACCTAATTCTTGAATGGGGCCATATTAATTTAATGAAGCAAGGGGGTCTGGCAAGTAGCTAGATTGAAACTCAACAACTTGTAGGTCCTTAATAATTGAGGATGACGACGACGAAGACTAACTAAACTATCAATCAATCTTCTTTCAAAAATAATAATAATAACAATAATAATAATAATAATAATAATAATAAAAATCATGCATCAACTAAACTCCTTATGTTGATACCACAATTTAATTAACAATAGTGCATAAAATCATTGGCGTTTGTTTAACAGGTAAACTTCTCTACAGGACGCAAGGAACCCGAATCAAATCCCTCACTTCTTGTCGTGTATTGTATGGATATCAAAGGCTCAATTACTTCACTTAAATAATAGTGTGTTTAGTTTAATTTTTAAAATATTTTAAATTATGATTTAGGAAAAAATTTATCTCTTATAATTTTTGTCAAAATTATAATTTTAAAGTTCTAAAAGATAAAAAAAAATTCATCCAAAATTACTTGTTACATTTCGTGCTTCTCTCTGTGTGGTTCTTTTTTTTTGTTGGCAAATTGGGATTATTATTGACAGCTAAAATTTTGACAAATTTTTTATGGAATAAATTTTAAATTAGTTTTTGACAAATAATCCTTTAAAAAAAAACTTTTAAACAAATTAAAATATCTTCAATAGGGGTCTGTGGTACAAATAAAATTTCAAAATTAAATAAAATATATCTTTTAAAACTTTGATGGATAATTTATTAAAAGTTATTTAAATATTTAATGGTTTAAAACATCTTTCACAACATTCATGGCAAATATTAATTTGATGGAATAAAATTTTCAACTATATTTTCTTAACTATTTTTATTTTTTGTTTCCATATTGTGGAAAGGCCTGTTGAAGACGAATACATAAAAAAAAAAATTGAGTACACACTAATTGTTTAGCTCGCCTTATGCGTGTACAAATTTTTGTAAATTAATGTATTTATTAATGAATTGAGATTTAGAGGGTTGACTTCTTATGTAAATTTATGCAGAGATTCTAAGAGAGTTTCATTCACAAGTTGATAAAACGATAGAAAGAGCTAACTACTTGAAAAATCTTCGTAATAGGAGCCAACTTTAATGTATAATATATATAAATGTATACCTAAAATAAATAGAAAATATTTAATTTATGAATAAAAAATGAACTAATATTAATCAAAATGAATGTAATGAAACCATACGTACAACAAATTATAAAATATAAATTAGAAACTCAATCTCAGTCCTGACCCCTCACCTATATATCAACATACTAATGTGAAGGGCTGATGATGGTGGCAACCAGATGTGGAATCTTGGTTAGGACATCACTTATCATCCCCTCACTTATTATCTTATCGTGACTTCCATCAAACCTCTGCTCCTAAACATATGTTGAATCCTAGTTTTGATTACGATGGTTTGTCTTATTTAAGCTTTAATGATTAATTGATCATGGGCTTATATTGTCAATATTTAATCACCTTAGTTGTTCTCCATTGATTGGAGGAATTAGTGTTAATTCATTGAGAATGATTAATTGGGACTGATTGTTTGACTTATTTAATTAAGAAAAATACTTAATTTATTATTTGATATTACACTTGAAATATGCAGAGTGATTGAGATTAGGTGTTTAAACGTAATGAAAATCCTCTTTATTACTCGTTGTTTGTAATTTATTGGAGGCAATTTAAAGTCAAAATTTATCAAATTAAAGAATTACAGAATGGAAAAGCAACTACTCGTGCATTTACCGGAACATAGGAGTTTTTCAAGATAGAAGAACACATAAAACAAACACCTATTGAGCAAAAAAGTAAAAAATTAAAATTACTAGTGGATCATGTATTAGAAGCCTGAGAAGCCATATCTTCGAAGCGTCAACCACTCTAATGGTCGCATTTTGTTAATCATATCTTCCAAGCCTCAATTGCTTTAGTGGTAACATATATCTTCTAACCCTCCATGTTACTGTTAAGTAACACATGGCATATATGTAATAAACAATATATAATATTAAAGGTGTCCATAATTAAATCAAATCGATCTAAATAATAAAATATATTAAATTAAAAAATCAAAAATCAAACAAAATAAAGTTAATTAATTTTGTTTTATTCTTTTTTTATTATGTAAATCAATTAATTTATTTTAATTTTTAATTTTTATTTATAGAATTAAATTATAGCAAACTTACGTAATTATATGATTAGATTTTAATTTATTATTATTTTTATAAAAATATTTAAATTAATTCATTATTAATATTTATTTAATTATATTTGTATTAATATTTTAAAATTAATTTATTATTAATTAAGTCATAAAAAAGTTAATTGAATATAATTTTTTTAAAAAAAGTATTTGATAAAAAATAAATAAAATTAAATAAAATCAATTTCATTTAATTATTGATTCTTAATATAAAAATTTAATTGATTTAAATCATATGATTTTTATAAAATAAAATAAAATCAAACTAACTATGCAACAAGGCAAAATTAAGAATTAGGACTGTCTAAAAAATTGAATTAAATTTAGTATAAAATATTTATAAAAGAAAAGAGAATGAAAAATGAAAAAGAAAAAATTAGGTGGGTGGAGGAGGATAAGGTGGGAGGCATTGGCTGAGGAGATGGATGCACTTTTTAATGTTTTCCTTGCATGAATCATCAACAGCTAGCTACCCTTTCATTATCGTACATTCACCCTTCTCTCTCTCCCCAATTTTCTTGGTCGCTTTCTCTCGCTTTCTCTTTCTCTTTCTCTTTCTCGGGGAGAGTGTAATGCAACGGAAGGAGAGAGAAAGAAAGAAGAGAGGGAGAGGGAGCGGGAGTGTGGAAAGGAAAAGCGATAAATGTCAAAAAAAAAAGCAACAGCTCATGGCTTAGATTTGTGGGTCCTACCAAATTCCGCTCTCTGGATTTCTAGTTTCCCTTTTTGACGCGACGCCTTTGGTTGGATGCGACTCCACCGTTACGCCA
The DNA here is from genome assembly GCA_019955255.1 of Castanospermum australe. Classification (NCBI taxonomy): domain Eukaryota; kingdom Viridiplantae; phylum Streptophyta; class Magnoliopsida; order Fabales; family Fabaceae; genus Castanospermum; species Castanospermum australe. The sequence continues at coordinate 124,571 of NSJW01000632.1, read as the reverse complement.
CCCACTCTCACTCCTCCCTCGTCCATCGACACTGGGGTGAGACATGATTGGATGAATTTTAAATTAAATTATAATAAATTGATTAAAAATAAATTATTAATTAATTTAAAAATTATTAGTTTTTTAAAAAAAATTAATTTATTCATAAGTTATTAAATGAATAATTATTTATTTATTTATTTATTTAAATTTTTTTTAAAAAATTTCTCTCTCTTCATATCTTTCTCTTTTATATATATATATATATATATATATATATATATATATATATATATATGTTATTTTTTTTGGTTTTTTAATATTTAATAATATCTTAGTATATATATATATATATATATATATATATATTACGCTATATATTATGTAATGTACAGTGAATATATTTTTTGTTTCACTGTATGTTATGTGCACAAGTCATACAGTTTAGGTGTGTCGCTTTTTTATTCTATTGACTTAGATTTGAATGGAGAAAATGACTATTGAACTTGAAGTGGATCAAATGTATTATAAATAAGTTATAAAATTAAACATTTAATGATTGTATTTAGAATATTAAACTATTTATTAATCATTTATTAATTAAAATTAATTTAACTAATTTAATCCATTACATTTATTATTTTAATTGAATGAATTTGATAAATTTAAATATGGATGGATTGAATGATTGATGGGTTAATGAACAACTTTACCACTCCTAATCCACACTATTTTTTTTTTCCAATTAAAATACTCTCACATTAATATTTTTAGATCAAACTAATTGAATTTCATGATTATTTTGATAAATTTATATATGCTAATCTAATAAAAACATAATTTTAGAATTGAATATTTTTATTATAATTAATATATTGATACTTTAATCTTTTTCATATTTATAACATCTGACTTAAATAAAAATTCATAACATACTAATAACAATCCACTTTTAATGTTTAAGAGAAGTTTGGTGTGATCTTAAATGATCTAGATCACAGAGCTTAACACAAAGTAACTTCATATTAAAAAAAGATAGCAACAACAGTAATTTATATATAGTTTGTTCACAAAATATAATTGATTAAATGCTAGATGTTGCAGATTTTTACAATGTTAGCTCAGTCTAATTCCTCTTTCTTAATCTTTGTGATTGTCTTAGTATTCGAGAACTATCAAATACTAAGGTGATATGACATTAAGCAATACAAGCTCATTATGGTCGACACTTGTAGCAGTCTTCTTCAAAAGAGTAATCGCAGTTAAGGATGAGATATCATTCTCTTTCTCATAAGTAGTAGATTGACGTTATATGAGTATTACACCTTCTCCCATGAAATTAATATAATTTAAAATGAGGATTTAATTTTAGTTAAAGTTTTTATTCAATATCATTTAATCACATAATATGACATCATGTCATATCATTTAACATTTTAAGTAGTTATCATAATTAAATTTATTAAATATTTTATAATATATAATTAAATAATAATATAATTTTTTTATATTAATAATAAATTAAAATTAAATTATTAAAAATTTAATTTTTATAAGAAAATAATAAGACATCAAGCACAGGCCTTAACTTACCCATAAGTCCTGAACATGACGTGAATCATCATCTACTTGAAGGGCCTTAATTGATCACGGACCAATTCCATACAATATTTGTAATACGAGTTTTCTGACAGATATGTACTCCTAACTCCCCAACGGGAATCTTATTTATTACATGAAAATTAGTCCAACTTTTCGTCTTTCAATTCCTTCAAAGAAATTGAACAATTTCATTCTACGCTGTCTGCCAGCTTAAATTAATGCACATGCAGTTTTTTTTTTTTTCTTGGACAGAGCACATGCATGCATTTAACTTCAAAAGGACTACTTAAAAATGAGTGCCTTCTAATACAAATCCAAATCTATATGTATCTTCGCTCTTAGACAAAAGGAGTCACATATCCGATAGTAGGTTCCTGGGTTTCAACAAACAGATACGATTAATTGAGCTTCAATAAATGAAGCCGAAAATACGGATGCACAACCAATTTAAGGAAAAATAATGGGAATGAGGATAGCTAGCAAAAGGACAGTGCATGTAAAAAATAAAAAAATTAAAATTCTTTTAAAAAAAAAACTATCTAAAGAACATCGCACCCATGATAATCACCTAGTATCAATAATTTTTCGAAGATATTGATTGTTGTACAGATGGAGAAAAAGGACATGATATAATTGAGGGGACCTTTGTCTATGCAATAATTTTGAGGATCTTACGGAATTTGTGACTCCAATATGCCCACTGAGATAGTTTCTTTTCCACTTGTGAGTTCTTGTCAGGTAGCAAACATAGATATCGGGATCAAATTAGACTAATGTAAGATTATATTACTAGTTTGAGTAATGTTATTCACGTAAAATAAGTTTAGCTCACATTTTTTTAGTAGTTTCCCTCGAGAGTTATTAAATAATAATTAGATCTCACTTAACCTTTTTTAAATAACTCAAATTTTATACATAATTGTACAACAATCATTTCCTTATATATTACAATGATTTCGGTTGAAATATTATTTTCATGCAAGATGTAGAAGAAGTATATCTCACATAATTGTACAACAATTATTGTTGCTTAAATTGTAACATAGAGAAGGTTTATAGTCTCGCGGAAAATGAATCTTAACAATAAGATATAGAAGTATTTTTAACATTATCAAACTTTTTGAATGATCATTCAAAAATGTCTCCCTTGTATATATATAATGATAAAAGGTTTGTTTAATTATCAATAACTTAAACATTACTTCTAAAAATGTGAATTAATTATCCATAACAAAATTGAATTTATTTCTCAGCCAGTTTCATGAATGGGCTGAAATGCAAGTCATCATCAAGTCACTTCAAAATTTAAGGGTGTACGTCAGGATGTCCCACATTGTTGTACTGTATTTATTCATATCATATCGATACCAACAATGGTGAGCTAATTCTCTGAACACGTATAACCACATCTTACATTGTCATTGATTGTACTTCCACTCCTAAATTCATCGTATTGATTATTATTATTTCGTTAAGAGAATACAGTTACAAAAATTAAGAAGTGTTTGTTATTTTATTTTAAATATTTTTAAAAATTTGTTAATTTTTTTAAAATGTTTACGAAAGATGTTAATTTTTTTGAAATATTTGCAAGGAATATATAATTTTTCTAACATCTAATTTAATATTTTAAATTTTGATATAGATATATATATACTTTCTACTTTTATGATAAATTCAACACTTTATTCTATATTCAGAAATATTACTTTTTGGGCTTTGCCCATCATGTGTGGAAAACAATAAGACTCAAACAATCTTAGGAATATTATAATTATACTGGTGAGATATTTTATGACTTCAATTTTGTTGTATTTTTAGTATTTTTTTATATTATCATATGTGTTGTTATATTATTAAAAAATTTTATTTATTAAATATTTATTGTTATAATCAAATATGTTTAATAATTATGTTAATTAAATTATATCTTTATTTACAAGTCCTATACAATATGTGATTTCATTTTAGTTGAGGAGATCGCTTAATTTTTTTAAAAAAACATTTAAAGCAAATTAAGCCACCTGTATATTATATACAGATGGAAGAAATTAAGGTGCAAATGTACGTCGGTCAGAAAGTTATAAATGAAAAATAGGAAAGGTGTCTATTCATGTAACTTCTGTTGAAGTTGGATGGAGAGATGTTCAAAATTTTGAATTTATTTTCTTTTTTAATTATTGACTTATTGTTTGCTCTTTATCATATTAAAATTTCCATGAGTAAATGTAAATATAAACTTACAATCTAAGATATCTTATTATGTACTCAAGTTAATGGCTTATGCGAAGGTTTCATACACCCTCAAATACTTTTGTCTATTTTTTTTTTAGGGCAAGTTCTTCTAATTTTTAATTATATGTAAACTGAAACAACTTCTGCAATTTGTTTGAATTGAGTGGAATAGGAGGGAAGGAAAGAGAAAGTAAAGAACTCTCCTTTGCTTGAGAAATACTTTAATAGAGGAAAAAAGGATCAAGAAAGTGTTTATGTTACTTTAGAATTTAGATCCTTAAAATAGCCCTTACTCTTTGCCTCTTTGGTTATATTTTTTTTTTCAACTTGTTAAGAAAAGATTGATATATTTGGCTATATATTTTAGTTAGAGACAATAAATGATTTAAGAAATATGGTGTCATGTATATATACCATATGATGAAAATATATAATATGATTTTTGGAATATGGAATTATGTATGCGTGCCCAAAGATAGGTGTTTACATTATACACATATATGGATCATCAATGTGGATTTGTATATACACTAATATGAGGTATCATCAAAATTAATGCTAACGGTAAATTTGTCTAATCTCTCCCAAAAGTCTTGAACTTCGAACAACCTATTGTGGTTTGAATGCATACATCTCAACTTTGGCTCATGCTAAAAAAAGTTGTTTATTTATTTGAAAATTAAACTTCAATATTGACCTGTTGGTTTCGTTAAAACCACCTCTCATATGCCAAAAATCAATTTTAAAGTATTTAGTTCAAATTATAGGTCATTAAGTTCGAAATTGTATGAAATGCAATACCTAGGTTTTGCTCTTATATATAGATATCAAATTTCATATAATAGTAAAGTAGTTTTTTTTTTTTTTTAAGGTTCGGAGCTTAAGTTGCATTTGATTGATTGTTAACATAAAGCAAAATAAATTGTAAATAATCACACTCATAGATGAAGATTTCAAAAAACAAAAAAGTTCTAGTTGGGGCTAACTGTTTTTAATTACGCAAAAACTTCATTATACATTTTGGAAATACGTGACATATCTGTTCCCACATTTTATTTTAAAATAACAACTATCTTGTATTGAACTTAATTCTTATTTAAAAGGAGGTTTTCTCAGCAAACAAAATGAAACTTTAAACACAGTTAATAGTATATAAATCATCCATATGAGAACAAACAATCAACATGCGCAAGCCATTTAGTGGCGCGAGCTCATAATTTTCATTTACTTTAAAATTATAGCTAAAAATGAACATATATAGATGATAAAAATTAATTATAATCATCACAATTAAACAACTTGTTGAACCACAAAAGTGGAAGGTAGACAAACTTAAGAACAATACAGCACAAAAGAGGGGAGGCAACCCTAACAGAATATTAGTGTGGAGCCCATCTCTTAATCACGCTGGTCTGCAGTACGAATATGACTAATTAATGACAGAGAAAGGTTGAGAGAGAGGGTCACTAATCATAATTATTAATAATGAAAAGGGTTTAACCATAAGTGTCCCTTTTCAAAATATAAACTCCCCCCCACAAAAGAAGAGCACAACATTGCTAGAGAGAGAAGAACACAGTGAAACATGTTGACCAAATGTTTGTGTTTTTCACCCCCTCTTTTGTTTGCCCTTCTTCAAAGCTATTGGCAGCCAGGGGGGCAAGAGCAAGAAAGCAAACCAGCAGCCCTTGGATTTTTTCTTGGCTATGTTTTGGGTGACATAGGGTCTCCAGCATATCAAACACAAAAAGGAAAGAAAAACACACACACACACACACACACCCCATTAGCAGTTTTGTTTTAATTATAATACATGTTTGCTGATCACCAGACTCCCCTAATCATTTCCATATCATCTGGGTTAGTGAAAAATGGTCCTACAACCCTCTACCCTAAACATTCTGTGTCTTTTAAGTCAAATCTCTAATTCCCTGTCATTCACATTAATAATTCAATTCTGTTTAGCTCTAATATCTCTGTCTCTCACTTTTTGTCTCTCATTTTCTCTATCTTGCTCACTTACATGTGGCAAAATTGTTGGATCAATAGTCTTGTGTATATATACACATAAGCACATGCAGGAAATAAAGTCTCCTCATGGTGCAGGAGATGCCAGTGATGTGTCCCCTTAAACAGTGAAAGGGCAAAATTTTGAAACACCTATAAAATTGGGGATGTTTAGCTTAGGGTTTGCATATAAAATATTCAGTGTTACCTGGAAAAGACAATTATAGGCCACTTGAGATGGGATGGTCAACATCTTTTTCCCCCATTGATTATATAGCTTTGAGGATATTGGTACTCTACATGGAGCTGAATTTAAAACTGCTGCAGTATCCCTTAAGATACATTTGAGAGCTTTTTTTGTTTTAAATTTGTGTCAAAGATGCGTTTGAATGTGAAGCCCAAGTAGCTAGGAATCCATGCATTATTAATGGGACCACATTCCAAGCAGGGCAATTGGGCACATTTCTTGGTTTAGAAAATGTTAATGGTGCTATTAATAATAATGTAGGGAACCATGGCTATAAAAGTTTATTATATAATATATATTGCTAGTATTATTTTAATGGAGTGCCAATTGCTGGGATTTAATATTACTACAAAGTATGATATTTTAATGTATGGAGCACTTTTAAGATCTAGCAGAGGAATCAATTGGATAGTGTAGGCCAGGGAGAATAGATTATGGTGATCTAAGGGTAGAGAAGAACACACCTGGGCTTTCATTAGATTTGGTTTTAACTAAACTAGACTAGATTTCACTCTAACATGTTCTGGAAGTCACTAAGGAACAAGAAGGAAAAAAAAATAAAAGAAGAAAACCCACTTTTTATTCTTGATAATTTATAGAGATAGATAATCTGATCATAAGAAAGAGTTGAAGTGAAGCTAGGCTTAAAAAGGCTCTCTACAGCTGCAATATCCTTACGCTGAAAGCACTTTTCAGTGTGTAAAAATTTTCAACGGGTGCTCATTACTCGGTCCATTGGTGACATGAGAACAGAAAGGTACAATATTGATATAAAGTGCTTCATGTGACGACAAGAGCAGCGCATGGCTTTGCTTTACCAGTCAAGCATGAAATTATCAGAGTTATGGATGAAAGTTCACCCATTAGTAAAATTAAATTGATACAAAAATTTTAGATTCAATTTCTGCTGATGATTTAATAATCATAAATATTTATTTATTGCTGTGCATCTTATTTTTTAATAGTAAAACGATTTATTATTTTTAATTTTTTTAAAATAAATTATCACAATCAAAAGAAGCCAAAACAGTTGCCTATGTAAATATGTAAAGAAGGCAAAAAGCAAAAATAAAGTGGTTGTGATTGCGTAGCGTGAAGAAGAACAGGGAAATCTGATAAGATACAAAGTAATATTAATTATACAACTATTATAATGATTGCATTTATATAATATACTAGAACAATTTATTTATTTTTCTCTTAAATCTAAATATAATCACATTAATTAATAGTTATAAAGGGTTAGTAGGTGGGATATGCAGTTTCCAAAATAAGTCAAATGGTTAATGGCACAAGTTCCATTGCGACACCCAATCACCATTTTTTAAAAGTGTGAAATTATTAAATAATAAAGGGTTATACATGTTTTTTTTTCTTGTTACTTACATGTCTTTATTTTTATAGATAATTGTAATATGTTGGAAGATAGCATGATTGAAAAATAGATTAATTAATTTACGTACAAAGTACAAACTAAACCAAACACTATTTTACAGCAATTCTATAAGGAGGGAAAAAAATCCGTGGAAAAATAGCAAATTCCAGAGAACTGTCTTCCCTGGAAAGGGAATTCCACAAGACCTACCAACCCTCATGTTGAGTTTCCTTCCTTCAATTTAGGGAATTTGAGTACTTCACGTTGGAGAAGCCAAATTCTCTTTGAATTTAGGGGATGACTTAAATGAGATGCTCCTACTTGCACTTGTTTTTAATACACTTATTTGTAATGTTTAGGCAAAGAAATTACTGGATCTGGTTCTTGGATAATTTATACCATTCACCAAAAAGAAAACATTAAAAGAACTACTTAGTTAAGCCCAACAAGAAGATGGATAAACCCTTACTCTGTTCTACCCATGTTAATGGGTTGCTTCCCCTGGCCCATCTTTAGGTCCAGATCCAGGGTTTTACCAGCGGGCAGTGAAACTTAAATTGTTACACTCAAGCCTTAAATCGTTGCATTTGAAAATAGGATTTAATTTTTTTACATTATCATTTAATTATATTTAATTAGTTTGACTATAATTATAATTAATTAATACATTAAGTTTATTAAATGACATAATAACACATAATATAATAATAATGTAAATAAAAATTTATATTAATAATAAATTAAAATTAGAGGAAAAGAAAAGGAAAAATGAAAAATGACGATTGAAAATTAATTAATTAAATAAAATAAATGAGCCAAAAAAAAAAAATTCTCTTGCTAGTGTTTCGTAAAAGAGATGAGAAACCAAATATGAAGATAATTTTCAATATTGCTGCTTGGTTTGAGTAAAAATATAGACAAATAAATTACTTACGAAATTACATACTTGCCTTAGTTTAGTCACTAATTTGGGATAAAAAGATTTTCCAAGAGCATGATAATTATGGTGGTTGTTCTACTTTCATTTTTCTTTCCTCTATTCTTTTAGCAGCAATATTCGTAAAATTATTTTCTTTCTACATTTCCAGACCTTTTTGTTTTTTCGGTTCCTCACGTGTCCATATTTATTTATCAAGCATATCCTTGAACGTCCCATGCAATTTTAAAGAAAATTGTGGAACCAATTCTGTTATTTGTTTAAAAAGATTAACTAGTTAAAGTAGAGTAATGCTACATATAGCCACAATTTGTTATAGAATTCATTTAGAATTAAATGCGATTGTTAGATAAAATGAAGTGGTTTAACCACTCATCTATCAAAGAATAAAAAAATATGTCAAATCATTATGTTAAAAATTTTAATAAAAAAATTTTAACTATATAATATTTTTTTGTAAAAGTGTTAGTTCATTAGCTTTGAAGATTGAGTTGGATAAACTCAAGTCTAAGATTTGTCGGATTTTTCGAATTTGGGTGCAGCAATCTGTTTCTGAGCCTTTAAATGAACATTTAATTGAATGGTTATGATTAATTTGAGAGTTTAAGGTTCTTGGTGACGTTAGAAGGGAAAAGTTCAAAAATGGGAAAAATGAAGCTTTAAAACAATTATACATTTTCTTGTTACTTATTGTAACTTGTTGAAGCTTCCTTTTTCCTTTTCCTTTTTTTGGTTATTAGTAATTCAAGGGGACTTAGTGGTTAAGATGTACTTTTTGCCTTAACTAATTGACTTTAAATCCAAAATCAGCACCTCAGAAAATTAATTCCTACACTCCTAAAATCAATCAGATAATGACTTGGTTTTAATCAACCTAAAAATTTGTTAAGAGAAAATCTTTACTATAAAAAAAGGGCACGCATGTTAACATAAAAGGACAACAAGAGCTTTTTTAGAACTTGAAAGCCCAAACGTCAAGAGGAAAACTGTCGAATTTTATTATTATTATTGATAATAGAAATTACTCAAGAAATGTGGATAACCTTGTTTTTGGAAAGTAACATATTATAAATCTTTGTAAATTGGTCTGTTTGGGTTCTTTTCAGGCCTTTTGTACAGTATTTTCTGAGGCTTATAATGGGAGTAAAAACATCATACAACTAAGAGTAAAAACATTAGTTACAATGGTAATCTTTTTTTTTTCTTTTTTCTAATGTGTTCTAAATCTTCTCAAACCTTGCAAGGACAAAAAAATTTACATACCTGCTTGGATACGCTACTGGGGGGAAGAATAAATGTGATTTAATATATTAGATTCTAGTTATTGGTTTATTACTATATATTTAATGGCACCAAATTCACAATATAAATGAGATTGGAATGGTCACTCTCTAAGTTAATTTCTAAGTTCCGTATGAAGACTGAGATATCAGAATTGTATATGTAAACTGGTGTCTAGAAACCAGTACTACTTTATTCAGGACACTAGCTCAAGCCGGAACTTGACTCTCACTCAGTGTTTCTAGAACCTCTGAACTAGCGTTCAGAATCTCATTCCACATTTATCGCCAAGGCCACCCTATCCATTGTGGCATGACTAAAAGAAGTTATTAATAATTGAAGATATTGACAAGAAGGAATACTTACATTCAAACCTTCCATCGTCTGTCTACAACTTAACGTACATGTCTACTGCTGCAATACACCACTTGACATACAAGAACGCTTCACATGAGGCATGTCATTCTTCTTCAAAGTCCAAGAGGAAATCAGTCAAGTTCTCAGAATCTTCTACAGCTTCGGTCAGGGACATGGGACCATCCTTCTTTGGTTTTGACTGCATGTTTAAGGAGAGGAAGGAATGTTCAGTCCATTACACATTGTGAACGATGAAATAAGAAACGTGTGAAATATAAACAATTGATCCCAAATCTAGACGTCTGATTTGATAGTCCCAATGGGAGACATGTTAGGTACCCCCTGCAGGACCACGTGCAAGGGGCTGACATGGCAGGGAGAGAGAGAGAGGGGGGGGGGTGAAATCTGTTAGGAAAAATGATTATAAGAGGAGGGGAGGAGGAGAGAACGTAGGCAGAATTTGGGAGTGAGTGGAGTGGGAGGTGTAGCCCCTCTAAGTGCTGCTGGGTCTTTAGCATTTTTCTTTCTGTTTTCTGTTTGAATGTTTTTCCTTCAGTCTTTGTATCTGAACTATCAGAGTTCCTTTAAGTTCCTTCAATAAAATCAGGTTCTGCTTTGGGGAAGAAGCAGAAAGCCCAATAGGCGGGTGTATAGTGATAGAGAAGTTGAGTGTAACAAACTGGACTGGTGGCAGTAGTGGAGAAAAGGATTCTGAATTCATGCAGGAAAGGATGGTGCATGGGGATAAAAAGGAAGGGAGAGAAGAGAGGGAGGACAGAGCATTTAGAGAATAGTGGGCAGTGGTTTTTGGGCTCAGGATTCATCCTGAGAGGGGCTCTAGGGTGTCTGGGAGTTGTTCTAGTTTTCTGGTTTTGTTATTATCCTTCTAAGGAGGTTTACCCCCACGGTGGTTTTTGGTTGTTTGTTCGGATGTAAGGATGTTCTCCTCCAGCCTCTAATATCTGTTTCTTTTGAGAGTTGGAATTAAAGGAGGACTACCTCCCTTGGTTTCAGTCCAATTTTCTGTTATCGTATCAAGATAACAGAAAGCCTTTCATCTACCTAAGGCTACTATTTTAAAAAGACAATAATAGTCAATTCAGCTTGATTGAAGGTATTAAATACAGAGAAAACAATGGGTGTTCTAAACAGTTGATACCAGCAGCCGCAGGGACAAAACCACAAGAAAATATCTGATTTACAAGAATACCTTTGACTTGTGAAGCTCAGGAGTACTTTTCAAGACACTCCAATAACGAGTAATCTTCTCTTCCTCTCCTTCCTCCTCTTCTTCATCTTCAGGATCACCATCCTCTTCATCCTATTGTAATAAAGTGAGGGAAAAAAAGGGAAATTTTACTTGCAACCAACCATTCAGGAATAAAACTCTACCGAACAATCACATGCCAAGGGTATTGTTCACAGTTTACAAGAGTAAATGAAATCCTATAAAGATGGTGAATGGAAGCTCACATCATTTTCACCAATGTCAACGGCTTTGGCCATAGCTTCATCCATATCTGTCATCTGCCACATTGCAAATAGAAGGTATCAAACTATAACAGAATGACAGGTGATAGGTAGTATTCGAAGGAAGGAAGCAAAACAGAAAGGAATGGTTACAAGAGGTTCATTACACGAAGCTTTATTACTTGACAATTGTAAAGTATGAAGTTCAGGTAACAAAACCAACACAGGAAATAGCTCATACTCAATAAATCCACAAGAACTTTGTTGTCAATGAATACATAAAACCATGCTACAATTTTTTATAAGTTCAAAAATGGTCATACATCTATCCTGCCTTAAACAGGATATTAAGGATCAAATGACAGATCGTCTGATAAAGAGAAAACTTATTCTTTCTATATCTTTTCCTTAAAATGGTTGTACTTCAACAGATATAATTATCAAGAATAAAACACACTTTGTATTTGGATTTCTAGTTTTTGCTACCATTTTTATTTCCATCCAGTTTTTCAATTGCAATGCCAATGCTTTGGGTATTATGGAACCTCTAACCTTTTCCCCCTCAAGAACATTAGTTAGACTTCCAAACCCATCTGGAGGCATGTGTAATCCAAAACAATAAGAGCACAAAACACCTTCATACCTTGCATTTCACTTTTCTTTCTTTTCTTTTAAATTTTTTTATTGGGTTTATTTTCATTTAAAGTTAGATTTTCACCTCACTAATGAACCTAACCATCAAGAAACAAGAAAATGGGATTTTGAGATTGAATTTTACAAGCTTCATACTACTTTATTCCAATTGCCTTTCTGAGCTTCAAATGAATCTTGAAGAGAAGCTGGCAATGTAAAAGCAGGCAAAGGAAAGGAAACCGCAAGTTTCACCTATGGCAACTGGTAATTGGTAATGGTATACATTAGTCTGAATTATTATTCATGAAATACATTACATTAAGGCTGTTTAAATGTCAGGAAGGAAGAAGACATAGGAAATTGCCAAATTACTACAATCGATACTTTTCTATAAAATCATTAAGCCTTCCAATTGACACCAATGTATCTAATATAACAATAGACCTCATCCAAAAAGGTTTGCACCTGATCAATTTATACAGACCTGATCAATCCAATGTCTGTATTTCACTTTCCAACACCCAACTTAAGGCAAGCCATGCAGAACTCAACAATAAAGCTCTTAAAGACAGCAATTGCCCATGTGTAACTTGTCTGTTTGCAAAATAATCCATTCAATCTGTAACTTCACTAATAGTATTATAAAGTTCAAACATTACTTCCTCACCTCAAGTTGTTCAGTCTTCTCCTTTGCCAGAATCTTGTCAAGTTCCTCCCTTGATATGATTTTTCCATGCTGATCATATAAAGGAAAAGAAGTTCAGTATTTGTTGTGACATAGATAAATAACCACAGGTGTCATTAAAGATTTGATCTTCCCTTATAAGTCTGAAAATTGAAAATTGCAACAATCAGTAGAAAAGGAAAGAAGATAAAACAAACTTTTCCATATATTTGAGGACAAAATTTAGCCACTGTAATTACACCAAAGATAAATGCAAAACAACCAAAATTATGAAAGAGAATTGGCATATGTGGTCCTTTCCCTGATCTGGTAGAAACAATAAGCCAGGTACTATCCTTATAGAAGTAACAAGCAACAGATTAGAAGATACAGAAATTTAACATCTACTATTCCATTTTGTAAACCAACAAGGAAAATTGCCTTTCACCTTAAACTAGTGAGAAGTGAGTCCAGATATTTTAGAACCATGATATGATATCATAATAATTAAGTTAGGAGGTGGATTTTCAGTTAAAGGTACATGGTCACCGTGATAATTCCATTTCAAGATATCCAAGCTGGATTCTGTCCAGGCTCCAACATAACATAACACTAATGCAAATTGAACCAAGATACAAATTATAAAATTTAAAGCCAAATTTACTCTTCAGAGTGTTCAAACTGTAAAACTAATTAAAAACTGAAAATATATGAATGCCTTAGAAATGGTCATAGCATGTAGCATGAGCTCATTCTAATTTTATGCTGGTTAGTTGTCAGGTAGGATAGTTTGAGTTGATTATAGTTGAATTGAATTGACTAAATACTGACTCTAATTCATCACGGTTCACAAGTATAAGCAAGACACAGAAGGGAAAAAAATATGAAAACTACCAATATAGCATACTGATGAAAGTATAGAATGAAATTCAGGAACAAAATCTCTGTTGTGTACATTGAGAACCATAAAGATTTCTATCTTCAATGTAATGCAAGTAATACTATTTTGAAACAAAGCAAACTTAATTTAGAAGAAAACAGAAAAAGAGACTATTAGTTATCAAATGATAAAACTAACTGTCAATGACCATATGAAGCTAATATTTTGGAGATAGGATAGCTCATTTATAGAAAGCAGTAAGCAAGCCCATCATATATATAGTGACAAAAATTATCCCATAAATCTCTTGAGCACACCATCCTGGAGATATGTCCCATATTCATCTAAAGAAGTTAACTTTTACTCCCATTTAGCAATCAAATTTATTTTGATTAAAATGAGTGACTGGAATTTTCAGCAAATAACCTCCTTCAGAAAAGACAGCATATTTGGTGTTGGTTCATGGAAATCTGGCCCCCTGTAGTCAATCACTTCATTTGGATCTTGAATATAGTTCACAGTTGGGTAAACTGGATCTCCACCCCATACTGCAAGAAAGAAGAGAACTTTTTCAACTACCATTCTGGATTAAATAATATCTAGAGTGAGCAAAAGTATTTGAACAGTAACACTAATGCTTAGAGGTAAAACCGTAAAAGTATTTAATAAAGGTTTAGTTTATAATGGAACTATCGAGTTTCCAAGACAAAAGGAAATGCAAAGCTAAATACTTCTGCTAGTTAATTGTTATGAAATTGATTTAGACATCAAAATGCACAAGAAAAACAGATTATCTATATGTGGATATAATAACAAGTAAATGGAAGGAAATGTTATCCTTCCTGATATATTTATTCAATCATTTTTCCTTTCCTTTTCTTAAATACAGACAAAACTGGGTCTAAATAAGAGCTCAATAATACATATGAATACAGAGTAACATTGTTTCCTAGAAAAAAAAAAAAAGTTAAAGATCCCAAATACATTCTATTTTAAACTTTTAAGTTGAGTAGAATTTTAATGGATTTGGATTCTCTCCTGTTTTTGAAGAACAGTAAACGGTCCTTTACAAGAGAGAAAGACACAACATGGTTTTGAATAAAATTAGGGGACCACATAATCAATCACGGTAGGTCCCTCAAATATAAAATTTGTGTCTATTTCTCATAACAGGACTGTCTCCTGTTCTTAGATAAAAGGAGAGGATCCAAAATCCAATTTAACAGTGCCAAAACCTCTATAACCAACAGCTCTACAGTTAAACCTTTTACCCCCTTAATTTTATCATTAAATATTAATACAAAGTGATTTTTAGCTAAGCTACTACATGGTTCACAAGTCATGCCTAGTGAACTTTCAAGTGTGTAGGGATGTCTTAGAGATACTAAACACATTTTTGTGCCCTTGTCTAACAGCTTAAACTTTTAGGTCAAGTGGTTCTTTGACAGACAATGCTAAATAAAGTTTAACAATCTTAGAATCACAAAATATAAGATGAATGATCAGATGAGTTAAGATGACTAAAATAGATACAGACAGAACACAAATATTGAATTTTTAAAGTCAATACTTTGCTTTATCTGGTCCTCCCTCATTCGCATTGCTAAAGGATCCCTTTGGATACGAACATCAGTCCCCATCATTATGCGATACTCTCGGTCTGTCTGGTGGCAAAACATTTCAATTAGTTGAGTGTTTTCATCTTCGCCAGTCTCTTCAAAATGTTTCTGAACAGCTTCACGAGAAGTGTCCCTCTTCCATGCTTTTACCCATTCTGAATAGTATGCTATTGAACCAATCCTTTCTAGTCTCTCTTGTTCAGCCTGAAGCCTGCAAAAGTCAGGAGTTATTTTCACAGATTCAATTATGTGAACAAAATACTCCAGGAAGCTTTTATAATCAACATTTTCCAGGTTTGCAAGGCAATTATTACAAAAGAGATCAGAAAGCAAGGATCTCTCATGTGTCTATTTTAGTGCAAGTGACATTGAATTTTAAAATTAATCTTTTGATATATGAAATATGCTACAGTGAGAAATTAAATCTAACTTCATAACAGATATCACACTACACTTAAGAACCCTAGAACCCAACACAGTCATAGTAGGTAGGTTTTCTTTTTTCCCCCCCTACAGCTGAGTGTCTTTTTTTGCTTTTTGAAAAAATACATCTGAGATTCTTGAGTCCGCATTCCAGGAAATGGTTTCTATCCGAGTTTTGAGCAGCCTGAAAACTGTCACAGACCAAACAATTGGGATCCACCCTTTGGGGACTATATTTTCTTCGAGGACAACATTTATACACCTGGTAAACCTATTTCAACAAGGGAGCAAAAAATTCAACTTTCCATTGTTACTGCTACCCAAAAAATAAAAGTCCGTTTATTATAAAATAGGTTAAATGGAGGAGCTTAAACAAACTTGGAGAAACACAAGTATGGTCTGTGGAGTAAACACTTTATTAGGTTACTTCCCTTCCAGCCTTCCTGTATGATGTGAATGATGTCAAGTAGTCTTCATAAAATACCAAGGTTATTCTGTTACATCTGCTTAGGGCTTTCAGAATTTTCTCTCTTTAAGCAACTGTTGTTCGGCCTTTCTATTAGGTTTCTTGTTTGTGGTTCTTCTTATACTTTTTACATTTAGGATGCACAACATAACACACCAATTTCATTTCCAGGGTTATCTAAACTATGCTGTGAGCATAGTAGTCAAGCAACACCTTTCTTCCTTATAAAGATGGCGTCTTGCTCGGTAAAGAGAAACTTCTGTTAATGTTGGATGTTCACCATAAAGCTTTATTTGCCCAGTTTCTGCCATGGCTTTCAGGAAAACCTGAAAAAATAAGAGAAGTTCAGAGTCACGACATAATACTTCATTATCAACAATAAAATTTATGACTTCAACATATCTGACTGGGTTTTAGACCTCTTTTTCTGATGAAGATAACCATGGAGGATCTAACAATTTACAGAATCTAACATGGGGACTGGAAGCACCCAAACATCTCTTACTACAAGATAGTGATCTTATGGCCAAGTGCTTAAAGCCTCTTCAGTTGTTAACAAAATGCTATAAAAAAAAATATGAACTGGCCACTTGACCCTTTAATCCATAAATTGATCAGGTGGAACTACCAATTCAAAGGTATAAATCAAAATCATAAAGCACAAAACCATTGAATGCAGAATTCTCCCGAAGTTGGAAGACATAATTAAATGAGTAACAGATGGCTCACATGGATGGTTATGGATGACAAACTTATACACCAATGATCATCAAACAATATATTATCACGGTGTATAGTATAATTCTTCCATCTTATATGTCACATATGTGCACATGCATAAACAGAAATACACATGGATTGGTTATACAATAACATGTAAATTACTAAGATACGCCATAATCACAATCTCAAAAAACTTTTCTATAACCATTTTCATGCACACTAACCGTTTCGACATCCGGTTTCCTCCTTTGCCACCTGGACCATTGTTCATTTTCTGGCTTTCTCCAATTCCACCATAGTTCATCACTTGTAAGTGTGCCCTCTATTGGCTTTTTAACTTTTGGATCAATAAATGGATGAGGAAGTCCAAGTTTCTTGTCTAGGTCGAATCCAGACTCTTCTTCCTCCTCAGGTTCAGATTGATAAACAACAAAATCAGACGAGAAATCTTGAGAATCTTCTGTGGAGTCAACTGAAGCCTCAGAAGGCTCAGGGTCAGTTGATTCTGCTATGACCTCAGAGGAACCAGCAACAGATGTTTTGTAATTCTTCCTCCTACTTCCAGGCTTGGTGCCGTAAGATGGAGATCCTGATGATTCACCAGTTGGTTCAGGTGCTCCTGCTGCCCTTACTTGACTGGCAGTTCCTTCTGGCCAATACTCTTGCTCAGGAATACTTGCTCGAGCACCAGAGGCCGGCTCGAGCTGGCCAGAGGTCGAGTCCATGTAACTGTAGTAGGGTGGACGTTCAACAGATACATGCTCAATATATTCATCTTTCTTTTCACATTTTATAGAAGTATATGAAGGAACCTTCCTTCGTGAATTACTGAAACCAACTCTAACTTGTAAAATCCCAGCTGGAAATGAACCCAGGTATGATGTCTACGGAGTTTCAGGAATTATAGACTATAAATTAGCTCCATATTACATTTAAGGTGAGATAAATGAAATGGCAATAAACCATCTTTGAATGAAAAGAGGAGAAAGATATGTAATTTGTCAAATCGAAAAGAAAAGAAAAAAAAAATACCTAAATGTAAACTGCATATATGAAAACTCAAGCAACCGACAAGCTAAAAAGTTGAAATTTTAACACCCCTCCAAGAGAAAAAGAAAAGAAAAACACAGCCGCTAGAGGTTAACACTAAAAATCTGCAGGAAAAATGAAGGAAACCTGGAAGTGATTGAAGGACAACTTGCCCGCAACATTGCCATGAATGGAAGCCATGAGCTCCCACCAAATACAGTGTGGCCTCCGACAAAACGGATTTGAAATCTGGGTTTCGCGGAAGAGGGGATGACAGCAGCTGGGAAGCTCAAAATCCAAACGTCGGAGGAAATGGCGTCGTACGTGCTCGTTCCACTGCCAAGTAAAGCTTGAAAAGCAGAGAGAGCGAGAACTGCAGTTGGGGTTTACAACTTAGAAGCGAGAACGATCATGAATCATTGAATTGAAGAGAAAATACTCCACCTTCCGGTGGTGGAGAGTGGAGACCGGAGAGACGCAACTGTGCGCCAGTGCCTCTTCCGCTCACTGCAATCTGCACCTGCTACTGACAATCTGCCACAGTGCCTTCCCCTTATCATTTTTTTCTTTATCTTTTCTCTTATTAAGATTTAAGAGAACGATTGGATTTATTTTAAAAAAAAACATTTTTTAAAGTACTTAAAAAAACTTTTAAAAAAATAATGACCCTTAACATTAAAAAAAAAAAAACACAAGTAATTTTTAATATAATTTTTTAATAAAATTATTATTTATTTTTATTAAAAATTATATTTTATATTATTTTTAATAATCTTGTTATAAAAAAATTTGTGTTATTTTTTATCTAAATAATTTAAAATTTTTATCTTATTTAAACGTATTTTTAAATATTATATTTAAATATAAAATTATTTTTTTAAAAAAATTACTAAAAAAATATATAAAAAAATATATTTTTCATAAACTTATGCAAACTAGTTCTAAATTTCTTTTCAAAATGTTGTTTTTTAAAAATTAAGCTAAAGCAACAAAGGTCGAGAGAGGCGAGAAAAAAAATATAGAATTTGTACATAAAGCTTGTTGTATGCACAAAAGCTTGTGTATCTGATATGTGAATTTTTTTAAAAAAAATAAATAATTAGTCTTACAATTTTATTTGACTTAAATTTTAATTTTTATTATTTATTTTTTAAAATATTAATTTTTATAATTTTATTTATTTAAATTTAAATTTTTAAAAAATTAATAATTTAATAATTAAAAAATATAAAGACTTATCTTTTAAGAAAATAAAAATTAATATTTTAATAAATAAAAATTGTAAAAATTTAAATTTAAATAAATAAAAAATATAATAATTGATACCTTAACCATAAAAGTCAAAATATAAATAAGTAAAATTATAAGAATCGTTATTTAAAAAAAATTATAAGAATTTAAATATAAATCGAATAAAATTATAAGAATTAATTATTTATTTTTAATTTTTTTGTGCTTATATGTGAGTTGGGATTAAATTTAAAAAAAAGTATATTACGAGGACAAGCTAAGTTGTAATTTGCACTCGTTTGGCAGATAACCATTGGGCTGCTGTGTGTACATAAGTCTCATTTGGTATATTGTATAAGTAATGAATAATATAATATAATTAATAATATTTATCATTGTACAATATTTAGGTAAGGTATTAAATAACATAATATTTAGTCAAAATAATTTTATTTAGTCTTGAACGTATAATATATAAGAATTAAATTATTTATCTTATATAATTTATAATTTTATACAATTAAAATTAAATAAAATTATGTTGATTAAAAAATTATTATCTAATATTTTATTTAAAAATAAATAATATTAATTATATTATATTATCATTCCCCACCAAACGGTTTGAAAATTTGCATGGAGGAGGGAGAGAAAGAGAGAGAAGTACCAACAACATAAGCAGAATTTACAGATAGCTACGTTAACCGTTTTTGTCGCTCCTTCAGTTACTAGCTTTAGACTCGCCACTTCTCTCCGTGAAGCATGATCATAATGAAAAATGCTTTCCTGCCTTTCTCTTCTTACCTTCCCCATCTGCCACTATCTCGCATGTCTTCACACCCCATTCCCCAAGCTTTCTCATTTTGAAGAAGCTGCAATCAATGGCATTCATGAAGCTGGGATCAAAATCCGAAGCGTTTCATCAGGAAGGCCAAACGTGGTGAGACTTCATTTCTCTCAAAATTAACCAACAAATTGCTCTAATGGGTTGCGTTCATTAACCAAAATGGATCCCTCCTTTCCCTTTTTGTCGTTGAGTTTTCTGATTTGTAAGAATTCTTGTGCCCTCTGGCGAGAGGGGTGGCATGGGAGTAGTTGGGCATTAAGCTTGTCTTTGGGTGTCAATGTCTCTATGGTGGCTTGGGTGTGATTAACGATTACCCTTGTTTTTTCGTTTTTTAATGTTCCCGTATCAAAATGGAGCCTTTTATTGATTGAGCTTTTGTGATGGCGGAGGCTTTCTATTTTGCCTGCAAATTCCCCTAACTGAGTCATCCTGACATTGGGATCAAAGTGTAGTGATTGAATTGTCCCTCCACAAATAACAAGCTATAGGTGTTCTAAATACTTGCCAATTTACTGAATCATGAAGGCTGGAGTACAACTTCATGCCCAAGAAGAAATTGGAAGTGGTGCATGCCAAGCTATGAACTTTTTGGTGGAGAGGAAATTTACAGTTGGGTCATTTCAAACTTTGAATGAAGTTGAGAAAAATGTCAGTTGCTGGTTGTCTAATGTATGCTCTTTATAGCAAGGTCTATAGAGGGTGTGCTCTTCATAACATGTTCAATGGGGCTCAACTCAAGTGGCAATGGTTTCATACTGAGGGTGCAAAAGGAGGATTGGATATTGATAACCTGTTTTTGACCCCACAGCTTATAAAATCAGATCAAGGTGAAAAATCTCCTAAGCCAAGCATTCGTTACAATCAGGGAGAGATATAAGATCATATTCTCTAATCTCTAGTATGTTTCTATAACTGATTTTACTAACTAATAGTCTAATGTCATAGTTGCAAAATACAGGACAAGCATCAAACAATTATCTTGGTAGATATTTAGCATACTCAATTTCTAGGATTTTTATTCCTTACACAAGCAAGATATTGCCAAGGGGGTCAATGCTTCTTTAATATAATTTTACTTTTGGATCATTGGTCTTAATTTTGTTTTACTTTCAGGGTTTGCACAACAGGACTTCCGAGTGATGTTACTGTTGAAGTAGGGGAAAGTTCTTTTTTTCTCCACAAGGTGCTTGTTTTAATTTAATTTAAATTGTTGATAATGGTTGTCTGATGCATGCACTCTATTGTTGAATGTTTTTTCCTCAATCTTTACCCTCCATGTCTTTGTTGGTGTCTGTCAAGTACTAAATTCAACCATGTATTCATGCTAGACCTTAGTTTGTTCTACATTTGTGATTTGGATGCAGTTTCCATTGCTTTCTAGAAGTGGGCTACTGAAGAAACTCATTCCAGAGTCGTCAAATGAGGATGGATCAAGCAGTGTTTTGCAACTTCATGATATACCTGGTGGAGCTAAAACATTCGAGCTTATAACCAAGTTTTGCTATGGTGTAAAAATAGAAGTCACAGCAGTAAATGTAGTCAGCCTCAGATGTGCAGCAGAGTACCTCCAAATGACTGAAAACTATGGTGAAGAGAACCTTATTGCACAGACAGAGGCTTTTCTCAATGAAGTTTTCAGTAATTGGCCAGATTCCATAAAAGCCCTTGAAACATGTGAGGAAGTGCAACCCTATGCAGAAGACCTCCATATTGTTTCAAGATGCATTGATTCCTTGGCTATAAAGGCCTGTTCGGATCCAAACTTATTCAATTGGCCGGTAGCTGGACACAATTGCACGCATAACCCAGCAGAACCTGTATTGTGGAACGGAATTTCTTCCGAGATTAAACCACCATCTCTAGGTGATGATTGGTGGTATGAGGATGTGTCTTTGTTAAGCCTACCCCTGTATAAACGACTGATTATATCCATTGAATCAAAAGGTATGAAACCTGAGAGTGTAGCTGCATCTCTCATATATTATGTCAGGAGGTTTCTCCCCTTGATGAATAGGCAATCAAGCTTCAATGATACAAATCAGGTCAACCCAGGGACGACCATTTATAAAACTTCTGAAGCAGATCAAAGGGCTCTACTAGAAGAAATTGTGGACTTGATTCCTAGTAAGAGGGGGGTCACATCCTCCAAGTATCTGCTTAGGCTGCTTCGTACAGCCATGATATTACATGCAAGTCCATCATGCAGAGAAAATTTGGAGGAAAGGATAGGAGCTCAACTAGACCAAGCTATGCTTGTGGATCTTCTCATTCCAAATATGGAGCACTCAGTTGAATTCTATGATATAGACTGCATCCAAAGGATTCTTGATCATTTTATGTCTATATACCATCCTCCAATTGTATCAACTTCTCCATGCATAATTGAAGAGGGGCCACTGATAGCTGGGGCTGATACATTAACACCTATGACAATGGTGGCAAATTTGGTGGATGAATATCTTGCCCAGGTGGCTCTAGATGTTAATTTGAACTTGCCTAAGTTTCAGGCACTTGCTGCTGCAATTCCAGATTATGCTAGGCCATTTGATGATGGTATATATCATGCAATAGATGTATACCTTAAGGTAAGACCATGTTGGATAGCCTAGCTTGCCCAAGAAATTTGTTTCTAATTTTTATACATCTCGTGTTATGCTTCCAGTTGACTAGGATGTTTTGGCATATAGTTATGAAAACTTCTATAAAAGGACGAAAATTATGGAAAACGATCATGAAAATTTATGAAGATTTAATGCTGCTGATCTACTATTAGTGTTGTTTGAAAAGCTATTGCTTTATCCAAAGCTATATTGAGAAAGAAGAAAAAATTAGCAGCTATATGCATCCCTTGAGACACAACAAAGAAAATGAGTAATTAGTGCCTAACAAGTCTATTTGGTGAAAGAAAGTATAAATCGTGGAAAGAAAACTGAAACTTCCGCAAACTTAGTACCAAGACCTCACGTTCAGCAGTACCTTTTTTTTTTTTTAATTTCTTTTGTGCTCATCTGTTTCAGTATCATAATACTAATGTTAAGCATCAATGACAACTGCAGGCACATCCGTGGCTGACAGATTCTGAAAGGGAACAACTTTGCAGACTAATGAACTGCCAAAAGCTGTCATTGGAAGCAAGCACTCATGCAGCACAAAATGAAAGATTACCTCTCCGAGTAATTGTTCAAGTGCTGTTTTTTGAACAGCTGCGACTCCGCACATCAATAGCTGGCTGGTTCTTTGTCTCTGAAAATCTTGGGAACTCACAAAACCCCAGCGGAAATCTTGGTACTAGTCAAGTGGACTCTGCGCAAGGTGCTGAAAACATGAGGGATCGCCTTTCAGAGCTGGAGAAGGAATGCTCAAGCATTAAAAACAAGCTGCAGAAGCTGGCAAAGACAAAGAAAAGTTGGAGCATTTTCCCAAAATTAGGCTTTCGAAAAAGGTCTGAGCGTTGCAATCCAAAAGAATCAAATGGTTGCGATGTAAAGACACCATCTTCCACTATGAATGGAAAACCAAATCATGAAAGTAGTTGAGGGTGTTCACTGAACTTCATGGCTCAATTAAGTGGAGATAGTTTGCTTTATTCTGCTATACATTCTATACTTCTCTCCTAATGTGGTCGTAACTCAACGATCAAATTGTTGGTAGAATATCGTACACACTAATCAAAACAATTTCAAAGAGTGCTAAACATTTTCTCAGCTTGAGGTACAGAAGTGACTTCAACTTGCTTAAGCCACACCTTTATCTTTCCGCGTGAGAGTAGGATTGCATACATATGTAGCTAGTAGCTACCATAAGGAGATAATAAGAGAAAATCTCTTCTGAGAATATATTCAATTAAGAGAAAGATATGCAATGCAACAATAACAACCCGACTCAATAACAGCCCGACCCTTAATTTCCTACAAAATGGGAATTAAGAAAGATAAGCACTAACATATTTTTGAATGATTTATTAACAAATTCTATATTTCAACTTGAAACTGGTCAGCATAGTTGCAGAAACATTGAAAAAGTAATACTTTATCCAATCACTTCTTGTATATTTGGTACACCGAATAATAACTTCATTCCGTGTATTACAAGGATTTAAATTACGGCCACAACACCTTGTTTCGGTCGCAACATCTTGGTTACGACAGCTGTCGCGACTACGACACATTGTGATTGCAGCTTGCATCTGGTCGCATTAGTTCACATCAGCCCTCGGCAGCCGCAATACGATCGTGATTACAATTTAAAAACTTGGTTTATTATATCTTAGATTGATGATTTTTTGTTTCTTGGCAAAAAAACATATTTAAAGATGATTTCATTATAACTTTCATTTTATAAAATATACACCACGTACTTCATTAAAATAAATTTTAATTTTAATTTATTATTAGTATAAAAAATTTTATACTATTATTCAATTATAAATTGTCAAATTGTTAAAAAAATTTAACTAAAATAATAATTATATAAAAATTCAAATATTTGATAATATGTGATTAAATGATAGTATGTCATTATTTTAAAAATTAATTTGATGACATAAATTAATATTAAAATATAAATTTAATATATTTATAAATAAATAACTAATGTATCCAACCAAAATCAACATTTAATCTTTTTTAAATCAACCTAGTTAAAGTGTTTTTTTTTTTCGCCTATTCTCCTTACACTTATTAAGCCCGAAGAAGCTGCTCCATGTTCACCTATATCTTCCTCTCATGAAAAAAGCGGTGGCAGAGCGGAACTGACGATGCGGTAAACCCGATCCTCGAACTCAGCGACGAGTTACAGAAACTCGGGTGGAACAACACACTCGCCCTGGCTTTGATTCACCTTCGCCCCACCGTTAGCAACCACTCCAGACTCATCCACATAGTGCTAACATGTGCTCACCAGCTTACCATGCGTCACCTCTACCAAATCCAGGCCCAGCTCCTCACCTTCCCTGTGCCTTCCAAGTCCATGGACCCAAACTTCATCGCCGTTAAGCTCATTGGGGTGTGCGGCAACCGCGCCAACGTGCGCCATGGTGCTCTCATCTTCACACACTACCTTTCCAACCCAAACATCTTCGCTTACAATGCCCTTCTCAAAGCATTTGCTCAGAACAATGAATGGCGCTGCACCATTTCTCACTTCAACAAGCAATTGGCAGCATCTGATGCGCCAGGCCCGGATGAATACACCTTCACCTCCGTCATCAAGGCCTGCTCTGGGCTTGCCCAAGCGGTTGAAGGTGAGAAAGTCCATTGCTTTGTTACAAAGTATGGGTGCGAATCCAATCATTTTGTCAGGAACTCGCTTGTGGATTTTTATTTCAAAGTTGGCAACTTTGGGACTGCCCACAAGTTGTTTGATGAGATGCTTGACAGAGATGTCGTGTCTTGGAACACTTTGGTTTCTGGGTATTGTTTAAGTGGAAATGTCGATAAGGCAAGGTGGGTTTTTGAAGGGATGGTAGAGAAAAACTCGGTTTCCTGGTCGACCATGATTGCTGGGTATGCAAAGTTAGGTAATTTGGATGAAGCGCGGAAGCTATTTGATGAGATGCCGGAGAGGAACGTGGTTTCATGGAATGCAATGATTGCCGGTTATGCCCAACATGAGAAGTATGCCGATGCTATTGATTTATTTTGCCAAATGCAACGGCAAAGCGGTCTGTTCATCAATGCTGTTACGCTTGTTAGCGTATTGCCTGCTTGTGCACACCTCGGTGCGCTTGATTTGGGGAAGTGGATTGATAGATTCATCAGGCAAAGTAAGATGGAGTTGCACCTGTTTTTGGGGAATGCATTGGCGGATATGTATGCAAAGTGTGGATGCATAGTGGATGCCAGGCGGGTCTTTGATGCAATGCAGGAGAAAGATGCAATCTCTTGGACTATAATTATCACTGGCTTGGCGATGCATGGACATGCTAATGAAGCTTTCAGTTGCTTTAGAGAAATGCTGGAACATGGAATGAGGCCAAGTGATACAACTTTTGTGGGGCTATTGACAGCATGCACACATGCTGGATTGGTTGATAAGGGGCTTGAATATTTTAATATGATGGATCAAGTGTATGGGATTTCTCCCAAGATTGAACACTATGGGTGTGTGGTGGATCTTCTTAGCCGCACTGGTCGTCTGGACGAAGCAGAAAATTTGATTAGCTCAATACCTATGAAGCCCAATGTCATTGTTTGGGGTGCATTGCTTGGGGGCTGTCGGATATACAAAGATGCAGAGAGAGGGGAACGTGTGGTACAACACATTCTTGAATTGGAGCCTGACCACTCTGGGAGCTATGTTTATCTTGCTAATATTTATGCTTCAAAGGGAAGGCTAGATGATGCAGCAAGGTGTAGGTTGAGAATGCGAGAGAATGGAGTAATGAAAACCCCTGGCTGTAGTTGGATAGAGGTGGACAACACAGTTCATGAGTTCTTCATGGGAGACCTCTCACACCCTCTGTCAGATAAGATATATTCAATGATTAGAGAATTAAGATCGAAAATGAAGCTAGCTGGGTACAGACCAAAGACTGATCTTGTGCTACGTAATGTGGGTGAAGAAGAAAAGGAGGATGTTTTATCCACTCACAGTGAGAAGTTGGCAATAGCATTTGGGCTAGTTAGCACTAACCAAGGAACTATAGTTAGAATCGTAAAGAACCTGCGAGTTTGTGATGACTGCCATGATGCAATAAAGATAATATCTGAGCTTGTTCAGAGAGAGATTATTGTGCGAGACCGTAGCCGCTTCCATCATTTCAAAAATGGAAGATGTTCTTGCAATGACTTCTGGTAGTGAAGTAGAGGCAGATTGGAAGATTTTCTCATGTTTATAACTCGGCCCAAGTTGTGAATTTCGCTCATTAAAATATATCATTTCCAGGCCCTAAACATTAAATGGAGAAGCGATTATCATCACCGTTTCACAAATTGATTCATGCTGAAAACTGAATAATGAATATGAACTCACAGCAAAAAAGGAAAAGAGGAAAAATAAAGCAAGAATGAATATAATCATCCCCTACCCTCTTGTAACATTTGCGTAGACCCTCAGGTTTCTTAGAGATCAGTTGTTTTCTTTGGGAGGAAAGCAGAACAGGGATAATTGGTATTACCTATCGTAATTTCAAACATGGTTAATTTGAAAAGAGGTTTAGCATGAAATCCTTACCATAACACATTGATCATCATCTGATGCAAATTAGCATCACATTCTTTAACCAAATACCAAAACCACATGGAAAGACAGATTCCCATCCTGTCCTTTAATTGGACACCACTCTAAATTTGCCATGAGCTACCAACATCCATTGTCCAGTCAATTAAAGTAGCCAACATCAGATTACCGATGACCATACAATTCATACGCAATTGGCATCATCATATGCTTCACCCATCAGATCGAATACAACAGACTCTACAAGAAAAAATGTATCAATAAAAAGCTAGGAACAACTTATATATATATAGGTGATAATCAAGTACTTGTTGATTACAACAGTAAATTACACCCAATATCTTGAGGGATGTACGTTATTCCAAACCAAGGGATCTTCGGAATGCCAGTATACATACTATACGAGTCAAAAATACACTTGACACTTTGATCCCATTTCCAGCTTATAATATATTAAACATAAAAAGCACCTGAAACAAACAAACAAAAAATTGTTAATATAATTGTAAAGATCATGAAAAGAAGCATGTTCCTTAGAAAAGAAGGAGAAATATGTACACAAATATATAGGTGTTACAGCCACTACGCAATGCAAAGCAATCAAAATCTTAGGGGAGACCTTTGAATAATTTGAAATAGAGAGGGTCTAGATGTATGTTACACTACACGTCAAGTAGGGACTATTTTTAGTTTTAGTATATATTTGATAGAGGTAAAAATGGAGGAAAATTTTTACCAAACATGCACTTAGGACAAAAGGTGTAGGTAGTAAAGCACTCAAAGTAATCAACTAATCATTTTTTCCAAGACACAGCGCCCTCCAAACAGCATTTTGTGCAAATGGAATTGCACTATTAAGGGACATATTTGAATAATTCGAAGCAAAAAATGCATGAGTTTCATTAAACATCCTCCAGGAGATATGATATCATAGACACAATCATAAGACCCGAATGTGTAGGTTGTAAAGCAACCAAAGTAATCTTTTTTTCCAAGACATAACGCCCTCCTCCAAATAGCATTTTGTGCAAGTGGAATTGCACTAAGGGACATCTTTGAATAATTCGAAGCAAAAAATGCTTGAGTTTCAATGAACATCCTCCAAGAGGCAATGATATCATGGACACAATCGTAAGACTCGAGTGTGTAGGTTGTAAAGCAACCAAAGTAATCTTTTTTTTTCCGAGACACAATGCCCTCCGCCAAACGATATTTTGTGCAAGTGGAATTGCACTGCAAAAAATGATTTTGTTTCATTGAACATCCTCCAAGAGATATGATATCATGGATACTGTTAGAATATATTTGGAATATCTTTAGAAGATTTTTAAAATATATTGTGGAATCAATTAGTGCTCTAATTGATGAAGCAATTTAGAAGTCATATCATAATTTTATTATATTTTTTGATTTATTTGATTAGAGTTACTAGAACATAAATAGATGTTAATGATTTATTTTTTATAACATATCAACACAACTAATATATCTATCACATCATTCTCTATTCTCCTTTATTCTTTTCTCTCTGCCTAAATCTTATAATTTCAATATGGTATCAGAACGGTACCATCTGTCTTGGAGGTGTCCATATTTTTCATTGTGTCAAGTTCTTTTGTAAATTTTCCTTATTGTTTTCTCAACACATTCTCTCATCGATTTTCTCTGTTTTTTTACTATTTAACTATTTTCAAATGCTAGCATAACATTGAGGAAGAGTGATAATGATAGTGGTGACTTCTTTTGCACTAATAAGTCATACCAGTGGTAATATCTCTTCAATAATAATGTTTGTTATGTTATTCTTTTCCTATCGACAATCATTCCGATGGTGACTTCTTTTCTACTGATGAGTCATATCAGTGGTGACATCTCTTCAATACTAATGTTTGTCATATTATTCTCTTCCCATCGACGATCATTCCGATGATGACTTCTTTCCCACTTATGATTCATATCAGTGGTGACATCCGATGGTGACTTCTTTCCTACTGATGAATCATACTAGTGATATTTCTACTCACGTTGTCTAGATCTGCCATCTGGTCAAGCAAATCCTAAGAATCTCTCAAGTCATTTGGATCTGCTGTTTAGTCAAGTAGAACCCTAGAATCCTCAAGTCTTTTGAGTCTGCCATCTAGTCAAGCAGAACCCTAGAATCCTTTCTTCTCACGTAGGATGATCATTCCTTACTGAGTTATCTTTCCAGTAATGTTCATCTCTCCGGCGTCTCCAGCATCTTAAGTTTTGTTTCGGTCATGGAGTTTACTTTATATTTATGTTATTTAATTAAAATATTTTATTATAACAAGCTTAAAGCTTAGTAAGTTTTAACTTGAGGGGGAGTGTTAGAATATATTTAGAATGCATTTAGAAGATCTTTAGAATATATTGTAAAATCAATTAGTACTTTAATTGATAAAGTAATTTAGGAGTAATATTATAATTTTATTATATTTCCTGCTTTATTTCCTTAGTTGATTAGGGTTACTAGAATATAAATAGAAGTTAATGTTTTGTCTTTTGTAACATATCAACACAACTAATATATCTATCACATCGTTCTCTATTCTCCTTGCTTCTTTTCTCTCTACCTAAACCTTATAATTTCACCAGACACAATCGTTAGACCCAAGTGTGTAGGTTGTAAAGCACCCAAAGTAATCTTTTTTCCAAGACACAACCCCCTCCTCCAAACGGCATTTTGTGCAAGTGGAATTGCACTATTAAGGGACATCTTTGAATAATTCGAAGCAAAAAATGCATGAGTTTCATTGAAAATCCTTCAGGCAATATGATATCATGGACAGAATTATAAGACCCGAGTCTTGACGCATAAAATCGTATAGATTACACATACCCAATCACATGGCACCAGAAAAATTCTTTCACTTCCAGGACAGATGATCACAAAAACTCAAGTAATTATAACCTCGTCAAGCTCTATTAAAGAAGTTACTAATATTGAAACATAATCAGCAAGAGAAGTCACAAGAGAACTGATCCTCAAAACTTGGTAACCCTAAAAATCCTAAAAAAAAACCCTAAATAAAAAATTGTGAAGAAAAAAGGGGTAAGAATTGGGATTGGGAAAAGGAGTTCTACCTTGGGGTTGGAATTGGAGGGGGTTTAGTTGTAGTAGAGCTCGAGACCCATGCCATCGTGGATCTCGCAATCCTTGAGAGTGATGTGATCCTTGTAGATGGTGTACCACTTCTAGATGCCAATCTTGTCGGCCCTGGTGCCGGTTTGAGCCGCCACAAGCTTCTTCAAGTCACCGATGGTGTTGTCGCCGTTGCACTTCACCCCCACCTTCTTCCCCAACCAATTGTTCAACACCACCTCTATCATCTTCCATGATACCCAGAGATTGCCCTTTCCCCAGTTCTCCTTCTCCACCAATCTTGACCTTCAGCCTTCACCTTCCCCTTTAAATAGAAGAAAGGGCACCGATTTTTTAACTTTTTTTTTTTTTTAAGTATGAGTGTATGACCAC
Organism: Castanospermum australe; assembly: GCA_019955255.1. Lineage (NCBI taxonomy): Eukaryota > Viridiplantae > Streptophyta > Magnoliopsida > Fabales > Fabaceae > Castanospermum > Castanospermum australe. The sequence goes on along the minus strand of NSJW01000632.1, from coordinate 93,892 downwards.
TTTTTTTTTTTGGTTAAATGTATGATCACTTTTTTTATACAACTAATTCGGTTAAGTCTTTAAATTTTATTATAAGATATTAAGAATTTAATTTAACGGTACATAATTATTTTTATATTTAATTTTAATTCATTATTATTATAAAAAAAATGTTAACTATTACTCAATCACATATTACTATATTTTTAACATTTTAAGTAATTATTATTTTAATTAAACTCTTTTAATGATTTAACAATATATAATTAAATAATAATATATAAATTTTTTATACTAAAAATATATTAAAATTAAACTTATTTTTTTTTATCACGTATTATTATATTTTAATTGAATTAGTATTATTTTTTTAAAATATAAAAAATTTTCATAAATAGATATATATCCTAAAATTGAAATTAAATTTATATTATAATTTTTTTTGTCTTTAATCAGATTATTCCTATAAGCATTATTATGAAATTAATTCTTCGAATACGATCATGACTAGTCTTTGACTAAGAGATCTTCTCACCAAATACTTACTTTAAGTTTTAAACTTTGATCTTTTCTCCTAAAAGCATGGTTTATTTATCATCATTTTCAATTATTGCTAGTAAAATTTATATTATAATTTAATTATGTGTTATTATACTATTTAAAGAATTTGACTTGGTAAGAAGTTTTGGTAATTTATACTTTATAAAAAGTGATAAGTTTAAACTTTTATATCGTTATTATATTCTTAAATAATTATTATTAAAGTCATATTTTTTTAATAATATAAGAATACATAATTAGAAGATTAAATAAAAGATTTTCACTCATTATAACTTAAAATTAAACTCTTAATAAATAAAGTAACCGTCTCTTTTTAACATGGACTTAAGTCAAGGGATTTACCCTAATAAACATGTGCTATGTAGTCTATACCTTTAATTACTTAAATTCAGATCTTAAATAAGTACATAGGAAAATTAACTATTTTAAATGTATTAAGTTAATAGGAAGAGTGCAACTTTAAGATCATCCGAAAAAGAATAGATTGACCTGAAAAAAAAAGGTCTTACTTTTGTTTTTGCTAATCTAATTTGGACTTGTTTCTTCTTTTATTTTAGTACCTTCAACCTTTGATGTTAGTTTATGTTTGTTCTCAAAAGAATTAGACAGAGAACATTCAAAATATATTTAAAACATTTAAATGGAGCACTCTTTCACACCTAAATGGTTAATCATAATAGTTAGTGCATTGTGATTTTAGGACCACAATCAAAGTTTGAATTATAGAATTATCACTAAAAAAGAAAGGCTTTAACCATTGTATTTTCAACCAAAATAAATGAAATCTTCTTTATACTCTTTGAATCAATCAAAAAAAAAAAAAAAAAAGAAACTGGAGCACTACTCCTTGTAAGATTGTTAGGTTTGGTTGATAACTAATTATTGAATTGAATTCTACTTGCCTTACCTGTAGGTTTAGTTATGCTTCTTTTACGGTTAAACTTATTTGATGAACCTTCAGTTGAAATATGATAAACTATGCGCATAAGCTGAAAAATATGCTATATGAAGTAATGAATATATTTCTTTTTTTTACAGTATAGATTTTTTCAAGTTAACTTTTCAGCCAAATGAAATTAAGTATTTTTAAAAAATAATTTTAAAGATGTATTTTTGCATCAACTAATAAATTTTAAAATAATTTTTAAGTACTGGACAAAAATTCCAACTGATAAATAAGGTTTGAAAGCATAGAAGCTCAATTATTAATGTGTATTTGAATTAATTTAGTTTGTAGTCAAAATAGTTTATAATAAAAAAAAATTGAGAGAACTTTTAAAAAAATAATTATTTCTTAAAAATTAATTTATTTCAAGCATGTTATAAGTCAGGTCATTTTGTAGGTTGATATGATAATTTTAGGTAAGATGCGGTTTGCCCATAAATTGAAGAAGAAAGTCATACTGAATGATATTTGTTGGTTTGACGCAATTTTCTTATCATACCGAAAAACTTAGGCCTCAAATCAAATGTGGGAACATGTTTCCTTTAACTAATTATTAAGAGAGAGAAGTTAATTAGCGTTGAAGCAATGCATATTTGGCACTTAACGATGGAAACCCTAATAATAATAGGAAAAAAAATTTACTTGCTAAATAATTACATTAATGACAATTATAGGAAAAAATCATTTCAAAGAAAAAAAAATTTTAAACCCACACAACTTTTTTTTTTCTTTTTTAATGGAACCATACCACTGGAATCCAGATCCAAAATAATAGAAAAACAAGATGTTGTAGCAATTAACATTGTCCTAAAAAATAAAAATACCAGGATTTTACAAATTTATGTAACTTGAAATATTAGATACTAAATATTATTAGTATTTGTAGGAATATTAGGGCTATACGGACTCGAACCGTAGACCTTTTCGGCAAAACAGAAAAAACTGATCATTATCAAAATGATTTGAATTGTTTTTTTTTTTTTTTTGCCTTTCATGCATGCAACGTTATCAATTTCGTGGGGACAAAGAAAAACTCATTTAGGTATATAATTATACATATTTATTTTTTTTCTGGTAAAAAAAAGTAGCAAGAAATATGATTCACTTGATGCCCAAATTATAAATTTAAGATAAGTTACCCTCAACTCTTGCTCTTAAAGAAGAAAATGAAAAACCGGATTAAAAAAATTGGACAGTTTTAACAAGCAGTTGAAGAAAGAAAGGTCAGCAAGAAAAAAGAAAAAGAAAAAGAGTCTGTATGGAAAATTGGAAATTCAGCAATTAAAATTAAATAAAACACCCTTTTATTTTATTTTTTTTTATCAAAAAACAGTGATTTACATTTTGGGTTCCCTCATGTTCATATTCAAGTCCTCTACATATATACTCAATACCTGTGTTGTATATCTTCCTGCTCTCTGGGTTCTGCGACCCCGATCGAAGATCTGCATGCCTGTTCTTGATCTTGGCACTGATTGAATTCTTCATCCCCGTGTGTGTTTTTAGGGTTTCGGGTGGCGGTCGAGTTTTTCTGCAGAATGCTGGCTGCATGTTGAAGAATTCAGGGTTCTGCGGGTCGGATTGCATTGGATTTTCTCCCAGTTTGTTGATGCATTGCGGCATTGGTTGATTCCTCAACTCCATGTCTTTCCGTGCATGGGGGTTTGATTCTTTGTATTCTTGCCAAAAAAGGCCAACTTCCATTGTCTAATACGTTGCCGTGTCGGTTTTTGCGGAAACGTTGGACGTGGGTTTGGTCTAAAAATTTGGGATTATTCCCGTTTGCGTGCTTTGTTGGGTTACGGTACTTGTCTTTGGTTTCTTCTGTTCAGATAGTGTATGGGTTTGAGGAAATTTTATTAGTTGTTGTTGAGTATATTGTAGTCTTGGATTGTGTTTTTTGAAGATGAAGAGACTGAAGAGTGAACCTCCCAATTCGAGGAGGTTTAGATTGTCGCATTTTTTGTTTGTTATTGGGGTGTTATACTTGGTTTTTATATCATGTAAGTTTCCACAATTTATGAAAATTGTATCAACGTTAAGTGGGGATGAAAGTTACGATATATTTGATGGGACAGCTGTTGGGGACTCTGAAGATACAGATTTAAGCAAACCTTTTGTCAGTTCTGTTTATAAAGATGCATTTCACCGGACATTAGAAGATGATAAGGACCAGGATGCCCCCCTGAGGCCAAACAAGGAACCAATGAAGGAGGAAGAACATGATACCCAATCTATGATGAAGGTTCCGCAGCGATATGGAAGGATTACTGGGGAAATCATGCGGCAAAGGAACAGGACCAGTGATTTGTCTGTGCTTGAGAGAATGGCAGATGAAGCATGGACATTAGGGTTAAAGGCTTGGAATGAAATAGGCAAGGTTGATGAGAAGGAGTCTGCAGAAAGCTCTATTATTGAAGGAAAGCCTGAGTCATGTCCTTCTTGGATATCAATAAGCGGGGAAGAATTGGTGAGGGGAGATGGTTTGGTGTTTCTTCCTTGTGGGCTCTCAGCAGGTTCTTCAATCACTGTGGTGGGGACACCCCATTATGCTCATAAGGAGTATGCTCCCCAGCTTGCGAAGTTGAGGAGCGGTAGAGGATTGGTTTTGGTTTCACAGTTCATGGTTGAATTGCAAGGGCTAAAGTCAGTGGATGGGGAGGATCCTCCAAAGATTCTTCACTTGAATCCTCGATTAAGAGGGGATTGGAGTAAACGACGAGTTATTGAGCATAATACCTGCTATCGAATGCACTGGGGAAAAGCTCAAAGATGTGATGGTCTCCCATCTGAGGATGATGAAGAAATGCTCGGTACGATTTATCATATTTCATATTAATGTGTTGTACATCTTTTACCAAATTTCTGGGAATTTCATTTGTAGTTTAGTTTTAGTCAATTACTGCTAAGCATTTTACTGCAAAATAATGATATTTTGTTTGTTTCATCCTTTTAGAAAAGTAACTGAACATGGTTACCTTCTAAATCTGTTCGCACAAGATCTTTACTTTGTGGCACTGTGGCTCAACTCAATTTACTAGTAGTATAGCTATCTTGCAAATATATTGTGTCAATTGCGGCTTCTTATCATAGATTGGAAGTGAAAGAGAGAGAGGAAAAAAAAAGAAAAGGGAGACAATTGTCTGTGGCATGGCATGATTTTCTTCAAAGAACTATTTGACAAAATCTTGTTCTTCTTCTTTGTTTTATTTTAAAGTTGTTTCTTTACACAGTGACTTTGTTTTTGCAAACATTCATTGAATTTGTCTTGCTTGACAGTATCATTATAAGCATTTTCTTCTCCTCTCCCTTCAGTTTCGAATAATTACAAGAATTGTTGAAAGTTGGGAATTTTTGTAAAGAAGTTCCCCTTTCCCTGGTGGAACTGAAACTAAGACAGAGTGAAAAGTGTTTAATGTTTTTTAAAATTCTACTCTTATGTTTGAAAAATCCGAAGACTCTGTTGGAAGAGTGTTTCTTATATTGTCTATTGTTTTTCATTGTTTGAGAATAGAAAAGTTGCTAGTGCCAGCATTTTCCATGTTGCTGTAAATTTGCAGCTACTCAAATTTGTCCAACCCAAAACTCTATTATATATATATATATATATATATATATTGTTGAGAGGAAGAAGGATCATAGAAATCCTTAGTTTGTGTGAATGAGTCAGTGAAATTACACTACCCTTCGTATCGGATTTTTATAATACTTGTGTAATTAATGTACAATAAAAAGGAATTAATGCAATGATCCTATTACATAATCTACATGATTCTAACATGATTCTATACATATTCTACACACACACACACACACACACATATATATATATATATAAATCCTCGCAACCGATTAGAGAAATTTAGGTCCTGTATATCAAGGTTAAACAGGTAGGTAACTTGTGGATGGGATTGTATGATACTATGATAAATGTGGAAGGAATCAATCTCCTACAACGTATCTGTTCGTATATTTGAAGCATTTTAGCTTCAAGTCCATTTTTGGGCAAGCTTGTCTTATTGGCCTTGTTGTGGGTTTCTGCTCATGGGTTTTTAAAGGTGTTTCAAGTTCGGACTTGCAAAGGGACTGGTCTGCTCTTTTGAGTTGATGTATTTTCCTTTTTCTTTCTTTCTTCTGTTGTTTTCATTGTAGCTGGAGGAGGATTCCTGATTCTCCTGTCTGTACTCTTTCCCTTCTCAATGAATGCATCTTTTATTAAAAAAAAGTCATTCTTTTGGGTATTGTATGAGTTCCAGAATGACACATTATTCTCCGTTTCTTGTTGAAAAGAAAATACACATACAAGCAACAATTTAATGAATTTATTATCAATTTATCACACTTTTTTATTAGATAAAATACAAGCAATTTGTTATTAGATCTTTAAATATGGGCCAAAGCAGAGTGAAGTACTCCTTGGCTTCTATAACTATTTCAACTGTTTTGTAGTCTGCAGAAGTAGACAGTCTGCCATCAACATAAAGACTCTGCATAGCTATGTAATACATTTGACAGCCTCTTACAGCTTCAATACCTGGGGAGAAACTATATATGCATAAGTCAGTAATTCTGTTAAGACACATTTGACAGTCTTTTTACAAATATAGATATCCAATGAGAAACTATATATGCATTAATCAGTTATCACAAGTTGGAAGGAATCTCCAGAAACACCTTAGGATTTCTGGTAAATTTCTTAGTTGAAAATTTCAGCATCTGCTAGTTATCCAGATGGCAAACGTTGACAGTATAATCACAGCATGCAGAATTCCTGTGCATGAATCACATTAAGTTCAATGCCCTTGGTGTGATCTTATTGATCTAGTTTCTTATTTGTGCTAAGCATCAATTTTTTTTGGCTCTGAATTATTGATGTCAGGGATGTAATATGGAAATTGAGTTTCCTTGTACTAATTAATTAAATCATGTTACACTTTAGGTTTCTTCGCATGTTTTCTGAAAGCAATGCCAGAATCTTTATTAATTTTGATCTGCTGCTGACCTCTGGTCTGGCAAAAAGTCCTTATCTTGCCATGAAAAGAATGGCAAACTCTGTATGCTCCTTAGGGTATGTTTTGGGGTTGGAGGGAAAGGAAAGGGAAGGAATCAAACGGAAAAGAAGGGGAGGGAAGAGATTCGGGGGGGTTAGACGATGATTTTTCTTCCCCTTGTTTGGATGTTTAAAGTAAGAAAGGGGAAAGAAATGGAAGGCTAAATAAAATCAAATAATTAATTACAATGTATTTTTACAAATTTATTATTTATTTTATTAATATTTTAATAATGATATTTGAATAGAGAAATATTTTAAGGATATAATAGTTGCTTAGTTTCCCCTCCAAAATCCCCCAAAATTGGGGAAACTTTGAACAGTAAGCATTGGAGGAATAAGGGAAAATCTCTCATTTTCCTCCCCTCCTTGACAAATTCTCCCAAACATAGGGAAGGTTTCCCTTAAACCTTTGCTTCCCTTCCATCATCTTCCATGCAAACATGCCTTTAGTAAATAGGCTCTTATGCCTTAATATTTATTTGTTTTATTAATATTTTACTTTTGTTATCATTAAGATATTCCAGTTGTTTGTTTTAATGTCTAATTTATGTCTTTTTTTCCTATTCCTATCCCTATACATTTTTTTTATTATGTTTGACAGTTGATGGGTATAGACGATGTGAAAAATGGATGCGGAATGACATTGTAGACTCAAAAGAGTCCAAGACAACATCATGGTTCAAGCGGTTTATAGGGCGTGAGCAGAAGCCAGAAGTGTCCTGGCCATTTCCTTTTATAGAGGGTAGAATGTTTGTCCTTACAATTCGAGCTGGTCTTGATGGATACCATATTATTGTTGGGGGTCGCCATCTGACTTCATTTCCATATCGAACAGTAAGTTAATTGAGATACGATTATGGCAGATGTTTTCATCTGATGCTTGCACTAAATATCTAGATAGTGTGAAATTGTATATGTAGCTTATTGATGACAATCATCCATCAAGTAGTCAAGTTTCTTAATGTTGTTGCTTTTACTTTACCGTACTGGACTTCGAAAACATCTCTTAGTTTTGTCTTGGTGAAGTTCTTTTGCATTTATATAGGGCTTTATAGAAAAAGAATTTTGGTTTACCCTCCTATAGTCATATTTTAATTTATAATGATGATGATGTATCTTGTTGCATGTCAAAGGGTCACTCAAATGGCTTAAGCTTAAAGAATAATTAGAATTAATTGCCATTTTCTATAATCCATGCTGCTGGGGTCACAGATTTTTTTCCCACTGAATTTTCTTTTCCACTTTATCGTCAGGGTTTTACACTTGAAGATGCTACAGGATTGGCAGTTAAAGGAGATGTTGATGTTCAATCAATTTATGCTACCTCTCTCCCTACTTCCCATCCAAGTTTCTCACCTCAAAGAGTACTGGAAATGTCAAAGACCTGGAAAGCCAGTGCTTTACCCAAACATGCTGTTAGGCTTTTTATTGGAGTTCTTTCTGCATCAAATCACTTTGCAGAACGTATGGCAGTTCGAAAAACATGGATGCAAGCAGCTGCAATCAAGTCTTCAGATGTAGTAGTACGATTTTTTGTTGCATTGGTAAGGCTTCTGCCTTTATTTTTATCTGGCATAGAAGTATTTAGTGATTCACCGAGGACATGAGCATGAAGAAATGCATAATATGAAGAATGCCATCAGATAGCAGTAAAAACTTAATGGAGAAGAAAAAACAACGTTCCTGGGGTTGTTTCATGGAAGTTATAGGGTAAAATTGTGGGTTTAAATCCTGAAGGAGCAATGACAGAATCTTTTGTTTGAGCTTCAAGTGGGGCTTTTGTGACTTTTAATTTGATTGCCAAAAAGCTGCTTAAAATTGAATTTGGATTTGTTACTTATTTTAATTAGCAGTTTTTCAGGGTTTTTACGAGCTAGGATCAGATTCATTCACTGGGTAAGTGTGAGATCTTTTAAATAAAATAAACTAAAAAGTCAGTGAGACAGAAGACAACTTGCACTTCTTATGAGTTTTGCACATAACCAAGAATGTTAATGATTATTCTTTGGTTGTCCAGTTATAATCCATTGCCGAAAATTGATGAAATAATTTTGGATCTGGTTAAGCCTGACCTGACTTGTAGGCTGCTGAAATTGGCTAAGGACAAGAGAAAATCGTGCTCTAGGACCAGAGTTCCTTGGGCATTACATGCATTAAGCTTCAAAGAACATCTACAATCCACATTGGCAATGGAACCCACTGGGTTTGGTGTATAACTAGCAAGCTATATGAGTGCTAAGAAACTTAAAATAAGACCAGTTATCACCTTAACTAAGCTACTTTGGAATCTATGAAGCTCTTCTCTTTAAATAAGATATCAACAAGTTTGATTCTTCTAATCTTCATCACTTCATGTAGCTGCTATAAATAATTTGGATTTGCATGAGATTGGTGTTTCGGAATACACCCTAAATCACTACATTTGGTTGGTTTTAGGGAACCTTGACTGCTTCTGCAAAATACTTTCTATATTTGTAATCGTCCAGGATTGGTTGTGAACAATAAGTTCCACGGAGTTTGCACTGAGTGATATAATACTAAAAATATTTGTAGAGATTTTGGAGTTCTATGAGATTATTTCTATGTTGAAATGTCTATATGAAATAGAATGCAATTGGTGAAGAGAAAATCATTTGCTGAATTTATTATACACAATCATATATATACATTAAATATGCAATCAGTGGGTGCATATGAAAATTTGAATTTTGTGATTTATTTGGAATTCTTCAATGGTTTTGTGTATTTTCATTTCTTTTTCACTATTATTCTTTCTATTGATATGGTATGGCTAATTTTTCTTGGTTTGTGTCCATTATAAAACATCAAAACGAAGAACCCAAGGAAGGAAGTAAATGCAGTGCTGAAGAAGGAGGCTGCTTACTTTGGTGATATTGTCATTTTGCCCTTTATGGACCGTTATGAGCTTGTTGTACTAAAGACCTTGGCCATCTGTGAGTTTGGAGTGAGTTCATTTCAAACCTTTAGTCAGCTTTTTTTTTTTTTTTTCTCTTATTTTTTGTAGGGGGTTGGGTTAGGGTGGGATGACTTGCATTTGTCCTGCTAATTTTCGTCTCCTCCCCCTAAATGTGGAATTCTTTTGGCACCTGGCCTTTGTCTTTGTGTTCTCTCCAGTATATAAGCCAGTTTTCTTTCATGCAGATTCAGAATGTGACTGCTGCATATATCATGAAATGTGATGATGATACTTTTATTAGGGTTGATACTGTCTTAAAAGAAATTGAAGCTGTGCCCAGGAAAAAGTCTCTTTATATGGGCAATCTCAATCTCTTGCATCGGCCTCTGAGAAATGGCAAATGGGCAGTCACTTATGAGGTATGATAGTTGTTACATATAGTTGAACTAGTAGTTAATACATGAGTTCATGAGTTGTGTATCCTTTATTTCTGTTTGATTATTGAAATGATAAATTACCATCACTTCGTAGAGCTTAAATATGGGGATTAGGTTTTTCGTTATCTGTATATCCCAACAGATCCTCACACATGCCGGTGAAATTCGTTTTGCCCAAATAGCATGTTAAACAAGGCAAGGTAAAAACTCAAGGCCTTCTGCTTTGATATCTAAGTACCAGCTCTATTAAAAGCTTAAAACTTGTAGTAAGCATTGGGATGTAAATATGACTTCAGTTTTTATATTGTTACTGGAATGTCAGGGTCTTTCTCTGTGCTACTTTTGATCGCAAGTGATATTTTTGTGTATTTGACAGTAAGATGTAAGAAATCCTATTAATATTTCATATTTAATTATATTTTTTCGCATTATTTAGTTGAATTCTCGCTTCCCTGGTTACAATCCTTGTATTAGTAACAAGTACAAGAGAATGCATAGAATGTGATTATCTGTTATTGCCACATTCTCTTAATGAATGTTTTATTGTCGCAGGAGTGGCCAGAAGAATTATATCCTCCATACGCCAATGGCCCTGCATACGTAATTTCCAATGACATTGTTACTTTCATCATATCTCAACACAAGGATAGGAAGCTGAGGGTATGTTACCATGAAATTTTATCTGAATTTTACGGCTTCTATTTACCTATATCCTTTACCATTTTCTTTCAACATATTTAGAATATGTTGATTGGTGAAACATATTTGTTTGTGGTGGCAGCTGTTCAAAATGGAGGATGTGAGCATGGGAACGTGGGTTGAGCGATTCAACAACACAGTGAGAGCCGTTCAGTACTCCCACAACTGGAAGTTTTGTCAGTACGGATGCATGGAGGACTACTTCACTGCGCATTACCAATCACCGAGGCAGATGCTGTGTCTGTGGGACAAGTTGTCAAGAGGTAGACCTCGGTGCTGCAACTTCAGATGACGCTGCCCCTTTGATTTGCCGCTGTATCATGTATCATTTGTCTTCTTAAACCCTTTGCTGATCACAAAGTTACAGTGATCACAAAATGTATCACAAATGCAATTCGAAAGAAATAGAATTTAGCACGAGTGTTCACGGTCCAGTGATTTGGTTTGAGCCTATTAGGGTCCTCGAATTTTACACATCCAATAACATCCTATTATACAATTTTATTAGATTGAATCAAACCGTCAGTCTTCAAGCAATGATTGAACTAAAACTAAAAGTAACCCAAAAAAAAAAAGGAAAAAGAGCATCAAGTTGCGTGGAAGTGAGAGATATGTTAATTGGGACCACAGGAATTATTGGAGAGCTTTTGTTTCCTTATCCTTTCAGCCCGATGCGGTGTCTACTACGTGTTTCCCTGGCTCGGCCTGTTCATGGTTTGGGTCCCTCTCTCTCTCTCTCTCTCTCTCTCTCTCTCTCTCTCTCTCTCTCTCTCTCTCTCCTTCTATCCGTGGGTGGCACGTGATCGTGTCCCCATTATCGAACAAAGTAAAGAATTGATCTGAATTGTAGATTAGCATCGAAACTGTGGGCTCCACGCATCCCCGGATTCCGTTTATGTCGTGTCGGCAGCACACTCGAGTGCCACGTTCCCAAGCTCTTCATCAGCTACTTCGACGTGAGACCGAAACGTGTCCTTTAGAAAAGCCTTTTCCTCACTGTTAGGGTAATAGTCCACGTCGGCAGCGACAAGTCTGGTACTCTGGATCACGCAAACATAAATTTGGTAGTTGTAGTCATATCCCAAATTGAAAAAAATGAAATTACCACATTACCCTCCTCGCTAATAAACCTTTTATATATATATATATATATAAAGAATATTTTTATAAAATTTAATTTATTTAAATTATTATATAAATTCAATTTTTTTATATTAAAAATAATAATAATATATTCTTTTTCATAAAATGATTTCATTTTTTTATTTCATAAAAATCATGCACGCTATCACTTTTTTTTATCTTTCTTTTTACATTGAATATTATTTTAACTATATAAATTTAATTTAATTTTATTATTAATAAAAAATTTTAATAAATTTTTAATTATAATAATAATTATTTAAAAAATTAAATTCTTTTAAAAGAATGATAACATAATTAAATAATTACATAAAAGAATTTTACATTAACAATAAATAAAATTTAAACTATATTCGTGAAGCTTTACTAGTTAGAAAGGGATTGGCTTCTCGTGAAGTTGAACTATATATATATATATATACATCTACTTGTCAACGTGCTCACTGGCCTTTCAGAGTTTGATTTCTCTCCCCCTTTTAATGTCAATTATTGCTTGTTTGATTGAACAAGTATCTCTTTTATAGACTAGTCTTCTCTATATACAGTAGCCATTAACATCAAGTTGTGTAGCTCTTTATCGTTTTGAGAACTTGGAAGAATTGCAATGAATTGGTTTCCACGAAATAGTAACATAGGATACAGGAGCCTGCTCAAGGTTTTCAAAAGACAAGGATCAACTTTGTGATCAGTTTTTCTCCATTACTCTTTAATCACCCAATTGTATCGTATCCATCATTTGTAATGATTCACTGTCTTGTTTATTAGGATTCAGAGGTGTTTGGCACTAACAAGCAAACGTTACTTCTAAGTTATAAATTTAATATGAATTAATGAAATAATTTTCTACTTTTTAGGAATGGTGGGGGATAAAATAAAATAATTAATTAACCATGTGAAGAAAATGATTGGCGTGCCATGTTCAGATGACCTACTACTCTAAGCTATCACAAGCTCTGCAATAAATCACTCTCCTACTGATCGGTTCAACAATAATTGCCCACAAGACCACCCTGTCAGTAATAATATGAAAGATACACAAGTAATTTTTTTAACGAAAGATGGCTGTACTTAATTAGCTTCCCATATAATATATATTTGTCAAATAATTTTTAAAAATATGCAAATTTAATAGCCTTAAACTAATCCATTTCAGTTTTGAATCATTTCTTATATTTTAATAAGAGTATATATCACCAAAGAATTTTCATCAAAACTTTTACGAAAGATATGGTACAGCAATTCTCATGTGTTTCAGCTAAAACATAGCGAACACAAAATAAAATATATATAAAAAAAAACTGTTGACTCAACTCAAATGTTTTCGTATAAACTTTCACGAAATCATTTCGTTATAATCAGTATTTCCTTTTTTAATAATCAATATAAAAAACACGCGATCTAGAATACACTTCTCAAATATTTAATTGATTAATAACTTACCTATTTATTTTCTTTCTATTTGGTTAAAAATTTATTATAAATGATCACAACACAGTAATAAAAAATTTAATATAATAATCAAACAATTTTTTTTTGTTTTAATAACTAAACTCTAATTTAACGATTGATTCTTTACATAATAAATATAATTTGTATGTTTCCAACTATAATTCTTCTTTTATTATTTCTTTTTTCTCGAGAAAAAAAAAAAAGATAGCAAATGGTTAAGCTAGCTTTTGACAAAAAAGATATGCTGATCAGGTGTAAACGAAATCCAGATAAAATATCGTTCTAATGTTGAGAATCCCATGAAGATCACGTGAATAGTTGATTCTATATCATAATAATTTGGTCTATAAACTTTATTGAATGCAATGTTTGAATTGTATATGTGTGTTAATTTGAAGTTGTTGATGACGATGATTGTGTTATATCAAAATAATTGGAGATATTGTTATCGTTTTCATCACTAAGCAATGACACATAAAAGTTCGGACGTATATATAGTTTTTTATTAAAGGCTAAGCTTAATTATGGGGATGGAGAATAAGTTGAAAGAGCTTTTTTGTTTTTTTTAAAGACAAATTAATGCTACATTAGTCAAAAAGAGACCAAGTTCAGATCACTTATACTCAAGGATAAATGCTGATGTGTGCTTTTAATATGCTCAAATCTCACAAAAGGTGTTGAGAAAAGAGACATGCTATTGCAATTTTATTTTCAAACATAGAGAACATATTCTCATATGACATTTATCATATTAGTCTTTTAACATGTACTACTGTGTGTGTCATTATGTTATTTTTTTTTTATCAAACCAAAATTTAAAATAAAATTTTACATCAATAAATAATTATCTAATAATTATTTGTTAAAAATGTTTATATAATAAATAAAGAAATATTAAATTCAAATTTCAAGATTGTATTATGAAGAAAATAATTAATTAATTAAAAAATTAGATAATTTCTTACACCCACATCTTCTTATAAAAATAAACTTAAATTGGATCAATTTAAAGGGTGTCCTAGACTTACTTTTCATTAAAATCGAATCTTACTTAATCCAATTAACATAGGCCTAAGTCAAGTCATTGGATCGAAACCGTCTTAAACACCTTAACAACTACCATGAAAATTAATCCTATCCTCCTTCCAATTTTTTTTTAAAATTTTTTCTACACATACACTTGATATTTTTAAGTAACTTACGAGTGATAGTACTAGTTTAATCGAATAAAAAATAATTTTTTTATATTATTAAGAAAAGAAAATTCACTTGTTTAATAAGAATAACTTAGCGTGTAATATTTAAAAGTTTAAATTATAAAAAAAATTTTAAAAAATTTTATTATGCTTAAAATTTATTAATACAAATATTTTAATTTACTAAAATATGCATGCATATCAAGACAAATTGAATTCTTATTTATGTATAAAAAACTTTTTTATTGAGAGTAGTGTGTATAGTTTGAAAAATTTAGAGTTACATGATTGATAATTAGAGAAATTTTTTTTATAATTTAGTCTATTAATAATTTAAATTTTATTAAAAATTATTTTGTGAAAATCGACGTGTCGACTCTCGATAGTCGAATGAGGTTAACATACGGTAAGAATCCAAAAAATCAGGAAAAAGAAAAAGACACCTTAATTACTGATGGGCAATATCGGTAATTTGCATGAATAGGAGGGCATCTCTGTCATATCAGGTATTTCTTCATACATGGACGTGGAGAGATGAAGTTCGCTTTTGTCCTTTTCAACAGCGCTTCCAACGTCTCTCTCTGCTTTTCTTTCCTTCTCTCTATCTCTCTCCTCTGCAGCACCATTGTCCATCAATCCCGCTCTCTCTGTCTCTCACAGGCACACTGCCTCCCTCTCTCTTCGAACAAGCTTCAAACTGAAAAAGAAAAATAAAAAATTGCATTAATTGAAAGCAAGAAATCCAAAAGCAAAGGCACCCCACATCAACCACCACCACCACCACCACCTTTGCTAATCAAAGTAATCATCCTCGAAGATATTTTTTTGGCCTCTTCTCTCTCTATCTGTCTCTGCTATCGCTAATTGCTCGTTGCTTCAGAGACACAAACAAAAACTTGCCTTTTGGCTCTGTAACCGTTTTCTTCGTCACCCGTTTAATTCCAGTTCCAACGGTTCCTTTGCTCTTCCTTTCTCTGAATGAACGTTTCAACCCGTTAACGGCTATTTCTCGGGACCCGTTTCTGCGTGCATGCCCATTTCGGGCTGTGTTCTGCAACTGAAGCACTTTGTTGAAAGGGAGTGTGCATCAGAGTTCTAGACAGAGACACCCCACATGGATTTTTCTTCCTTCTTGACGTCCCTGGGGACGTCCTTTGTGATTTTCATGGTTTTGATGATTCTCTTTGCATGGCTATCGGCTAGGCCTGGGAACAATGTGGTGTACTACCCGAATCGGATCCTCAAGGGGCTGGATCCGTTGGATGGTGGGTCCAAGATCCGGAACCCCTTCTCTTGGATCAAGGAGGCGCTGTCGTCTTCGGAGAAGGACGTGATCGCCATGTCTGGGGTGGACACTGCTGTATACTTCGTGTTTCTCAGCACCGGTTTGTCTTTTTTCTTTTGTGATTTTCTTCTTTGCCGAAGCTTTTTTTTTTCTCCTTTCTTTTTGTTGCTTGGATAAGAAAGGATTTTTATTATTTTAACCAAAATTTCATTTGTTTATTTCCTTCTCTCCGGTTGGGAAGAGTTACACCCCAATGTGAGAAATTGTCATATGAAATCTCAAGCTTATCTCACGTTCATATGAAATGTTAATGACTAATTCCTGTTGCTACTTGCTAGACTGGTAGTGTAGAAAATTGAGAGAGAAAAAATTTAGAATCTCATTAAGACAGTCTATATTATTCAAAGATTGCTTTCAGAATGCTTCTGAAGTTGTTTCTTGAATCCTGAGGCAAGTCGGGGTATTTTCTTGCAAATTTGTTCATCTTTATCCTTCCTTAATCATTATTCTGAAAGAGTGAAATCTTTCACCGCTATGCCTCTCAAAAAAAGCTGTTGATGAAACAATTTGGTTGTTCACTTACTGACATGTTGACAAATGACCACTGAGTGGAATTGGGTTTGAGGAAAATTACTGAACTAAGCAGGTTTTGACTCATGTAAGTATGAGTCTTGCAGGCTAAAAGGGGGGAAGATTTTATTTTATGAGAAAATGATCGATTTACAAATTTGTTCTACATACGAAGCCTTTCATATTTGCTCTTTATTTTTGTTACCGTGTAATTCTTATTCATTTCACCAGAACATGTTTACGTTTGGTTCTTATAGAATTATTTTAAACCATTTGGCTTCTAGGCGGACCCTATCTTAAATTGACATGAAAGTTGAAGGACAGATATACTTTCGTGTTCCTCTCCCTCCCCTAACCTCCTGTTTTCCCTATGTATCCATGATATATTAATTCTTTCTGCAGCTTACTTTAGAGAAATCTGCTTTGTAAATAATCTTGTAATTCAGTATAGAGCTGTTTTAAACAGTTTGGTTATGAAAAGCAGATTCTTGCTTGTTTGGACATAATGCTATGCTACATATGCTTGTTTCCTTTTGACCTTTGTAGCTTGGTGACTATTGCATTTGTGTTTTCACATGAAATAGAAAGGAAAGAAAAATGTTTAGTTTTTCTTCTTTTTCTTTTTGAAAACATTTTTTCCCTATAGAAGTGTTTTTGTCTGGTTGTAAACTTTCATAACTTCTCATTGTTTGCTAACATGTTTACCTGATGATATGTCAATCAAGTTAATCAGTTTGTAATTATTATTATTCATGTTGATGTGCCAGTGTTGGCTATCCTAGTCTTATCCGGCATTATTCTGCTACCGGTTCTTCTGCCTGTTGCTGTTACTGATGATGGTGTTAAGTCTAGGTCACAAACAACTAGCAGTGGGACTTTCAATGAACTTGACAAGTTATCGATGGGAAATATCACAGTAAGATTCATATTGCATAGCATTATTGTATTATAGCATAATGGTGAATTTTCCTTTTATTCAACTAATTAGCTGTGTGTGTGAAAGTAATGTCCTGTACTTTTTCTTCAAACAAAACAGCTAATCAGCTTCTTTAATATCTTCATATGTTAATAATACCAGGGACTAAATACCTTCTTGTATGTGTAGGCGAAGAGTCCAAGGTTGTGGGCATTTTTTATTTCCTCCTATTGGATTTCATTGGTCACATTTTTCCTCTTATGGAAGGCTTACAGACATGTCTTAAGGCTGCGATCTGAAGCTCTTATATCTCCTGAAGTGAAGCCTGAACGGTTTGCTATAGTTGTGAGAGACCTACCTCCTGTTCCTGAAGGTCAGACTAGGAAGGAACAGGTTGACTCTTATTTTAAAGCCATCTATCCTGAGACATTTTACAGATCTATGATTGTAACGGACAACAAAGAGGTATGGTTTTCATTTGATTGCTTCTTGTCGTATCCTATGAATTACCTTCACTATTTCTGATTCCATGCCTTACATTGGATTCTGCCTTTCCAGTTTCTGATTGCTGTGTCATTTAGGAACCTAAGAAAGATTGCAGCATATCTAATGATTTAGTTCTTGTAATATAATTTGTCAATGGTGCTTCTTTCCAATTTTTTGCATTTGCCTGTGAGTGCTGTATTATATAACTTATTCCTCTAAGTTTAATACTAACAGGTGAACAAGATATGGGAGGAGTTAGAAGGGTTTAAGAAGAAGCTTGCACGTGCTGAAGCAATATATGCAGGGTCAAAAACTACTGCCAAACCAGAAGGATTGAGACCCATTAACAGGATTGGCTTCCTTGGACTTTTTGGTAAGAAGGTGGATAGCATAGAGTATTACAATGAGAAGATTAATGAATTAGTTTCCAAATTGGAAGCTGAGCAAAAGGTCACTCTCAGAGAAAAGCAGCAAGATGCTGCTCTGGTCTTCTTCTCAAATAGGGTGGTTGCAGCATCTGCAGCTCAGAGTTTACATGCACAAGTGGTTGACAGATGGTCAGTCTTTGATGCTCCCGAACCCCGCCAGCTAGTATGGCCTAATTTGAAAATCAAGTTTTTTGAAAGAGAACTGCGGCAGTATGTGGTGTATTTCATTGTTGCGCTGACTATATTCTTTTACATGATTCCAATTACATTTATATCTGCGCTTACAACTTTGAATAATTTGGTGAAACTTCTCCCATTCATAAAGCCAATTGTGCGTATAAAGGCTCTGAGGACAGTGTTGGAAGCTTACCTCCCTCAAATTGCACTGATTGTTTTCTTGGCTTTGTTGCCCAAGTTCCTTCTGTTTTTGTCTAAAGTTGAGGGCATTCCAACTGAAAGTCATGCAGTCAGGGCTGCATCTGGAAAATATTATTATTTTACGTTGCTGAATGTTTTCATTGGAGTTACTGTGGGTGGAACCTTGTTCAGCACATTCAAGACAATTGAGAAGAGCCCAAACAAAATTGTGTCCTTGCTAGCTGGTAGCCTCCCAGGCAATGCTACTTTCTTCTTGACCTATGTGGCTCTGAAGTAAGATTTTCCTAACTTTAATTTCTTTTGTTTATTTATCCTAAATATTAAAGGGTGGACAGCTACTTTCTAGTGATGGCAGAAATATAGAAGGCACAGTTTATCTACTAATAGTGCCCGTGTCTCCTATATCTTATTTATATCTATTCCTAGATTCCTTTGAAGGAGGAGTTAGTGCGTGTGTTTCAAAGCATATAAACAAGTAACAGCTAGCTATTTTCTTACATGATTTGATGTCTAAACTTCAAAATTTGCACTATTCCTACTAGACATATGAACAACCAAGATTTCACCTTTTTTTTTCAACACTTGACACAGATTAACTGATTTTTCTTTTATTCTGCTTGTCTCAGATTTTTTGTTGGCTACGGGCTTGAACTATCTCGAATAGTTCCTTTTATAATATACCATTTGAAGAGAAAGTATCTTTGTAAGACTGAAGCTGAGTTGAAAGATGCTTGGTTTCCTGGAGATCTTGGTTATGGCACTAGAGTTCCTGGGGACATGCTCATTGTCACAATTGTCCTCTGTTACTCTGTTATTGCTCCTCTGATAATCCCATTTGGTGCTCTGTATTTTGGCCTGGGATGGCTTATACTGCGAAATCAGGTGAAGTTTTGTTTATTTCAAGCTCAGATAATAATTATAAACTTCAAGTTTATAAGCTTCTTGTCAAATTCTAAGTTGTTTTTGTTTACCGGAGGCTTGCAACAAAGACTGGAAATACTTTTTGCCAGAGTACATGGATTTTAATGATATTTCACGCTCTTTGCCATCAATATGCACCATAAAAACTTAGCTAATGTGGGAATACCATGTTGAAATCTCAGGTTTTAGTAATCTTTTTACGTTTTTGTGTTATCCTTGTATCAACAGGCACTCAAAGTTTATATTCCATCATATGAAAGTTATGGAAGAATGTGGCCCCACATACACAACCGCATACTAGCATCTTTGATATTGTACCAAATTACCATGTGTGGCTACTTTGGGGTGCAGAAGTTCGTTTATACACCATTGCTAGTTCCTCTTCCCATATTGTCGTTACTCTTTGGTTTTATCTGTGCAAAGAAATTTTATCCTTCTTTTGAAAAACCGGCACTTGAGGTTGCAGCCCATGGTCTGAAGGAAGTTCCCAACATGGAATTGGTTTTCAGATCATTCGTTCCACCAAGCTTGAGTTCTGAGAAGATTGATGATGACCAGTTCGAAGATGCAATGTCTCAAGTTTCAAGAGCAACTTCATTTGTTTGATGTAATTATCTAAACTCCCACTGGTTTTTACCTGTTAATATGCTTCAGCTTTAGGATCCAGGTTTGTTGAGTGCTTGTAATATGTGATTATGTAAGATTGGTAGTCTGGTAATGTTATTAATATTCAATGTTCAAATGGTTAAGATTTGTTGTAGTAGTAGTAGATAAGTGCACTGATGTTGTCTATAATTCAAGGTTGTCTTCTAATCTCACTGAGAAATGATATGATTTTGCATTCTGCATCAAATAAAAGACCTCAAATTTTGTTCAAAACGGAGAAGGTGATAAAGCAACGACAATAACGTGCCCCTTGCTAGTCATGGTGAGTAACCGATACGATAATTTTCTTTAAGAGAGGAAACATGCAAAAGATTCACCACGAACACTTGAAGGGCACCGAAAAGAGAGAGACCACCAAATGTACCCAAAAACTGGGAAATGTTTTCTCGGAAACCATGCCAAAACAAGCAGACAACTAGTTCTTCACAACTAAGAGCAAAAAAGAAATATTTCTAACATCTAGGAGCCATAGTTTCTTTGTCATATGCTTCAATCAAGAAAACAATAATTCTTGTAATACGAAAATTTGTGGAATTTAACAATTTTCCTGACACGAGCAGATACCAGTAGAAATCCTTTTCTTTCACGAGTACATTGCACAAAAGCGAAGAGTATACAGGGGTAACGAAAACTTGCAAGTTACAAGAAAATAGCCAAGTCATTAATGTTTACTTAAGCTCTGAGGAAAAAAAGTTAATAAGAAAAAGCAAGAAAGATTTCAAGTTTGACTAATTAACAGAAAGTTATGCTGGAAAAAATCTCTCAGCTGTTAACAATTGTCTCCTACTGTTTTTTAGACATACGAGACAGAATGCAATATAGTGCATTGAGCTCACCCAAAGAAGAAAGTATGCCCACAAAGGGGGAAAAGAGTAATATTGACGGGAAAATGATGTGAGAGACAATTTTGGCAACCACTACACATAAGCCGTATAACTTAGCCCCTTGATATCACATGGTTTACATTGCTTGGCATTATTGAAGTTCAAGATTGAATCAAGATAAATCCTATCATTCTCTCACCAATCTCCCTTAGAATAAATATTTATATGGATTCAAACCATGAATTAGATGTAGATAGACTAGAGAACGAAACATGCTAAAACTATCAGAAAATTGCATGTAATTTATAGATTTTGTTGCCTCTCTCCAGAATATCATTATTTCATTAGCCACCGAAACTTAATTACTGGTGTCCTTCATTACTGGAATCTCATCAACAATATAAATATATATTACATACATGTTCTAAAATTTGAGATAATTAATCATGAAAGAGTGGATGCCAATAATAGACATGAGCCACCTCATAAATATAATGTGTCACACAGCATGCACATCGATAAATAGGTAATATTGCTATTAGTGCTATATATGTTAACAAATGAAATGACTTCTTAATCAAATACAACATAACTGAAAAACTTTTTGAATCTATACTATATAGCTTAACGCCAACAGATAAACATTGTAAAGAAAAAAACAATTCCATTAGTAAATATGAACACCATATTATGCTAACATTGAGTAATTCTCTAGTTTTATTCAGAGTACTCAAGATCTTGCCAAGCCATCTTCACAAAGTGATTCCCCCCTTAATTGCAACAGCCAGAAGACAAGGACTAGCAACTGTAAGCCTTTCTGCTAAACTCTATTTGAGATGAATTCATGGGGCAAATCAATGGAATAAGGGCAATGACAAAGAACAATAAGATGACTATGAGGTTGCTTTGGTCAGTTATATGGTATAGGTGGAAATTACTCGCCAGTATTTGCTCCAACTGGGCTATCATGCGGCCCTACAAGCTGTGGTCTCTATAACATGCTCATAGTTTTCGTAATAAGTGGCGCCCTTCAGAATGAAAGGAGCTTTTGCCATTTCATCAAGATCAGAACTATGAGAGAGTTAACATATATTCAAGTGCTCTCTCTATTCACACTAATCTGTGGAATTTTACCTTTGCAAGGGAAACTAGTTCAAAAGAAATTGAGGAAAATTCTGCCGGCAAGTACAATGCTTCAGTTTATCTGCATTTAGCACTCACTGAAAAAATTCAGCCCTCTCATACAATATATCAAAGTCTAATAGAATTCAGAGCTCTATTGTCATGTTCAACCACGCACTAGAACAACTGAATTCCACAAGAGCAGAGGACAGAGTACAGAATCTAATCCCGGCATAGGAAGTGCATTCCATTCAACAAATTCTTGTACATCTTCTCATTCATAGAAACATCCCTCTTCCTCCATTCATCAAGTAGTTCAAAGGCTTCATTGCCTCTCCCATCCCGACACAATCCTTCTAATACAGTCTTGTAAGTTAGATGATCAGGGGACCTAGAATTATCCAGCATATCAAACATAACCTCAATTGCATCCTCAAACCTCCGCTCCAGAGCAAGACTACAAACTATTATCACATAGGTACTACAACTTGGGACCAGACACTTACTTCTCATTTCCTTATAAAACCCTAATCCTTGATTTACCCTCCCTTTCTCACACAAACCCTTAGAAATATAACCGTAAGTATAAGCATTAGGCTCACACCCATACAGTCCCATTTCGCGGAAAACTCTAATAGCCTCATCAACTTCTAAACACTTTGAATAAGCCTTGATGATCATATTCAACACAAAAGTGTCCGGTATAACACCGGATGCCTTCATCTGCTTGGTTAATGATCGTACCGCGTGTAAATACACATAACAAACATTCAACTTATTAAACCTTCTGAGGAGTGAATTGAACAACAAGGAATAGGTTTCAAGCGTGGGTTTACAATCCTGTGACCTCAACATCTTCTTATAAACATCAAATGCCCGATTAAACAGGAATTTCCGACCGCAACAAAATCGAATAATGGAGTTGTATAAAGGGACACTAGCATCGCAAGCACCGGCAATTACCTCCTCGACAAGGGTTTCGGCCTGTCGGTATCGCCCACCCACGCTGAGTTGCTTGATGATGGTGAGATACGTGACATGGGTATGCTTATACCCACGTTGCTGGGCAGTCCACCTGAAAATGTCGAGGGCGAGATCAGGGTCTGACTGAGCCCGCAAGGCTTCGTCAACGTCGGAGGGGGCGAACCCGGGTTTCAGCTTCTGAACCCATGTCTCGAATCGCTTCTCGAGTGGGGTTCTGGTACGAGGGGTAGGGTTTAGGTGTTGGGGTTGGGGATTTTGGGGGGGTGAGGGTGAGGGTGAGGAGGAAATTGAGCGTGCATAAAGCAACGGCGCAGTGAGAGGAAGAGAGGGTTCAGCGTGTACGAAGCGATGCGAAGGAGATAGATTGCGGATGGTTCTGAGAAGGGAGGGAAGCACGCGTCCTGAAGGCAATGGCATGGTGTCGTTCAACAGAGAGCGCGAATTCGCAGAGCGAAAATTGGACAAGGGGAACTGGGAAGGGCTCCTCTGTCCTCCTCATTCAGTCATCCTGGAAGCAGGGAGGAAAGAACTTGTTTGGGTACAGGATCAAGTTCAGTCCTTCCGGGAATAGGCTTTAAGGACGTAGGGATGAAATGAAATTCAATAATCATTTGGAAAAATAAAATCCAAACTTTAACCCAAAAAAATAAAATAAAATCCAAACACCCTCTTGAATAGTCAAAACTTTTAAATTTATTTTTACGGTCTTTAATTTTTTTAAAACTTGTAAGTAAATTAATCTATCAATCAACTAAATATATGTTTGACAATAGCTTTATTTAAAAAATAATTACTTTCTTTCAAAAGCTTTCTTAAAATTTTTTTATTATAAATTATTTTGATTATAAAATAAATTAATCTAAATATAAATTAAATATAAATTCTTTATTATGTGATCATTAGTACATGTGATAGTCTTTTATTGTTCCCATAATTTTAAAAAAAATAAAAGTAATAATTTAATTTTTTTTATTTAATTTCACTTTTATAATTTGATTTTATTTCTAAAATAGGTATTTTCATTTTAAAAAAATAATATGGACGAATAAAATACTATCACACATACTAATGAAATATGTTAACTATAATTTAATTACTTTATCATACATTTCACCACATGATTTGATGCAAATGTTAGAATGACTTTTATTTAAACACAATTAGAATCACTTTTACTTCCATGTGTCTTAATATTTTAGGAAAGATGTGAAAAAAGAACAAATTTTGCATAATTATCTGATGAGAACGTTACAAATTTTAGCAATTATATTTTCAAACAAACTTAAAAGAGAAATATTACAAAAAAAATAATATGGCTTAAAAATTTTGGTTTTTTGTTTTCTAACTCAGCTATTAATTTTTACTAAATCTTTTATATAAGTCCTCTGATAGGGATCACATGGAAGAAGAATCCTTAAAAATAAATTTCAGAGAATTATATTTAATAATGTATTTATCATAAATTTTTTTTGAAGGAACAAATAAATTTTGTGCTAAGCAGATAGACATCAATGAGGTAGGGGAATGGATCTCTGTGTTCGCCTTATGGGGGATGCAGATATTCATCTCCTGGCTGAGTTGCTGGCCATCAAGCATGGTCTTTTCTTGTTGATTGGTACTCTTGGCCTTGGAAAAGCATCTCTCCGTCAGTTCATTGGTTCATCAGGGCACAGTCGGAGAAATAAGAGTTTAATTTTGGAGAAACTCTTTTAATGTTCTTGGAGAAGTGATTTTTCTTATTCTATATAAGTATATGCAAGACAAGTTTATTAAAATAATATTAAATTTGATATTATATACTTATTTATCTTATATGTACTTGTATAGAATAGTAAAAAGTATTTATTTTAAAAATATATAAGAATTACTTTTAATTTTGAACCACTATCAATGTAAAAATTTTATACTATTATATTGTCAAATAATTAAAAAAATTTAACTATGATAATAATTATTTAAAAAATTAAATATGATTGAATGATAATATAAAAACTTTATATTAATAATAAATTAAAATTAAATCAAAGAAAAAAAAGTACATTTGTCGCATAGATATTTAATAATAATATATTCATATAGTATATTTAGTATGCTGAGTTTGACTATTTAGAATTACCATATATGACACTTTAGTGCCGGTTTGGTTGAAGTTATTGTGGCTTAGAATCATGTTTGTAGACTAAACGTCCCTTCCTTGCTTTAGTAACATGTTGGGCTATCTTTAGAATTACATTGAAGAACGCCACAAAACCAAGCAAATCCAATTATTATAGTGGGATTCAGTAATCTTTTTAATAATAAATTATATACAATAAATTCTAATGAATGAGATATGGCAAATTTTTACAAATTTGTATAATTTTATTCTAAGAATAATTTTATTTTATAATACCCAACAAATGCAAATTTTAAAATCAAAGTTTTACCATAAGAAGAGACTAATATCAAAATAACCAAGTTTTGACATTATAATATATATATATATACACACACACACACACTCAAGCCATAGTCATGTAAATGAGGCGAGAAGATAGGGATGAAGGACCACGTGATAACAAAAGAAAAAGGAAAATACAAACTAAACAAAATGTATGAAAGTTTGAAGAAACCCGTGACCCAAAACTTGAAACATTGTAGGGCTCATTAGTAGTTATGTATGAGAAAGTGAAGTACAGTGTGGTATCTATTGCTAGTAAAGTTAACTTGCTTTTTGTTGGGGCAGTATTCTTTATACGATGGGCAATAATGGTAATTCATATACATATATTGAAAAAGACGTGTCTTAATTTGGTGCTGAGGATATGTTATATGAGTTGCCTATAATCATTTCATACTTATGATATTAAATTAGGCAATCTTGTTCAACCCATCTTGTGTACCTGAAAACTTAGGTTTGATGTTTGTATATCAAACGTCTTCTCTATATATACAGAGAGAGAGAGAGACGGGCATAAATCTAAAAATATGATAAAATGTGAATTTTTTATTAGAAAGAAATATGAGTTTAATTTTAAGTTAGTGTAAGTATAAAATTTTTTATATTATTATTTAATTATGAATTATCAAATAATTAAAAAAATATATTAAAATAACAATTATAAAAAAATTAAACATTAAATAATATGTAATTAAATAATAATATAAAAAATATTTACACTAACAAAAAATTATAATTAAATTAAAAAATATATAAATAGAAGGACTCTCAATTTAATCGGTACCTTCTTTATCTTCATCCCGTGCTATTATATTTTCATTAGAATATTCTTTTTCATTATATGGTGCCAAAAAGCAGATTTTTTTTTTAAAGAAAAATGATACTAATGTACTGACACTAAATTATTAATACGTGCTTTTATTTTTTTTATTTGTTGTTTGAAGAAAAAAATTATTTTACTTTATGTGTTACGATTAAAATACAAAAAGTATTAATTATTTTTAACCTTATTTTAATATTAATAAAATAAAAATATAAATGAATAAATAATAATATTTTAATTATTTTAATAAAAATAGTTTAATTAAAAATAACTATTATTTGATAAATAAAATTATTTGATATTGTTTTTTAATTTTTATCTTAAATGATAAAAGGAAAATGGATGAAGTAATATTTATAGTCTAACAACGCAATTTACTTTATAATTGTATAAGTTAAATTGGAGATTGATCTAGCCAGATGCTTGGGTAATCGGATAAGTGATTTGTCTGCAGATTAAGTAATCAAACCATAAAACTCAAATAAAAAAAATTTAAAAAAACTTAGTAACTTATTATATAAAAGGATACTTTATATTTTTAATATAACACAATTCATTAATATTTAATTAGTATATAGTTAAATATTATAATTTAATATAATAAATAAATATATTTTTAATTAATAAATAATATAAATTAAATAATTTTATACATATTTTTAAAGAATAACATAAATTTATTAATTTGGTCAAAATTCACTTATTCTTTATTTCTCTTATCAACATAAAATAAAAAAAATATTAAAAAATATAAAAATAAATTTTATAATAAAATATATATTATGATTAAGTTAACTATGTGAGTCAAATAGATCAAAACGATTGAACCGAATAAGTCAAGTAACTCAAAGCGATCGGCTTAAAAAAGTCAACTGAGTTGAATAAATTTGTTCGGATCAATGTAAAACAGTTTAAATTTTTAACCAAACTAATTCAGCAGGCAATTTATGAATTTTTTGATCAAATAAACCGGTCCGGTCGATATAACTATTTCCATGTACCGGGAAAGCAAACTACTCATACGTGAGTAACCACGTGTCCCATGTGACAGTAACTAGGAATAGCCGTTCTTTGTCTTGTTGGTACCGATCAGGCAGCCACGAGAAATTCTAGCAAATTATGCTTTTAACTCATCAGAATTATGATTTTATTTAATTATATTTTAATATTAAATATTTTAAAATAAATATTATTAATATCATTTTAATCATTTAATATTAAAATATTAAAATATAATTAAGCCAGAGTATAACATCAGTGACGCTCCAAAAACATGCAGAATTTCTTCTCAGCCACGTCTAACTGATTAGCACAAAATCATTGTACGCCAAATCACAATCACCGGGAAATATGTATAAAACGACCGAGCTGTGATACTAGGAACAACACATGTTTATCAAAGACATGTGACAGCCAGTCATTTTAATCAAACTGCGTTTCCAAATTAGCCCTTCCAAGCCTTTAAATTTTCCGTGCGTGCATTCGCTCTCTGCAACAGACAGTCACATTTTTTTCACTTTTCCTCCCTCCCTCCCCTCGTCGCCACTCGCCGCCACTGACGAGAAGTCATATTTTTCTCATTTTCAGTTCTTGGGTTCTTGGATTCTTCAGCTGCGACAGAGATTTTCAGTCTCGGCTAGCGTTGCGTGAGCGAAGATGACGCACCCGAATACGCACACGAACACGACGACGATGACGATGGAGGCGACGCCTGGGAGCTCGGGGTACTTGGAATTGTATCCCGAGAGGAAAATGTCGTTCTTCAAGAATCCCTATATTCTTGGAGTCACTGCAGCTGCTGGCATCGGTGGACTTCTCTTCGGCTACGATACAGGTACTTGCATGTTTTTTCTTTGGATTCTGAATCATCGTCTTCTCCCTTTCCCCGCTGTCACTGCTTCTGCCTTATATGTGTCGCGCAATCCTGAAAATCAGCTTCACTTTTAAGACTGTTTTGGTCACTGCTCGTTCTGAATTAAGTTACTGAGAGACAGAGAGTTAAAATTTTTCAATTTATTCTCTTGAAGAATTCGTAATTGTACCTTCGATCGATACGACACTTAAAAGTTTGATGGAATTGTACATATGACTGTTTAATTATAATATTGTCACTCTTAACTCACGGCATAAATTTTGTTGGACAATTTCCTATTGTACAGACAAAATCATGTAATTTTATTTTGTCCTTTTCTGACTTGACTTAAAATGACATCTTATTAATCATAAATAAATATGATTGGTATCTTTTATAAGAAAATTGTCTAACATACAATTTATAATTTTAATTAATAGTGTTATATCGCATTTAATAATTTATGTGAATAAATTTATCAAATTGTAATATAATTTATTCGTACGATTATGAATCAATTTTTTATCATTAATTAAATTGAGACAAATTAATTAAAAAAATTAAAATATGTTTTATAATTAAAAGATAACTTAGAAGGAATATGCTTTTGCATAGTAGTATTTTTTTTAATTTTTGCATAAAATATTGTGCATATATATAATCGGTTAGTTTTGTACTTTTATGCATATCAGGTTATATGTAACCATAATTGTATAGATCGGATCGGATCGGATTGGCTGATTCTACTAGAAAACCCGTGAACCAGCCTGATCCCATTGAGATTTTAGACTATTTTTTGTATCGATTTATTTTGACCCGCTCGACCCAGATGATTCACCCGGTTGATTCGGTCTTAATATATATTTCATTATAAAATTTTTTTTAATGTTTTTTAACACTTGTTTTTCTTCATTTTATTTTGATAAAAAAATAAAGAATGAGTAAAATTAGATATGATTATTAAATTTATGTTATTCTTTAAAATTATTTATAAAATAATTTAATTTATGTTATTTATTAGTTAAAAATATATTTGTCTATTATATTTGATTATAATGCTTAATTATATATTATTTAAATATTATAATTAAATTGTGTTATATTAAAAATATAAAGTATTTTTTTATATAGTAAATTTTTTTAATTTATTTTTTTTTATCCAAACTTTTCAGTTTAACTGCTTAATCGCGACCAGACTGCTGATCGAGTAACCTAGCTCTTTGACCAAGTTGAGGTTCGAGTTATACACCTATGCATGTAACATCTGTGCTTGAGTTTTGAGTTGTGCATAAAACTTTTTGTTAGTTTATATTATATTTGTTATCGTCTCCCTTCTCTCAATGCAACATCCAACCCGATCACAATATGAAATCGGGTTACCATTAGGGTTATGGCTTTAAAGAAAAGGAAAAGTTAAGTTTACAAATCGGGTCGATTTAAGTAATTATTTATGATTATTCAATTATTCATCTTAAAAATTGAACTGAATGCTGAGCGAATAGTTGGTCCTTACACGGAAGCTTTCCTAAGAAAAATCCATTACGCTAGGATATCAATATAGTTAATAATAATATCAATTTTGTTTTATAGAAAGTAAACTACGGCGCTGTAGGGAAAAGTCTTGATAATGACACATACGTGTTTTTTTTGTCGGTAGTATAATGACACTCATACTCATCAACAAAGAACATTACTGTTACAACCTTAAAAATTTTTTACCTAGAGATGTACAAAACGCCACCTTTTACTTCTTGACATATTTATAAATAAATACGTCCTTCTAATTTTAATTTTAGGATTTTTTTGGCCTCAAATGTAATTTTGGGATTTAATGAAATATTCTTAGTAAGTTCAATTGCCTAGAATTCTGTAAAGTGCGTTATTTGGATTTAGTAACAACTAAATCTTTCATGTGTTTGTTCAAAATGACATTGCTTTTGTTGTTAATTTATAGAAAACTTAAAGGAGGTTAAGGAGGTGTGCTTCCTACTTCCTACCTTGACAACTTGGGTTAATTATAGCTGAAATTGTTGTTTCATAACATACTAACAAGCCAATGCACATTCTCTCTTTACAATAGAAAGGTTTTTTTGGGTCATGGAAGTTTTACCCTATCCTCAAAGCTAAGTTAAGTGGATTTTTTTTATCCCGGAACAGCTGTTAAAGTTTTGTGCTATAACATTTACAGATCCCTACTTTATATTTGCAATGCCAAGCGTTGCATTTTGCAAACTAAATACAGTTTGTCATATATATTGGGATGAATTGATTATCGAATGCAAAGTTGCATTAGTATGTTTTACATCCCATCTCCAGAAAGTATATCATGGTTATATCTGTAATTCTGTTAATTTAAATTAATATTTTCCTTTCTTAAGGACTGAATGGAAGTTAGTCTAATTAAAAGGGGTAGAGGATGACTAAAGAAAAAGACCTGACACTAAATAGATTTATTGAAATTTTGGTTTTTACTAGAGCTCAATAGCATTGTTTGATCCATGTAGCCAACTCCATGTAGTGGGATAAAACTTGGTTCTTCTTGTTGTTATAATTAATATTAATATTTGCTTTCTTTTGTGTCCACGTAGTCGAGATGGCTATTGGCTCTCACAGATTAAGAACTATGATATAGAGGGTAGTCTTTCTCTCAAACCGGCGACGATTGTAACTTCTCACTGGCTATGCATTAACTTCGCTTTTAACAGAGAAACAACGTTCAGCAGTATCTATTTATTATGTTTCACATCAATTTCATTTACAAGAAGTTGATGGCAATAAGAAATGGTATTTAGGACTGTAGTTAAACAAGTTGTAAGTTGCTGTTTCAGTAAGTTTTAAATTGTCATTCTTTTCGCTTGGGACTTTGGAGAGTCCTAAAGATCTCGCACTGCACTTTGGTTAACTTATATGTTATGCCAGATGAATTAATCAGGTGGTAAAACTACTCATCCTGAGCCTGTTGCCAGATTATGACTGGACAGAGTTGAGATTGATATTCCCTTTTAATGCAATGCTTGACACGTTTTAAGCAAAGACTAGGAATGATTGAGTGAGAAGAAAGAAATAGTAAAATGCCACTCCAAGGATGGCTATAAAATTTAGGCCTATCATAATAATGGACCTTGAAATTTCAAGATAATAATTCCTGATATTTGAATATTTCTTCTGGGTTTCTATTTATGCAATCTCTCTCTCTCTCTCTCTGTAGTTGGAGATACCTTGCGGTTTCTTATGAATATGTTACTTAACATGGAACTGTTAATTGCTGCAGGTGTTATATCAGGGGCTCTTCTGTATATTAAAGATGATTTTGAGGTTGTCAAAAGAAGTAGCTTCCTTCAGGTACAAGCTTTTCCTCTCTATTGAATGTTGTAGGCTTCAAAATTAATTCATTTATTTGGTTTCCTGTTTAGAAATGTGATATAAGATCTATGGACATACTAGTTTCCACATGTAGCCAAACTTTTTCAGTTGGAAGGAGAGAGAAGACATGGGCATAGTAATGTATTTTGGTTATGGCCTTGTTGCGCAATTGCAGAGATTATGGTAGCAAAAAATAGTGATAACTGCTAGTGCTAATTGCAGCACTACAGGGTGGTGCATGATGTGTGCATGATTTGTAATTTTTATCGGTTTGTTGGTTTCTCCTTTTCTCCATTTCTTCTTTCCTTTTCTTTGTTGTGTGCCTGCGTGGGAGTTGGGGTTGAGAGCTAGAAAGAATATTATCTAACTGGATAAAGGAAATTTCCTGCATATAAGTCTCCTCTAATATGCGTGTTCATTATTTTGTCGTCTCTGGAATCTGGATCATTTTAATACTTTAAGTTGCCAGGAAACAATTGTAAGCATGGCATTGGTTGGTGCAATTATTGGAGCAGCAGCAGGTGGTTGGATTAATGATGTTTTCGGGCGTAAGAAGGCCACTCTTAGTGCTGATGCTGTCTTTACGCTTGGATCTATTGTTATGGCTGCTGCACCAAATGCATATGTTCTCATATTTGGGCGTCTTCTTGTTGGCCTTGGTGTGGGCGTAGCTTCTGTCACTGCTCCTGTGTATATTGCAGAATCATCACCATCAGAAATAAGGGGTTCATTAGTGAGCACAAATGTGCTTATGATATAACTGGTGGACAGTTTCTTTCTTACCTCATAAACCTTGCTTTTACGGAGGTTAGGCTTATCTTGCTTTGCTTTTTCAACTTCCTAGTTGTGCAGGCACTGCTTGACATCCAACTTAAGTAAACAAAAGTTTTTGTGGAAGAAACCTATTTAATAGCTTGTAGGAATGTGGCTGGTTTATATGTTTCCATTGATTGTGTTAGATTATCTCTAAAGACTTTAACATTTCATTTTGACATTATCTAGAAGTTTAAAGAGGTTAACAATTCCTATTTTGACTTTCTGAAACTAAAATAAGCTTTTCAATGAATAACATTTGCTGCTGCTTCTGTCCTCCTCCACCCATTAAGAGGATTTATCTTCAAACTCAAATAATACATGTAATGTAGTATTAAAGCCCAAGGATTAAATCTGTAGCAATCAGAAGATATTGGGAGGAAAGGAACATGCAAGAGATCTAAAACACAGCCAACAGAGGGCTGGTGTTCTGGTTAGAACCCCGGAAAGATAGTGGAAAACTTATGTTATTTAGAAAAAAAAAATTGATGAATGTCCTGTTATAGCCATTAAATGCCTTTATATAGAATGGAAACACAATTGAAAACATATCCTAGCCCTTAGAGTAAGTCTAATCTTAGTTGTCTAAGAAAAGTTGAACTTAAGGAAACTAGAAGACTCAAATAAACAGTAACCCAAATTTTTTTCTCCTTTAAATTGCACCTACATCAATAATAATACACGTCTTTGGTATTGTTGTTAGTGCCCACATATTAGCCATAAATGATATTAATCATATTATCAAGTAGTAGTAGGGGATGTATAAACACTACTCAATTCACGAACTTCTGCTAGATTATTAAAAGGTTGAAAATATGTTTGGCTATATCCTTTTGTAATTGAGATACAAATTTGAGAGAACAAAGTTTTTAATTCAACTTCAAACAGTGAAGAGTTAAAAATTTTCCTGAAAAATTGTCTTCTTTGATAGTGAATTTTCCAGTTGATAATTTAAATAATCAGCAAATGATCAAACACTAGAAAGGTAAATCTAATAAATCTGAGGATAAATTACAAGTTTGAGGTTGTTTTTGTAAATGTTAGTCTACAGGGGTTGAAAGTGATAGCATATATGCATCACCAGGAAGTTCTAAAATGTCGGAAATGATAAACTTCTGGATTACTGTTCCTCTAAATGGAAAAGCTGTGCAAAATTTTTTTTCATATTTGTGCTTATGTCATACTGTCTTTTATCCAAAAATTGCTTATTACATATTTGCTGGCAAGTAAGTTTTCCAATTTTGCAGTTTGAAGGGGCAGCACCGAGATAGAAATTGGGGCAGCATCAGTGAAGGAACTTCTTCTGTTCTTTCCTGCCTGATTTCAATGATGTGTGCTTCTTTGGTTTTTAATTGCATGCTTCCGGCTTTCTTTCAATTTAAGAAAATTGTGCAATACCAGTGCTGTTTGCCTTATCCAGTCCTTCTAAGGCTGCTATGGCCATTTTCTCTCTTCTTTTAAGATTTGTTGACTTAATTAAAAATTGATTCATCTGACTGCCTGTGTTCATTGAGAAAGTATCTGAATATGGGAAAGTGATACTGCAAATTATCTTTTTAAATCTTGTTGCATCATTATTTTCTATTGTTTTCTCTGCAAATAATTCTGTTCCAGTAAAATATTAATAGGGTTATCTCTGTGTCTTTTTTTTCTTTTTGCATGCTATGTGGTTTGGATAATCATAGGAAAACATGTCAAGAGTTTTTCAATTTCCTTCTTTTTTAATAAACTTTTGTCATTGACATGAGTGTTATTTCTCATTCTGCTGCCCTTAGTCACCCATATAAGCTTAAATTCTATGACTGCTGAGAGAGTTCATAAGTTAGTTCCTAAGATGTCACCTGTAACTAGAAGTTACATTGCTTGTGGTAAATCGTACATGTAATGTGTTGCAACAGTTTTTAAGCTGTAAAGTAGATACACTTGGTGTGTATTTGGATTAGCTTATTTTGTGTTTAAAAAAACTTATAATTAAAATACTGCAGATAGAACTTTTGGCTGGAAAGTTGTTTTTGTGTAAAAATTAAACAAAAACAAATATATTCTTAATCTATGGGCAGCACTGGCCTCAATATTTTATATTTCTAAAAATTCCTAAGGGCTTTAGTGAAATGAAAGCCAGGATAGTTTTTAGATCATGAAATTTTATTTGGCTCTATGGTATTATTGTATTTCCTGTTCATAAAGGTTTTTATAATTCTTTGAGAAATCACCTAATGGAATTTTAATAAAGCAGGTTCCTGGGACATGGCGATGGATGCTGGGAGTTGCAGGTTTGCCAGCTGTGATTCAGTTTGTTGTCATGCTTTGCCTGCCTGAATCTCCCAGGTGGCTTTTCCTGAAGGTGAAAAGCTTTCATTTCATTTCATGAACTGTTCCCTATGCTGAAAGCCATCTTATAATCTTATCTTAATGTGCAGAATAGAAAAGACGAAGCCATTTCTGTGCTTACTAATATCTATAATTATGAACGCCTAGAGGATGAAGTCGATTACCTTACTGCTCTTTCTGAGCAAGAACGTCAGAAACGGAACAACATTAGATACATGGATGTTTTCAGATCAAAGGAAATTAGAGTTGCATTTATTGTTGGGGCTGGACTTCAGGTTAGAGACTTAAAAGCTAAATTTTTCTGTTTCCAAATTAGGTTTCCTTGTGTTTTATAGTGTCCATCTGAAACATCCCTTTCATCAGAGATTAATGTATCTACTTTAATAAACAAAAAATGAAACAAGTTCAGCTGCAATAAACAAGAAGTGACAAAGAATTCAGAATGCATTTCAATTCCCAAGGTTGATGGGCATGGTTAGAATTGAAAAGAATTGTTTTTCATTTTTTCTTTGTGTCAAAAGTGTATTGTGTTACCGTTTAATTGGTGAGATGCCTTTCATGATGGGTCATCATTGCATAAAAGATAAACCTGGTGAGAATTTTCATTGGTATTATTGTTTTGATCCTTCAAATGCTATCCATTGTTTCTTTAAAAGAACCAACTTTCAGTTATCTCCACAGTGTAACTCGGTAGTTGTTTATGCATGCTTTTGTGATTGCTCAAATCTTAAGCTATGTAGCTTCCCTAACAGTTTCATTATTCTGCAGGCTTTTCAGCAGTTCACTGGTATCAGCATAGTCATGTACTACAGCCCCACAATCATTGAGATGGCTGGGTTTAATTCCAATCAGTTAGCTCTTCTTCTATCCCTCATTGTTGCAGGCATGAATGCTGCAGGAACAATTGTTGGCATTTATCTTATTGACCATGCAGGGCGAAGGAAGTTGGCTCTCACAAGCTTGTCAGGTGTAATTTTAGCTCTTGCCATCCTTTCTACGGGGTCTTACCTTGAAGCAGCTGACTCCACAAATAGAACCTATGGGTGGATTGCAATTATCGGGTTAGCCTTGTATATTCTTTTTTTCTCTCCAGGAATGGGACCAGTGCCATGGACTGTGAACTCAGAAATCTATCCTGAAGAATTCCGCGGTGTATGTGGGGGCATGTCGGCCACTGTAAACTGGGTTTGCAGTGTGATATTGTCTGAGAGCTTTCTTTCAATCTCTGATGCCATAGGTCTTGGTGGAAGTTTCGTGATTCTTGGTGTTATTGCTGTGCTTGCATTTTTCTTTGTGCTCTTGTTTGTGCCAGAGACAAAAGGATTGACATTTGAAGAAGTGGCACTCATATGGAAGGAGAGAGCCTGGGATAAAAATCAAAACACACAAAGCCTTCTTGAGCGAGGAAACCAGTCCTAGGTGTTGTGAGCTGCCAGCATTATCTGATGGTAGTGAAAGCATTGTTGTGATCCTATGGATTTATGCCATCGGTAAGATATTATTTGGAATTCGAGATGATTAAGATGTAGAATCACCCAAAGATTTTTGGGAGAATTACAATTTAGGAAATTCTTCCATCTACCAAGCGTGGTTAATGGTTAACTAGACACCAACTCGATTAACCAATAAATCTCTAGTTTGGTTAATAATGTTCTTAATCGAAGAGTTGTTTGCTACTTCCTGTATTGGAATGAAGGGGTGGAATTTGTTTTTAGCAAGTAGAGGAATGGAGAAGACTTGTTATTCTTTGTTTGTTTAAGCATGAAGTCTAGTACCCTTGTGAGAATGGTTACTTACCGTGATGTATAGTATTTTATTTTATTTTTTATATGATGTATGGTATTTAATATTTGTATGTGCTGTATGTTGATTGATTATTATATTTACAATTGTGAAGATTAGTGTTGAGCGAGGTGCATAAATTTTGGATTTAGCTGTGCGAATTACTTTTGAGTCTGAATATTCTCTGTTTTTTTTTTCCCAAAATATGTATATTCTATGTATAGGGGCTTGCTTTATTTTTGTTACTATTTTTTAGGCAAGTTTTTCTTCTAAATTACTTAGGATGATATTGCTATAAGCATGAAACCAACCGCCCAAACTATACTATCTATATTTTAAATGTTCTGATTATTTGAGTAAATAAAAAAAATTAGGCATGAATTTAGACAAATTAAATCTAAATGAAAAATGAGTGTAGAACATGAGAATGCATCTAAACTAATATATATATATATATATATATATATATATATAAAACTTTTTGTGGTTGGCTAGTTTTGTAAGTCTAGAAAGTTTATACACAATATCTTATATATATATATATATATATATATATATATATATATATAAGATATTGTGTATAGACTTCCAACCACAAAAAGGTCTTCATCTGTAGATATCGAAGTATTTTAGTATTTTTACATTAAAGGTTCCGTATATGGACTCTCATTTCTCATCGAATTCATTCTACTTTCTGGTCCCATTTCTATT
This sequence comes from Castanospermum australe, assembly GCA_019955255.1. Classification (NCBI taxonomy): domain Eukaryota; kingdom Viridiplantae; phylum Streptophyta; class Magnoliopsida; order Fabales; family Fabaceae; genus Castanospermum; species Castanospermum australe. Next base: position 56,817 of record NSJW01000632.1, on the reverse strand, counting down.
TCATGTTTGAATCCCGTCATTATCATAGATGGGACTATAGTCTATATGAAAAAAATGAATTTGGCTTTTTTAAATCGAAGGTTTTCTAAAAAAAAAATAAAGAGTTATAATTATTAATAAAAAAATTAATGAATTAAATTTTAACAATTTTATAATTTATTTTATATATATATATATATATATATATATATATATATATATATATATATAATATTAACTATTGATCCACGAGCAAAATTCAAAAAAAAAAAAAGATATCAATTATCACTGAATGCCGTCCCAATGGAGGTGTAAATCAAACGATTGAATGCTTTGTCTACGAAGACCAAAAAAGAAAATGCTTTGTCTACAAGGCACAATTTGGGATTATTCTTGTCTGGGTCCAAATGTTGCTACTGCGGAATCGGATAGTTAAGTTTTGGTTTTATGTGCGTGTGTAATTAGAATCCAGAGCATGGATTGTCCTTTCTATGTGTGGTAACTTGCTTGTGTGCTCTATTCATTGTGTAATTTCGAACGGGAGAGTGAATTAGTTTAGTGAAACTATACTAGTAATGAGATGTTGTCCTTTGTTCACCTTGTTGCTGCTTGATTCTTCATGTTTCCATCCTGTTTGCTTTCGCTACAAGTTTTTGGCACCTGACAAGCTTTTCTGTATGTATGTTGCTTGAATTATTTTGATGATTAATGTACATGGAGCTGTTTTTTTTAAATCTGTAGAGTGGAAAATGCTTCAACGAGACTATGAAATCTTGGATTCTTTTTTTTTTTTTTTTCCTTTTCTCTCTCTGATTCGTAATTTTTTAGACTAGCTCTTGTTTTGTTTTGTTTTGTTTTTTTTTCGTTATAAAACTGTAAAAGATTTTTTTGAAGATCAAAGATGTATAAGATTCAGCACAGAGAGGAGGAATGTAGATTAACATGCAAATAAAATTGCTTCTGGAGATTAGGCACATATTTAATTTTATTTAATTTTTTACATAAAATAGTTTTACAATACAAATTTTGTCTGTATCATTTTAATTTTATTTTTTAAACATAAAATAAGTTTTTTTTAGTTGTATGATAAAAATATTATTGACTCAACTTTTACATAAGACTTTTTTTTTTTAAAACTCAAGTGATCAAGTTGAAACTTATAAGGGTGTGATTCATTGATAATAAAACTAAAACCCAAAATTATGTGTAATGTCAGTGTAAAGTCAGATATTTAAATTTTATTAGAGTATGCTTTATGAAGTGGAGCAATCTCAACCAAGTAAAATTACACTTCATAAAAAAAATAGTTCAGATAGAAAACAATCAACTATTAAATTAATCTTATTGGATTACATAAAATAGATTAATCTAAACATATTTAAATCTCAAAATAAAGTATTTGAAAAAAAGTAATATTACACGGTCATAATTTTTTATAAAATTTAATTAAAATTAAAGATAATTATTAGATAGAATGAAATATAAGAATCACTCACATATTAAAAAATTAATAATTCTATTAAATCAATATGTGAAAAATTCTGCCATAACATTTTCCTTAAAAAAAAATTGATGACTTACGTTATTGCTACTATGGAGTAACTCCCCTTTTATGCTACGAAATCTTATCTTCGGACAAAAATTTGATTTGTAAAAAATTAAGCTTAACAAAGTGTAAAATAATTGTTGACCCAAAAAAAAAACTGTAAAATAATTGTTATATATAATCATAATAAATATGTCATAAATTTCTTATTGTTGCTATATTTTAGGAGGAGGGGGTGATAGGCGGGGAAGCTGCTTCACACTTCACAGTCACAGAGTCATACCGGAATCGCAACGCAATTCAACTCGTCAATGTCTCGTCCTACACCAACGCCAGACATGCTTCTCAAGAATAGGTTTCTGGGTTTCTTAATCTGGCAATCCATTCCCTCCACTCTCCTCTTTCTCTTCTTCAAAACCTTCGTCTCCGCCATTGCCAAATCCATACCTCATCATCATCATCGTGATGCCTCCAACTCACAGAACCCCTTTCTACCTTCATTTCTTGCCTTCCTCTCTTTTTTCGCGTTCCACCTCTCCCAGCTCCTTGTCTCCGCCACGCTCTCCGCCATCGCCTCCCCACAACCTCGGCGACCCGCCTCCCCGCTCGAGCTCGCCACCGGGCTCGTTCGCCTCCTCTTTGTTCCGGGAGCCGGAGCCGCCGTTTCCCCCGATTTTCGCGGCCGGGCAAAGGTTTCGTTGAGCTTCGTGCTGTTCGTGGCCGCATCCGCCGCCTCCGGTTTCGCGGCGGCGGCATCCCTGTGCTGGGTGAGGGGCATCGGTGAGTACGGTGATGGGTTTTGGCTGATTGGAAGATTTGGCTTAAGGGGTTTCTTCATTGGTTCGCTGTTTGGGTTGCATTATGCTTTTAAGCGCCGATGGGTTTTGGGGTTCCCTATTATTCAGGTCAGTGTGTAGCTTTTTGGTTGTTGCCTTAAGCATTTGGCTTTTCCTCTTTATGTTGACTGGGTAGTGTTTCTTCACCTATTATGAATACATTCATAAATTCATAATTGATAATCCAATGTTACCTCTCTTGCTGGAGCCAAATATGATTAGAAAAAATTCTTCTTAACCTAACCAAACTGTTGCCTATGGCTTTTAACAAAGATGATGGTAAATTAAACTCCTGGAAAAGACGAAAAGTATAGTTCTACTTAAACAGATAGCTGTATAATGTTATACTACCACCTAGGATATACCTAGGTTCAATAATGGGGGCAAATAAGATGATTTTGGATGTGAATCAAATTTGTAAAGTTTTATTCAGATAATTGATCACCATAGCACTAATTTTCTTCTTCTGTCATTTTGAAGTTAAATTGTTGTTGTTACTTGTTAGGAGTGAGTATTCTTCTTCGAGTTTTCAGTTTATCATGAAGGCGTTAGATAGTTTAATTGTCTTTACAGGTTTTTGATGAGGCAATGCTACCGTCTGTTCCTTAAACTATATATTTTTTTGTCTGACCTAAAGAAGTTGTTGTCTGTAACAGCTCTTCCCACGGTATTGGAGCTTGATTGTTTGGTCTATGTTTTGGATAAGAGAAGGCTGTAACTCATGCTTATTACAATTATGGTCTGCATTCAGTCCAATTAGTTCTCTATTTTTTTTTCCAGTGGTTACTGGTCACCATCTAGTAAGGGATTTTTCATTAGTTCCTTGATGAGGCTGCATTGTAAAGCTCTATCAATTTGTTTTCATGTCTGAAATGGTCTTTTTTATCTTGAGTCATAAGTTTTGCCTCATGGAGCCATATTTTGGTGTTTGTGATATCTATGTTAAGCTTTTTTCTCCTTGGTAATCGTGAGAACTGACTCAAGCTACTTGTATGAACAGCGTCCTCCTTACTTCAGCTTTAAGATGGGAATTCCTTCAGCTGCTAGACGAGCTTTAAAGCTTTCCAGTGTGGCTTTCCTATTTTCAGCTATTTTATTAGAGCTTCTGCCACATCCATTTAAGTGCAGCATTGCAATGCAAAGATTCTTCATAGAGCAAATCATCTTTTCTATTGGGAGTTTTGCTGTCTTCCTCTGTTGGGAATTGACTCATCATTTACACTGGGTTGGTTTTCCAAAAATACTCATCTGTCATCTTGGTTAATGTTTTCGCTCCACTTAAATATTAACTGTTGCAAGTTGTTGATGGCTGTGTTGCAGAGCATCTTTGTTTATTATGTTCAACTTTCTTATAGCTGTTAGTTGTCATTCTTGACTATATTGACTTCATATATGCTAATCTGAAAATAAAATGGTGTTATGATTCCTTAATTTGTCTAGTGTATGGTTTTCTCAAACAGATGATCCCTAATTTTAATTCCATGTTTATATCACAGGCCTAGCAAAGAAACTGATGTTGTTGTATTTGTGCGTTCATCTGTATAGGTTGTATTCATATGTTGTCATGCATTAGTCATGTGCTTTTCAACTGTTGTTCAGTGATCTGCGGTGTCAGCATATTCGTTTGCATAATACTCTGGCTCTGTGATAGGGACTGGAAATTCTAGTATTATTTATCCAACAGAAATGGAGCTGAGCTCCTTAAAACAGAGGGAAGAATCCCTCAGGGAAACACAAATAACAGAAGAAATAAAAGATATCTAGTGACTGCAGCACACAGCCCCTAGTCCAGGCCAATGGCCACCCAAAACCTCACTCCAAATTCTCTGATGCCCACTCTCTCCTATGTCTCCTCATATATGCATCTCTCTCTATTCCTCCTTCCCATTCCCCCTACTGCCAGCTGTCCATTATCCTTTCCTCCACTCAGCGTGTGCCAACTGTCCAGCCCTTCTCTTTTCTAAAATATATCCGGCTAATGTCTATCACTCTATCTATGTTCATGCTCTGCAGATGTGATCTCTACAATCTTTTTTCATGTATATTACAATGGGGTTCTATATATTTGTAATGTGAATATAATAAAAATAATATACGTAAACAATAAATGTAATATAATAATATAGCATAATTTAGTATAATATCCAAGATATTTTACTTGAACTGATAATCGAAATGTGCATGTTAGTTGTCTATGCTCATTGTACAATGCAAGAATGGCAGAAAAATGTACAATGCAAGATGTTTGATTTTTACAATTATTGGCTTTGGTTAAGTACATGAACAATTACTAAAATTAATGTAATTTAGAAATTGCATAAGTTAGAAGTGTGTAGGCTTTATAAGTATCTGCATTAACAAACAGGACTAACATACACGCAACATTCAATGAGAAATACCTCTGAAAACAACTGTGAGTTAGTCTATTCTTTAAATCATCCATAATGAACCCTGTATATATGGTACCCCTGTGCTAGCTATAGCAACATATACAACTATTTGAAATTTTGGGTAAGTTTTTTATATGCATGTACAATCCCCAGCCTTTGGAGGGCAGCAGTTGTTACCCAGTGACTGAAGTCTCTATCTTGGTTGAATATGGTATGTAGGTTTTACATACTAAGAGGTCTATATTTGCCCCCCCAAAAGGATCAGCAGCAGCAGAAACAAATCCAAGTGAGCACCTCCTTTCAGCCTTGGAGGAGAGTAATCCAACATCTCTTCTACGGTATCTTGCATATCTTGATCTCTGTATGGTTTGCGAGAACAATGTTGACACTTGGCGGCGAGCAGCATTTTTTGAAGAAACTGGTGAGACTTACAAAAGAGTAATTGCTGTGTGCTTAAGGCCTCTGGAGCATCTTGCCTCAAGATTAGGTGAAGGCTTGGGACATTCTGTTGACAAAGCTGCACAACTATCAAATCAGTTATCATCCCCAACTGATGCGCGACTAGATTCGAAGTACTTAGAACCACTGTACAACTTTCAGGTATGAGTATAAGTTATAACTTTAATATTTGTAAATTGTTTATTTGTAGTTGTAGCTAACAAAATTATTTTTTTTATAACTGGAAAGCTTTGGGAATTTGAGTGATTACCCTGAATTTTAAACTTCCCTAACAAAATTTTTCAGGCTTATTTATTTATAAGCAGGGTTTTCTATCCTTAAGAAGTTAGTAGGCAATTCTGCAAGGAGTATACAGAGAAATGCACCACTTTAGAAAAAGAGAAACAAAACATACATAGAAAGAAGAATCATGACTTTAAAGACTCTGAAAACTCTAGAAAATCCTGATTGGTATACAATGATCCCCATTGAAATGGATAATTTAGGAAAGTTCTTGTAACACAATATTTAACACCTCGACGCATCATCCTCTTTTTGTTGTAACCACAAACTACTGGCTTGAAAACGAGGGCAAATGCATGATGAATGAAGAGTAAGCTTAGAAATTTTTAACAAGATATATATAAAAATTATAGGGATTGGATGAAAGGAGAACATATTGAATGTATTTAAGTAAACTCAATAATTGTGATGTTGTTTATTAGAATAGGCTATTAATTATGATTATATTTATTTGTAGTGTTAGTAATGGATAAATTTCTTATATAAAGAAAATCAACATTAGTTTTAAAATACATAGAGAGCAATTGTAATTTGTAAAAGTACTTTCAATAGTCATATGTTGTTACATGTATGACACATTAAACATTTGAATTTTTTTATGCATTAGTGTAAATGCTGCCCTCTCTGAGTAAATTTTCTGGATTTACTACTGCTTGAAAACCTGTTCTGTATTCTAACCATCTCCTTCATAGTATAGCTCTCTCCCTTGCCTTACCTTACATGGAAAAGATATTGTCTTATATTATTGAAACCCTTAAGTGACATTAATTTGTACTCATTAGATCCAAGGGGTTGGGAATTGGGATAGATGTGGACCTTCTGTACTGGAATTTCTAGATGGGGAATGGTAAATGATTCATGGGTTTGGGATAGTTCCATTTTTGGAAATGTCTCTTTTGCCCAAGTCATAGATGAAGAATGATAAAATCGTATAAATTGTTGTTACTTCCAGTTTTCTCTATTTGATGTAGAATGATATTGAAAGTATCTTATGGTTTTTATTGAGAAAGATGCCATTTGACTTGTGTTTATATGCATCTAGAGATGAGGGACGTTGTTTTGTCAATACTTGAACGCAGTAGAAACTGCCCTTGCATGCATGAAGAATTTACCTATATAATTAGTTCAGTTCTATATACAAATTGAAAAGGTTGTATTGAATGGAATGCTTTTAGTGATTGCTTTCTGGACTCATACCCTTCAGTTGCAGTTCCTCCCTTTTTGCAGGGTGTGCATGTGTCTCTGTCTTTATATGATGCAGACTATGACAGAGAAGAAGTGAGAGATGCACAGCACACACACTCATCTGTATAATATTCATCTGTATAATATTCAGTTGCAGTTCCTACATGATGCTTCAACAGCAGAGACACTGATTACTTGATACTTTGTTTCTTTTTTGTATGCTGATTTGGAATTTTAAAATTATGCAAATTATATCAGTAATAGGTTACTATGAGCATGTTTGGTTGAGGCTAGAGGGCGTGGAAGGGGAAGGAAAGGGATATGAATGAGTTGTTGTCTTTGGGAGTTTTACTGATAGGAAGAGGGGATGGGAGGGGAGAGGATAGAGGGAAAGTTCCCCTTCAAAGTGCCATTCTTGTTTCCCCCAAATTGAGGGAGAAGGGGCAGAGGTGGAGGATCAATTTTTTTAAGAAGCTGAAAATTTACCTGAAACATATGATTTGTTTTGTTAAGGAGTGACGACTTCATTGGATATACAAACTTATGATATTTAATCTTTACCATTTCCCTCCATTCCCTCAGTAATTTTCCAAACAAAAGGAAGTAACTAGATTCCATCTCCTTCTCTCTAAAATCTAAAACTTCCATAGCCTAGGATGGGTTTTGACTTTTGAACATACCTTATAAATATATGTTTGGCTGCGGTTCAGGCAATTGCAGATGAGTACTATATGCTACTGTAGCACTGTTATGTTATTTTATTTATGTCTTTTAGTTTCTTTTTATTCCAGTTACTGTAGATGGCTAGGATTAGATCTATTATAAACAGATCAGATTTGTTTTTGATTAAAGTTTCTATGCTATATCAATGATGTTTAATGGCTGTATCAGAGGATAGTTCTTATTTTCTTAATGACAGAAGCTTTTCTTCTTATTTTCTCTGGTGTGATAAAACTTGATTTTGAGGTGGACCTCCGTGGTTTTCCGGAAAATTCCTCATGATCAACGCTATAAAATTAATTTTTATAAGTGGGTCCCTGTAAATTTTCAAAAATATCCTTACAATTACACTGCAAAAGTGATTTTATTTTACAATACCCAAATGAACTTAGTTTTAAAATCAATGCTTTTAACATCAGTACTTTCACAATCTGACCCAAACAGGTACTAACTAATCAGGCTACTGGTTCATCTTATATAACAAAAATTTTTTAACCAATCTTGACTCATGTTCTTTAAGTGTGTCAATTCTGAACTTATGTATATGTCGAACTCAAGTAAGAGTTATTGTTGAGGATAGCTTGTTATTGTTGAAAAAATGCAATGGGAAAAGTGGATGGAGTTATTGAGTGAAAGATCTATCCACGATTTTTGTTTATTACAGAGGCACATGCATCCACATCGGGGCAGACACACTTATAGAGTGAAAGACCAACCCATGATTTTTTGTTCTTTTTGGCTGCATAAATATGTACACGGGTCATTGACATGAATTGCAACCCCTGATAAGCACCTGGCCTGCAATTACAATTTACAGCCCTTGTTTATTGCCTTCGGCTGATAAGAGACCTTGTAGTAGTGGGAAAATAAAACAAACCAGCATTATGAATTTGTATGTGGCATATTATAAGTTTTTGTTTGCTTATATGCAGCTTTATGCATGGTGTTCAAGGACTGTTGCCTCACTGACTGCCTGCTCACGTAGAGAAGACAAGTTTGGGGTTGCTCAACTTTCTGGGAGTAATGCTGCTGTGATTTCGACACTGTTATCCTGCCTTCTTGCCGTTGAAACGTTCATGGGAAAGAAAACAAACCTGCAATCCCCAAATCAGTCGTTGGGACCTGCTGGTATAAGATGGGCAACAGTGAATAGTGGAAGAGGAGACGTTGCAGCTGGGAAAAGAAGAAATGGCCCAGTAAATTCAAAAGCTTATGCTATTGCTGATGTTCTGAAGACGTCAATCTACCAAGTAGTTTCTGCATTTCACGATGAGATGTTGGTTGGTGCTAAAGCAAGTCTTCTTGAGAAGGACTGGGTCACAAGTGGGAAACCACTTTTTGGTACTCGTGAGCTGCTTATACAAAAATTGCGTCTTTTCCTTGATTTTCAGGCTACCTAACTGCATTGTACTGTGGTCTGGATGCTATTTCCTCTTTTTAACATGTTGATATCCTGGATCATGTTTGTAAGACACTATACACAGAGGTTGTTGTCAAGTGGAGATATACATGGAATAGAAAGAAGAGGATTCAATTTTGCTGTCAGAAAATTCAGATGAAGGATATTAATCTCCTGCTGTTTTGTTGAATGTACTTGCGTTGGTAGTTAAATTTAAGCAGCAAAAGCTCTTCGGCCATTCAAGTGAAATTTAGCAAGAAATGGTCTGGCTTTAGTTGACCTGATTATTTGCGTCTGGACGCAATTTTCAGAAGTAGGATCAAGAAACTCAAGATTGCTTTGATCTTTTAAGTAAAATTTGGTCTTGTACTCTTGAATGTGGTTCCTTAGCTATGAGCAGAACCTATCTTGGCTATGGGTTGTGTTTAATCTTGCTTATGTGTTCATGCAAATGATTTAATATGATAGACAGATTTGTATTATTATTTAAATTTGATGTCTCGATATGTTATGGTTTTGCATGTTCCTTTGAGCAGGAATTACATGCTCTACTTTGGGTTCTCAAGCTAAGAGGGTCCATGAGCTAGTTTAGTCCACGTGACAGTTACGACACATTTGTAACAAAAGTAAATTAGGCGGTCATTTTCTCAAATAAAACAGTCTATAATTAAAATTTTATTAAAAGAATTTTTTATAAAAGTAATTTTTTTGTTAAAATTAATCTGTTATCAAATAAGCAGTGAAAAATTTCATCCACGGATATGGGATGATTTTTTAATCATATTTAAGGTGGCCTTTTGCTTATAGGATTCAAATTGTATAGTATGTGCTATTTAAGCTGAGATTCTATAAGATTTTGGTGGGTTTCCCCAATTCAAACCTTTATATATCATTTAGCCCTAAAATGTTTCTGAAGAAAAAAATTTAGGTTAAAGAAATGACTACAATCTCCAAAATGTTCACACTAGAATTGGAGGATATGTCATGTTAATAAATGAGAGCAAATTCGTAAAAGGTGTTCATTGTGCTGTCATTAAATAAAACGAATTACTTTTCTTTTGGAAATAATAAACTAGAAAAGTAGAGTGCCACAAATATCATTTTTATTATTATGAACCTTTCATGCCTCCAATTTGTCAATAGTGACCGCATGTAAGTTATTCGTCTAATGCCAATTATAGCAACTCAAAGGCATGTATAACCTAAGGGTTGCTCTACCGATTAAGTAGTTGTATTTGTTATCTTAATTATTCGAGATTGAATTTTGGCCTAGTATTAAGGAGAATTAATTCTTCTAATTAGACTATGTGAGAGTACATCTTTAAAATTATTCTGAGAATAACATGAAAATTGATTTGAGAATACTTTTACCATATTAAAAAAAACTCAAAAAATATATATTTTGAGTTACTTTGGAAAGGGATACGAAACCCTCTTACATTTACCATGATATGTAATAAACTTAGTCAATTAAACGATAAAAAAACTTAAAAAATTTAGTCATAATTCACCTACTCAAAGATAATTGTTGGATAAGATAAATTAGTTCGGATTACTCATTTATATTCAAAAGTTAATAACATTAATGTCAATTCAGAAAGAGACTTAATTTAAAAATAAACATTTAAGATTGCTCAAAAAGAGACTTAATATCAGTTGATGCAAAAGCTAATTCGAAAATACTTTTATTATACAAACAAAAAAAAACTCTAATGTAAATTTTGGGTTACTTTGCAAAAGAATATAACAATTTGTGTTGTAGACAAATAACAACAAATCTCCTACATTTATTATGATATCTAATAAAGATGAGATTGATATTTATTGTTTTGCAAAAATATAATGTGCGTGTATTGCAATCACTTAATTACTAAATGCAAACAAAAGAGTATAGTTAAAATAAATAATTAGTCTTTATAATTTTATTTAATTTAAATTTTGATTCTTAAAGTTTTTTTTATATCAATTCCTATAATTTTATTTATTTAGATTTTGATTCTTACCATTAATGTATTAATGCTTATATTTCTACTCATTTTAGTTTTAATCCGTATAACTTTTATTCATTAATGTATTAGTCTATATTTTTTATAAAGAATTGATTACTATAATTTTTAATTATTAAAATATTAATTTTTTAAAGAATAAAATCTAAATAAGTAAAATTATTAAGATTGATATTTAAAAAATAAAATTATAAAAATTTAAATTTAAATAAAATAAAATTATAAAAACTTATTATTTATTTTAATAAAAAAAACACCATTTGTAGCCGTGGCTTTGTAAAATTGGAAAGATATTAAAATGCTTCCATAGTAGTATAAAAATTACTATAAATAAAAACAATTGGAGATTACAACATTCATTATTAGAAACACTGAACCTTTTTGAGTCGGCCTATATATAAATGGGTCTCAGGGATAGCATGTAGCTGAAAAACCTTTATACATAATAATAATTTGAAGGCGAATCGGTGGAGGGATCATGGGTCGTCGAAAAATCGAAATCAAAATGGTGAAGGACAAGAATTCGAGGCAGGTAACTTTCTCCAAGCGCAGGAGTGGTCTATTTAAGAAAGCAAACGAGTTATCGATCTTGTGTGGAGCACAAGTCGCCATAGTCGTGTTCTCCCCTGGGAACAAGCCCTTCTCTTTTGGTCACCCAGGCGTTGAGGTTGTTGCAAGAAGGTTTCTTCGCATGGAGCCCAAATCGAACGGTGACCGTGGCGGATGTGGATCCTCGTCCAAGATTGCTAGGATAGAGAAGCTGAATCGACAACTCGCAGATGTGATGGATCAATTGCGTGCGAAGGAGAAGGAGGGCGAGATGCTCGACGAGGCCATAAAAATGCGCGCGAGTGAGGTGGAGGCTTTATCGTCTCTATTTCTTCTTGCGGAGAAACCTGTGCAAGGGAAAGGAAATCATGTTGCAAAAAAAGCTTGAGATTTTTTGACATGTAAGCTGCGCTTCCTTAATAGAAATGAAAAGGGAGTAAACTAGTGGGAGTCATGAATAAGTGTTTTGTTGGGTAAACATTTTTGTGATGAAATGAAAATCAACAATCCCATTAGTATAAATTAGATATCTTATACTAACATTTCTCTTTTACAAAAGGGATCACTCCGATGCTCACTTTTTGTTTTTCGTGTATTTTGATTAGTTTTTAAATATTTATTAGTTGTAAGTTATATTTTAAGAATTTTAAATATGAAAATTATTAATTAATAAATATTTGATAATTCATTTAAAATATTTAAAAAAAAATCTTCATATCCTAACAACTCCTTTTTTTTAAAAAAAAATTATCATATCAAACTTGGTGCTTGTATGTACCTAAACAAGTTCAAGAAACTACTTATGGATAGTGTTATTTGAAATAAAAGAGAAATATATATTTATAATAAAAAATTTTCAACTTTTTTCTTTGTTTGGAAGAACTATGTAAATTTTGAATTGAACTTTTGGAGTGCATAGGCCACTAACCTTTTTAGAGTTGGTTACAGTTTAATTTTTATTTGTCCTAATTTGTTATTTTTAATATTTGGCTTTTCTTTAAGTTATGTCTTTGCTATTATGCGCCTTATTTCATTATTGCTTTTCTTTATTTTTTTTATTTTTATGCACTTTATTTCTTCTTTTTTTTGCAATATAAATGTTAAAGCCAAATAAAAATAAAATTTAATAATATAAAGATCAACCTTTTGATTGAGGAATTAATTTTGTTGCTTCATATCATATCATATCATATCATATCATAATTTCTAAACTCAAAAAAGTGAAATTTAATAATAAGTAAATTAGAATATCAAACGAATTATATTTATAATATCAATGATTTAGAGCATATTTAGGATAGCTTATTTATAAGAGAAAAATTACTTATTTTTTAAAATATCTATTTAAAATGTTTTTATTATAAATTATTTTAATTATAAAATAAATTAATATAAACACATACTTAGTCCGAATAACATTATGTTTGAGATCCTATGCAGCAATGCAAATGGTAGGATAGCTTTAGGTTTGTTGCCAACTTGCCATGAAGGAGTATCTTAACGTGGGTGATCCAGCAGTGTTGGAAGCTCGAGTTGCTAAATAAGGCTTAAAACATCTCATACTAGACGGACAGGGATGCCAGCAAAAGAACAATATATCTTTGCTAAAATTACACGTTTCACGTATAGAAAAAAAAAAAAAACAGGGAAAGCTTATGGGAAAAAAAATGGTGCAATTCCAGAGTATTAATCTATATTCTAATTATTTTCCATAAATTTCATCTTTATTTTTAATTTTATCAAAGAAGATACGTCCTAATCCATTACTCATCAACTCCTAGAGTCATTGTACAACATTATCAATGACAACTATAAATCTATAATCCACTTGGCAAGTAAGCCCCTTTTATTCAAGGTGCTAATCACTTTCCTTAATCCTGATAACTGCAAGTTGTTAAACCTTATCAGTCTCTCTTAACAAATATCACATTACATCTCTCTGTAAGCAAACCATTTGTCCAACCAAAAATCCACAAGTCATCCAACACTGTTTGATCAGTTGACTTTGAACTCAGATCAATGGCTGCCATTGCTTCTCTCACATCCAAATCACGTCAGACCGATAGGCCATAGCCCACATGAAACTTCACAGCAAAAATTTGTCCCGTTTCCCTGCCTACCCACGAAAATGAAAGTAATTAACATAAACCAACCACAAAAGCGAAATTTAGAACAAGCTTAACCGTGCATCATGATTCTCCTCCAATCATTGCCCTCCACGTGTACATTTTTTTTTAATGACACTAATAAAAAGTAATACGGCCATGTGTGACTTCCTTTGGATGGTTCCTTCAACTGTCGGCAATCTTCCTCTGTCTTAGCTGTCACTGCACACAAGCTAAGTGATCGATACACGTGGCGCCTCTCTGATTGGTCCCGAGACTCTCCCGTCGTCCCCCGCATGAGAACGGTAATTTTCCCCTTCCCCTGTGCTATAAAATTAAAACCCCACAACGCGCCCACATTACAACCTGCTTGTGTCGGCAGAAAACAATCCTACACCGACTCTCACTCATGGCTTAGATATTTTCCCGAGAAGGCAGTCTCCGTTGTGTTCTTGGGGCTTTTCTTTTTTCCCGGGAAAATTGAGTTCAAAATGATGAAGAAGAAACTGAATGCGCACGGCAGAACCGCGGAGAGCTCGCCGGCGGAGGCGAAGGCGACGACATCGTCGTCCACCACTGGGACGGAAGAAGGAATTGAGTGGGAAATGAGACCCGGAGGAATGCTGGTACAGAAAAGAAGCGACAAGCAGGATGCTCCAGCGCCCAATTTGCGCCTTCGAATCTCTCACGGTGCGGTCTGGTACGAGATCTCGGTCAGTTCCATGGCGACTTTCGGTAAGATAAGCTGGATCTCGAATCGCGTTGTTATTTTGTTGTTCTGTTTGGTTAGTGAGAAAAGTATTTAGGTGAAGCGAATGAGAGTGAGTGATGAGTAATGTTGGCAGAATTGAGTTAGGTTCAGCACCATCATTACTAATGCTACGTCGTACCTACGTAGCATGGCGTGGACTCTGAGAATTTTCGATCTTTTTCCTTTTCTTGGAAACCAAACAAGTGACGATGAAGATAATATTTGACTATTTGAGTTGTAACTGATTTTAGAAGTTTTGATATGCCTAATAGAAGGCATGGCATGGACTGTGAGAATTTTCTTTTTCCTTTTCTTGGAAACCAAACGAGTCATGATGAGAATAATATTGACTATTTATGACTAATTTGCCCCCTGTTGTTTGGGATGAAAAGTCTGACTGAGGGTGAAAGTGTTGAATGACAGGGGAGGTGAAGAAGGTAATGAGCGGGGAGACAGGGTTGGAGGTGGGAGAACAGAGGCTTGTGTACAGAGGGAAAGAGCGAGAAAATGAAGAGTACTTGGACATGTGTGGAGTGAAAGACCGATCAAAGGTGGTGCTAATCCAAGACCCTTCCAGCATTGAGCGGCGCTTCCTCCAGATGCGTAGGAACGCCAAGATCCAGACTGCACATCGCGCCATCTCTCACGTTTCCATGGAACTTGATCAGCTTGCTAACCAGGTAACCAAAATTTCCAGGTTTTATTATCATTATTAGTATTAGGTTCAAATTTTCTTTTCTTATCTTTTATATATTTATTTATTTTTTATGACTTTGTATAGTTGTGTAATTGGCTCTATTTATTATATGGATCAAAATAATTATGAATTTAAATTTCATTTATTATATTAATATAATATTGTTAACACTGTCGTTAAATAAAATGTTATGTGCTTTTGTAGTAATTAAGACTTTCAATTTATAATAAAAAGATTTAGCAAATTTTTGAATAGATTGACTATAGTTGACCTATAATGCAATAACCACTGAATTAAATGGTAGTTATAAATTGCAAGTTAGAGATAACCACTGAACATGAGTGGAATTGCTAGTAGGTCAAAGAGTGCATGACAGCTTGTGGGTTATGGGTCATGATTATGACGATGGCACAGCTGGAGTGATGTGAGTGTTCTTGTATGCAGTGAGCCGATAAGACGATGGCACAGCTGGAGTGATGTGATTATGTATACTTAATAAAACATGTTTAAGCGGATTAACTTGTACTCAGAAAGCAGAAGATCGAAATGCCAATAGAAGTTTTGTATTTGAGTATAGTGTGACAACAGGTCTCTCTATGCTAGTCATGACTCTTGAGCTATTGTTAATTTGTTATTCTTAGAGTAAATTCTTTTTTAACCTTGAAAGCAAATTATTCGATGGAGTAATGTTGTATCTTTTTAAAATTTTCTCTTAATAATTTTTTTAATATTTAATAAGATAAGTGTTAAATAAAAAAGTAAAATATTTAATATATTGAAAACATAAAAAACATTTAATATATATTTTATACAATAATTAAGAAAATTATTAGGAGAATAAGTTAGAAAGATAGAGAATTATTCATGACGATGTCTGAATCTTAAATATCAAGTTGCTAAGTGTTTTGGTTTGCAGACTGAGGAAAATTTCAATTTGGTCAAATCTCAAGGATAATGTTAGAACCAAACAAGATTAGTTGATTTTTTGGACAGGCGGAGGATATGTATTTAAGAAGCTCAGATACAGATGGCCATAAACCCCACTGAAAAGTGTCAGGAGTGTGTTTTCAGTTTCAAAGGCCATGCCCTGGCCTTTTCCACTCTTCCTTCCTTCATTTTATTATTTTTCCTAAAATTTTGAAGTTTGAAATTTTTTTTTAATTTTTTCTGATATGAGATATCTGGGAGAAACTTATAGCCTTGCGTTAAATAGTTGAGTCAAATTTACACCTTATTTTAAAGTTGAGTTAAACCCATGTTCTGCTCATGCTGTCATGAATTTTGAAATGTTAAACCATATGTAAGTTTATTTGTTAGAATGTTCAAACACCTAGATCAATTTTATCATCAATATATGCAGAAAGTAAGGTTAGGGTATTATTGCCACTGCTTCTTAAGGGATAAAGAAACCCAACTTGAATTATCTTATTCTCAACAAGATCTTAACAATTGAGGAGCAAAAAGATCTTCACAATTAAACCCTAGTGATTAAGAACTTAGAAACATGCAAAGACAGTTAAATAGTCAGACCTTAATATATTTAAATAGTTCATTGGAATTTGGGGTACATAATAGTGATATAATTTATTTCGTTCGTATAAATTTCACCCAACTAATTACTTCCAATTAGATTAACTGGGATCTCCAAATTGAAGTAATTAATGTGCAACTATAGAATTGTCTCATTGGACACTTCAAATTGCTTTAATTTCTTAGGATAATATTAGATCAGTGGCAAATATTGCCTCACTTCTTAAAGTTTAAAGTAAGCTTGTTTTACTGTACCCCAAAAAAAAAAAAGTAAGCTTGTTTTAGAGTCACCCAGAAGACTCGAGAAATTCTTAATATTCAACATACATAATTTTTTTAAGTTCGTTGTAATTCATAGCACTGAGACCATCAGTTCAAGTTTTATTCTGGGTATAATTGCAATATCCACTCGTGGTATTAACTAGATGTAGCTACTACGCAGTATGTAATTCATAGCACTGAGCCTATCATTTCCAGTTTTATCCTGGTTATATATAGTTGCGATATTCACTCGTGGTATTAAGTGTAGCTACTAGCCTACTACACTGGAAAAATAAAAACTAAAATTTATTGCTTCCAACCCTAATTTTCTATAATTAATTAATTAGCTTGCCCTCAGTATTTGTTTTTCTTTTGGTTACAAAGAAGGATGGGAATGGCTCAAGCCGGTTCAAATCCGTAAGCATTTAGAAGACATTCTGCCTATAATTCAATTTCTTACTTAACCACATGCATTTAATATGATGGTTTTATATGAAAATGCAGAAGTGGATACTCATCTTCTTTTTCATGCACGGACCAATTAAACATATAACATTACCCTTCCATTATAGTAGAATCAAGCAAGTTTTAATAAGCTCAACAATATAAATTAACCTCTCACCCCCAAAATTTAAATCCATTTCTGAAATATATTGCTTGATACTTGTTTCTTCATGGCCAATTGAATTTTGAATTATCCCTTATATAAACAGCAAGCAGCATGTGCATGTACGTGCTACCTGAAATTTTCTCCAACTTAAACAGAGGATATAACTCCTTTTCTTTCCAATAGGTCTCTGCAATTGAAAAGTCTATTTCCGATGGAGTTAAGGTGCCAGAAGTTCAGATCACAACACTAATTGAGATGCTTATGAGACAAGCAATCAAATTAGATAGCATTTCTGAAGAAGGAGATGCTTCTGCGCAGAAAAATTTGCAGGTATTATAGTTACACTGTTGAATTTTTTCTTTTAGAATGTAAACTTTGACATGTCACATGAAATAATTAGTTACATAATGAATCTGATGGTTGCTTTTTCAGGGAAAGAGAGTGCAGAAATGTGTTGAAACCCTGGATCTATTGAAGATATCTAATGCAAGAATAAAGCCTGTTGTTGTTACTACCAAGTGGGAGACGTTTGATCCTCCACCGTCCTCCACCCAGTGGGAATTATTCGATTGAGTTTGTTTTCTCTCTCTCTTCTGTGGTTTTCTCCTATACTCCAGTATCTTCTCCTTGTCTATATGTATTCAACTTCCCCTTATTTCTCACGGAACTCTACCAATAAATCTTGCTATGAGAATAGATAACTACATTTTTGTACAAAATATTTTATACGCCTTAAAATTATAAGTGATGATAATATGTTAACATGGTTTGACATTAACAATATATATATATATATATATATATATATTAGAGTAAAATGTAATTTATACTTTTAATATTTATCTCAATATTAAATTATTTTTCTGATTTTTTTATCTTACTAAACTCATTAAAATTTAGTTTGATTTAAAAATATTAATTTTGTTGTTAAATGAAAGAAAGATAACTTCACATGCACACCATTCAGTTAGAAAATTTATGACGTAAAATAATTTATACTCATGAAATTTACTTTTATATTAAATTATTTTTAAAATTTTTTTTTATCTTACTAAACTTTTTTAAAATTTAGTCTAACATAAAATTAAATATTAATTTTTGTTTCATTTAACAAAAAAAATTAATATTTTTAAATTAGATCAAAATTTAAGAAGTTTAGTAAACAAAATTTTAAAAATAATTTAATATCTGAATAAATTTTAGAAGTTTAAATTTTAGTATATCCTTAAACTTTAATATTCATATTCACGATGACAGACCGATATGAACCTATTAAAGTGAGTGACCTTGTTTGTAAAGGACAAATGGTGCATTCTTATGATACTATTTGTCAGAATTGTATGAACTTATAAAGTCTCTTCATCTAATGAAAAAAAAAAGAAAAAAAAAGAAAAGTCTCTTTCTCACGATATCACTTATCAAAATTTTACAAATATAGACTTCTAAAATAATAATGATAATACTTTAGTTGTAAGAACACAAAATTAATTACCAAAATTTATATTTGTGTTCATAAAATTCTTACACAAATATAAAATTAATTGCCAAAAAAAAATTACATTACTTACTATATTTTCTTTTTAAAATTGCATTAATTCTTTACATAAAATAAGTTCATTAATTCATTACACTGTTATTTTTTTAAAAATTTAAATCCTCATAAAAAATTAGAATAAGACAATTTTATTTTTATTTTTTAAATATTATTTTTTTACTTTTTTATTTAATATTTTCTATTTTAATTAATTGGGCAGATTTTAGACTAAATCTTTGGGCTAATTTTGCACTACACTTTTCCTTTATACACCAAACTTACAGCAATCACATGTCATTTATGAAAGAAAATAATGACAAATATAATAAATAAAAATAAAAGAAAATTATTTAAAATTAGATTAGCACCCATGAGATGCATGTAATCATAAAAAAAGAATAAAATTTAATTTAAAAAATATTATTCAATAAGAAAATATTATAGGAATGTTTTTATATGCAGATCAAATTTCTTTCTAAGCATCTTGCTATACATATAAATAAGTTTACTTATAAAGAAATCGTAAATGTTCACACATAAAAGAAAGGATAAAGAGAGTTAACAAAATTACTATTGTATTTAATCTTTTTTTTTTAATAAGAGCAAATTTAATTCTATTAATTATAATAAGGTACAAATGCTTCACGTGATATCATCTCTTTCCAAATTTTTTTTTTACTAGATTCTCTCTTTATTTGCACATTCATAAAGAAGATTTTTTTTATTTGGTCTCAAATTTCAACTTTTTAGAAATACTCATAATAATTTATTGATAATACTTATATTATTTTAATTCTCTTCATAATTAACAAAATTTATATTAACTTTTTTTCTATAAAAAATAATTATTTTTAATATTCAAATACTTATCACTTCTGTATAAAATTATTTTTATTTAAATAATTAAATAATGGAATTTTATGAAAAATTAAAAATTTGAGAAAAAAAAAAGAGAATCTCTTTTGTAATCAATAATTAAAGTTTCTATCTAGCATTCGACCTGTCAAAAAGCCAAAGAAAAGAATAGATGGATAGCAAAACACTGTACCGAAAAAAGGACGGGCTGTAGCCAAAAAAAACTGTTGAACAGCCAACTATAGTTTTTAATAAGCAAAAGAAGATCGTGAGTATCGCTTCAGGCTTTCTCTTAAATAGGAAATCTATTTTGCATTGCACGTATTGGTATTAGTCTTACTTGTTATCTAATATAAAATATAATTTTGATTCAGTTTTTAAAATTTTTTATAAAAACATAAAATTCTAATTTGATTTGAAAGCTTACTTAAAAGTCTAACTTGCACGTTATGGATATTTTGGTATTAGTCTTATTATTATCTACAAAAAAAAAATCAATTTTTTTAATATTTTTATGAAATCATAAAAACTTGACTTCAAAAGTTATTTAAAAACTATGATGCACATTAAAAAATAGGTTGAAAAGACATTCAAAATGCAAATAGACTTAGCCTTTTAACTGAACAAGTAAGCTAAGTAAATATTTTAAAAGCATAAATTTAACTTTTATTTATTTTTTTGGTATAAAATCAATTATAATTTTCATGTTTAGGAGTATAATTTATTTTCATTACACTAATACCTTTTGAGTAAACTTAAACCTATTTTGTAAAACATACTCTGTGATTATAAAAAAAATAATTATAGTTTAACTTTTATAATAAACATGTTGAGTTATGTTAGGTAAGGCTGTAAATCCTTGATAAATCATTCGACTCATTCTCTTACTTGAATTCACTACATTATTATATCTATCGAAGTTACGAGAACAAAAGTTTGTTGTGATAATTTGTTTTAGGTATTTTGGCGCATCTAATGTATTGAATAAAATTTGATTACACGTAATAAGTTATTAGTTGTTTATACCGGATAATTATGTTTTTCATATTTTTTTTTGGTATAACTTTATTCAAGCATTCTCTCCTTGTCACATTCACATACCATCAGCATGCGCCGACCACCGTGGCTATTTCTGCCTTCACCACCAACAGTCAACACCATCGTGCTATGTTATCACCACCATCTCTTCATCAGCTGCAATACCTTCGCTTTGAATTTTAATTGAGAAACAGGAGTATTTTTGTTTAAATAAATGTTTATTTGTAACATCAATTATCTAAAGAATAATAATATAAAAATTTATCAATAGAACACTACTAGCACTTACCTCTACAAATAAAGCACTCTCCTGAACTGAAATTAAGAGAGAGAAAAATATAGATTTTGCAAGGAGATAGAAGTAACGAAAGATGAGTTTAATTTTTATTTATCGTAAAAAAGTTTATACTACCATTCTATAATGAGTTATTAAATCATTAAAAAAATTTAATTAAGATAATAATTTATTAAAAATTTAAATATTAAATAAAATATAATTAAATAATATTATAAAAATATTTTATATTAACAGTAAATTAAAATTAAATTCAAATGATAATCCTATCTATTTGATAAGAGACAAAAGGAAAGAATTAAATGAGAATAAAAATTTTTTTATGCTTTAATTTTAAAAATTTTATATATTATATTACATTATATATTTTTTCTTTTTATTACACAAACGTACTCAAAATACTTAATATCATTAAATTAAATTAAATAAAAAAGGTACTCAGTATTATTAATTAAAAATTTTTAAATATAACAATAAATCATAAAATTAATATAATTATTATTAAATAAGACAGGATAAGTAAAATGCCTTATTGCATGAGCACGAAACAATTTTCTTTAAATTAAGCCACATGTTTTAATTTTCCACATTTCACCGCCTGAAAGCGTCCCAACCCAGCCCAACAAAAGCTGCTGGTACTGGGGTCACAATGGAGCAAGTGCGGCTGCCTGACAAGAACATTAAGAACAGATCCAAGTCTTCATGCGTTGTCGTACCCTGCGATGAGTTATGTGATGTCTCGTGAGTCATGACAGTGAGACTCTAATCGTATCGAAACCCCTTTCGTTCGCATTGTTGCAAGAAAATTAATTAGCCCTTTCCCAGACAGTGGTGCTTGTGGGCAATGCGGACTCAAAGCAATGGGGCAAAGGAATGGGTACTCAAAGCTCCCCTCAGTCCCGTTGTTGCACCCATCCATGTTACATGGCTTCCCACCATTCAATCCCAAAAACCATTTATGTTCCCTTTCAAGCTTCTTTTTTTCTACTATCCCAGAAAACCCATTACCGTATGTTCTCAGCAAATGCATTGCTCTCTTGCAATTGTGTGCCTCTTCCAGATACAAACTGAGGCAAATCCATGCATTTTCAATAAGGCACGGTGTCCCTCTCAACCACCCTGACATGGGCAAGCATCTTATCTACGCAATTGTGTCCCTCTCTGCACCCATGTCCTATGCTTACAATGTGTTTACCATAATACGTGACCCAAATGTATTTACATGGAACACCATGATTAAGGGCTACGCTGAAAGTGAAAACCCGAGGCCTGCAATTCATTTCTACCGCCAAATGCAGGTGTCTTGTGTTGAACCTGACACCCACACTTACCCTTTTCTTCTGAAGGCTGTTTCTAAGTCAATGAATGTTAGAGAGGGGGAAGCAATACATTCAGTTACGATCAGAAATGGTTTTCAGTCGTTGGTTTTTGTTCAGAACACTTTGGTTCATATGTATGCTGCTTGTGGTGATACAGAGAGCGCACACCAGATGTTTGAGTTAATGAAGGACAGAAATCTCGTGGCTTGGAATTCCGTGATTAATGGATTTGCTCTCAATGGCAGGCCCAATGAGGCTTTGACTCTGTTCAGGGAAATGAATCTGGAGGGCGTGGAAGCAGATGGGTTCACTGTGGTTAGCCTGTTATCTGCTTGTGCTGAGCTTGGAGCTCTAGAGTTAGGACGTAGGGTCCATGTGTACATGTGGAAGGTCGGTTTGAGAGAGAACTTGCATGCTAATAATTCACTGTTGGACCTTTATGCAAAATGTGGGAGCATCGGGGAGGCCCAAAAAGTATTCAGTGAGATGGGAGAAAGGAACGTGGTTTCCTGGACGTCTTTGATTGTTGGCTTGGCTGTTAATGGATTTGGTGAGGAAGCGCTCGAGCTTTTCAAGGAGATGGAAGGA
The DNA here is from genome assembly GCA_019955255.1 of Castanospermum australe. NCBI lineage: Eukaryota > Viridiplantae > Streptophyta > Magnoliopsida > Fabales > Fabaceae > Castanospermum > Castanospermum australe. The sequence continues at coordinate 33,883 of NSJW01000632.1, read as the reverse complement.
CAACAACTAGTGCCTGGTGAGATCACTTTTGTTGGTGTCCTTTATGCTTGCAGCCATTGTGGGATGTTAGATGAAGGGTTCAATTACTTTAAAAGGATGAAAGAGGAATATGGTATCATGCCAAGGATAGAACACTATGGTTGCATGGTGGATCTATTGGCCAGGGCAGGTTTAGTGAAACAAGCATATGAATATATTCAGGACATGCCATTGCAACCCAATGCAGTTATTTGGAGGACCTTACTGGGGGCATGCACAATACATGGACATTTGGGTTTGGGAGAGATAGCAAGATCGCACCTTTTACAGTTAGAGCCTAAACACAGTGGGGATTATGTGCTTCTCTCAAATCTTTATGCCTCAGAACGTCGTTGGTCAGATGTACAAATAGTGAGGAGGTCAATGCTAAAGGATGGTGTTAAGAAAACCCCTGGTTATAGTCTCGTTGAGTTGGGCAATCGCGTTTATGAATTTACCATGGGTGACAGATCTCATCCTCAAAGTCAGGATGTATATACACTACTAGAGAAGATCACAGAATTGTTGAAGTTAGAAGGCTATGTGCCTCATACTGCAAATGTGCTGGCAGACATAGAGGAAGAGGAGAAGGAGCAAGCTTTGTCTTATCACAGTGAAAAAGTTGCAATTGCTTTTATGCTCTTAAATACAAAACCAGGGACCCCAATCAGGGTTATGAAGAATCTGAGAGTTTGTGCAGATTGTCATATGGCTATTAAACTCATATCAAAGGTTTATGATAGAGAGATTGTTATCAGGGATCGTAGTCGCTTCCACCATTTTAGAGGTGGTTCGTGTTCCTGTAAAGATTACTGGTAATATATTGAATTATCGGGATTTGATAATGGCATCTTGTGTGTAAAGTGCTGCATTGGTTTAGAGGTAGCCTTGGGCGTGATGCTTTTAAAAGGAGACATAACGGAATATGTTGCAATCGTTCTGAAGAAATACTTTCTGCTGTAGGGTTCAACCATTTCAAGCCTGTTCCTCCTCAGCCAACCCAACCGGAACAAGCCATGAAGTATGGGTTGAGTTGTGTGATCGAATTAGTTTTGGTTCAACTTGATCCCATCAGTTTGGGTTTTGGATTCTTAAGAAATTTTTAATTGTATTGAAACCAAATATGCTCAATATCAAAATAAATGATATTGAAATCTTATTCTAAACCCAGGATTTTTTTTTCCCCGAACCGGGTACAAGGTAGGAATACCCCGAAGCTTCAACACTGGTCCTTGAAATTGCAGTGGACTAATCATGGAGTAATTGCTGAGTCAATGAGGGGAGGCCTTCAGTTGATGGTTTCATCTTAAGCAAAGGAGAGAAGCCAACAAAATATCGGAGACGAAAGCCGAAATGGGAGTGGGTTCATTGTTCTGTATCAGTAGGTGCTTGAACTAATCAATTCATGGGCAGTAACAAGAGTAGCAGCATGTCTGTGAAAGTTTTTTTTTTTTTAAAAGAAAAAAATCACTTTTTTTTATTAAATTCTCTAAAAAAGTTTTTAATTATAAGTTATTTTAATTATAAAATAAACTAATTTAAATACATACTAGATGCATGTTTAATAGATATTATTTTTAAGAAAAAATTATTTTTTTTTCAAAAATTTTCTTTATAAAATTTTAATAATAAGTTGTTTTGATCATAAAAATAATTTAATCCAATCACACACTAAATGTCTTCAAATGATAACAATTTTTCATGTATATGGAATTAGTCAATATTTATCTTTTTCTTTTTTTTTAGTAGCATATTTGAGCTTGTTTGTTAAATATTTATTAGCTATTAATTTTATTTTTTTACTTCAATAATTTATTATGAAAAAAACAACCAGTAAATATTTAATAAATTATTTTGAATATTAATACTTTAAAAAAATAGTAAGTATTTAATTAGAAAATAATTAAAAACAAATAGAGATTAAATATAATTAGAGGCCATCATAAATGAGAATTGAAGCATGCAATTGTGAAATACTAGGAACCATGCCAAATCTGTTGAAAAGAAAATAGACACACAAATCATATTATGAGGATCTACGCAATTATTGCTATAATTAAATTTAAACAATATCTAAATAATTGAAAATAACAGGGCTTCTAGGTTAGAGAGTTTTCAATGATAATTAGATATGACTAGGATTCAAATTCTCTTTCATTTTTCATGTTTGCATGGACATTTAAATATTTATTTTGCCATTCGTAATGATAAATGAAAACTAGATTATTAACACTCTCAATTATTTAAGCACACTCTTTACTAATTGTTTTAAATTGTGATTTTTATACTATTATTAATTAAATAAATTTTTATTCAAATTAAAATTTAATTATATTTTTATATATTTATTTATATCTAATTAAATATAATTTTTGAAATTACAATAAAAAACAATTAATACAAAATATAAATAAACAAATAAATCAATAAAGTAAACAGGAGGAAAAAAAGAAAGGGAAAGGAAAAAATCATTTTCACCCGCCAAGGGCAAAATGAATTGGCGCGTGAAAGAGCAAGAATGCCCGCGCGTTTAAATTCAAAAAACTCGAAATTTAAATCCTAAACCCCCTCATACTCTCCCTTTTCCTTCACTATTAGCCTCTTTCGTTTCACTCATCATCTTCTTCTTCCTCCGGCGCACAATTCTCAATTGCTTGCTCTCTGATCGAAAATGGGGGATTCGACCCATCTGGAGAGAATGGGAAGAGAACTCAAGTGTCCCATTTGGTATGTCATTATCTACCTTTCTTCTTCCTTTTTTTTTTTTTTTTCCTCATCTCAGTTTCTCTGGTAGCACAAGCTTTACTTGTTTCCGGAAAATGGGTACCAAATTCCGTTAATCATTTTCGTTTTTTGTTTTTTTATTTCGTCTTTTTTATTTGGGTTTCTGGATTTCTGAAAACAACGAAAAAATTTCTATTCGATAAGCTGTAATCGTTATTTAGGCTTAAACAATTTACGAGCCTGCTTATGTTATTGTGATATTTCTCTGCAGCCAAACAGTTAATTGAATGGCTTATAGTTAAATTATAGATGAGCATTCCTTCGCTTTTTTTGTTTAGTTAAAATCAATGCTAAAATAAAACCCATGTTCCTATGCTTTTTCTCTATCTATTACTTGATCCCTTCAGTTGAGCTGCAACTGATAGTAATATACAATCAGGTGGCTTCTTCATCCTCGTTCCTATAATTTTTCTTATGTAAACAAAGGAGGATAATAATTTCTTCCTCTAAATTGAATATGTGTTGAAAGAAATTTCTTTTTTGGATATAATTGATTGATTTTGTTCATTTTGCATTGGCCATACAGTTGGAGTTTACTGAATTCTGCAGTTTCACTTACATGCAATCATGTATTCTGCAAGTAAGTTGCTTATATAGGTTTCTTTTAATGCTGCGTTTCTATTCTTTTAGTTCCAATAATTAAGGACACTGAATGTATTATTTTCTGTTTGTTTTCAGCTCCTGTATTGTGAAATCAATGAAGTCAGATTCTAGTTGTCCTGTATGTAAAGTGCCCTTCTGTCGTCGAGGTGAGTTTCAAGCTTTTACAATAGAGCAAAATAAGTTGCTGTAAAGCAAATAATATGATATATTGATATTCTTACATGATATGTTATTCTCTTGAAAGGTGTTGATTGTAAGGCTAAATGTGAACTCAAATAATGGATTATATTGATATTCTTGCATGATATGTTGGACAGTGTATTACCCATCTAATCCTAACATTTTGTGTAGATGTGTGTGTTTCCTGAAATTGATCTAATACCAAAATTTTCGAAGACCTCCACTCAATAACTTGTTTTATTTGAAATAGAAATGTTCATTTTGCTTCGTTGTGGGTTTCTTTCCCATAGCTTGTTTAAAAGTATTTCTCTTCTGGATATTCAGAATCAGATATGGGGGGCTTTTCTCTATCGATAGAATCCATTTTGATATGTTGAGTTACCTCCAAGATACAATTTACATTTCACTTCCTACAAAGTTAACCATGCTTGGTTGAAAACTACTGCATAGGGATAACTAAGTATGGAATGCGAGAAGAATAATTTATGGAATTAAGATTCTATCTAACTACTCCTTGGGTCCCTCAATATTTTTGGTTGAGTTGTAGGGATAAACTAACTACAGATTGTGTTGATAGACCATCAACCTAATGAAGGGATCCAGAACCTTTTATTGAGTTTTAAGATCATATTCTTTTTCACGATGAGACAATTATGTCAAAATGTTAATTGCACTAGATTTCAGAAAACAGATTTTTGGTAAGAGTCAACCTTAAATACGCAGAGGATAATAACAAATAAGGTCTTTTTAATTTTTTCTGAGATGCGCAAAACAGATAATTCTGTGTTTCACAATTGTCAATCCATTCCCAAGACTAATGTCTTGCACAGATAATTATATGTTTTGTGAGCACATTGTATCATATTGAGCAGTTTGCACTTTCTTCATTTGTTACTCATGAAAAGATGAGCCTGGTTTTGCTGCAAGCTTCTGGTTTCCTTGTCTCAAAACTAAGTTTTATGTTCAACTTCTGGTTCCTTTTGTATTCTAAGGCTTCTTAGAGTATGTGTTTGGATTATTTTATTTTGTTTTCAAAACAACTTATTATCCAAATCTGAGTGAGAATTTTTGAAAAAAAAAAGATTTTTTCCTAAAAAATAATCATTCCCAAACATGCACAGAATGCTTTCTATAAATTTTGGATGGAAATGGACTTTTCATTTTTCACTGTGTTGAAAGTATATCGTTAGCCAAACATGATTTTTGGCTATTGATCACAAGTCTTGGTATCTGAGTTAAAAGTGAAGTGAGTATCCAATTCTTTACGCTTTACTCTATTGTATGCTGTTGGTGCTTGTCTTTTAGTAATTTTGGCTAAACATTGGACAATGTTTTTTGGTAGAGGTTCGCCCTGCTCCTCACATGGACAACTTGGTGAGCATCTACACAAGCATGGAAGTTGCTTCAGGGATTAGTATATTTGTCACCCAGAATGTACCTGTTACCAGATTATCAGGTAATTATGACTTTTGATTTAATATATATCAATAGTGAAAGGGATCTCCAATGTCCATTTCCAAGACTATTTCTCAATGTATTGTACTTGTGCAGTATGCTTTCAACCAGCCAGTTTTAAGTTTTTATTATGGCCTGGTACTTAATTAGTGATTTTCATTAGAAAGGAAAAATATTAGAAAGAAATGATTTGCTGCTTTTTTTTAGAAAGAAATTATTTAAAAAAAAAAAAAAGAAACAAGAGTAATTGTCAACTGTATAAATGATAATTTGAATTTTATTATAATTTCCGTTGATGAACTTAGTATATACACTATTTACTGATATCTTGTTTTGACATAAATACATGATAAATATGCTTTTAGTTTGTTATCTATTAGTCACATACTGCTTTTTCTTTAGTTGAATTTGCATGTGTAGCTTTATATACACATAGTGCATACTTGCAGGAAACCTATTAAGCGGTAGGGATTGTATATTTTTATCCCCTTTTTATATATTACTAACACCTTATTATCTTACAGATGGAGAAAAGCAATGTGAAGTTGACGCTGACTGTGTTAAGAAGGATGCTGGTGGAACTAATCAAAATCATGCACACAAAAAGAAACCCCTCAAAGGAAAGCAGTCAAGGAAGAAGATTGAGATGAGCATGAAAAGTTCAAATGCTGACTCTGTAAAACCATCTTTTCCGACAAAGAAAAGGGTTCAGGTGCCACAGAATCTTCTTTCAGAAACTCCATTAAAGATTGCAAAGTTTGGAGACTCTGTAAGTGAAGTTAACAAAGAGGGAACAGAAAAGAGTTCAGTCATGGCAAATGAAAGTCTCCTCCAAAGCGAAAAAGAAGTTGTTCTTTCACCTTTCTTTTGGTTAAGAGAGGAGGAAGATGGAGAAAAGTTGAGTCAGCACACTGTTTGGGATCAACTTACTGATTCCCCAACGCCAAATCCTCCTTCATTCAGTGATCTCAAGGACTCTGATGATGAAAACCCTTCTAAAGTGGCTCCATCAGTAAGTACATGGAGTATTTCAACCTAATAGGTTGTCAGAAACTATGAAATTGTTAATTATTTTTTAGTCGATAGTTGTGCAATTAAATGTCTGATGGCAAATTATTTGGCATTTACTTCTTATATCTGTGTTATCAATCGCAAGTTTGTTGGCTTAATTGACTACTTGATTATTAAGAAAAGCAAACCTCGTTGAAGTCACTTAACTTCAAAATTCAGTTTAACTGATAGTTGTGTTTCTTTTTCTTTTTTTTTTTTTGGGGGAAACTTCAAATTTAGCTGAATAGAAACTGAAGCAGGTTGAATTGTTCAAGCTGGGTGATAACATTAGTATGGATTTATATTAATATTATTTCTTGCTATTTCCATGTAGGATGAGATGCAAAATAAAGCCTCTGTTGATTTATTTGATAGTGAGATGTTCGAATGGACACAAAGGCCTTGCTCCCCTGAATTATTGTCAAGTCCCTTCAAAATGCAGGTAGTGAGAATTAAATGAAGTAGCAGGTTATTCATAAATATTTTAGAATCTTACCTACTCATTTAAGTTTTAATAAATTGTATTTAGTTGCAGGTTGTGGATACTGGTGAGATTGATGAAAATCAAAAGAATTTGGCAGCAGCCTCAAAATGGCTGGAAACAAATCAGTCAAATGCTGAGAATACAAAATTTGAGGATCCCAAAGAAGGAAATAGATTTACTGATGTGTTACCACCAAATGTGGCTTCTCCTCAAATTAGAAGTTCTGATGATCAAAATGGGATAAAGAAGTTAACAAAGAGAGACAGGAAGGCTAGGGAAAAAGCTCGACAAGACCAGATTGGGGAACAAAGAGATCCAATTGATGGAATGGATGTTGATTCGAATGGATTATTAAATGCCAAACAGAAGCAAACACGAGACAATAAGCACTATTCTTCTAGTATGGAGAAGACTAATAGAAGGGGCAGGAGGGTTTGTTTCAATACCAGTGCAAATCCAACACCTCAAACTGCTTGTATAGTCTCCCATATATCAGGAGTTCCTAGTAATGGTGAAGTGAAGATGGCAGGCAATCCATATGCTTCTCCATGTGAACAAGAAAATGACAAGAATACTACTCAGGAGAATGCTGGGAAAAGGCAGAGGAAAAGATCTGGAAAACAAAAGCTGGATTGTGTACAAAACCTAGCTGAAGAATTATCTTCAATGCAAAACAAAACCAATGAGCATGCCGGTTCTGCATCATCCATTTTAAGTCTCCAGATGGATAATAATGGGAAGGCCTCCAATAGCAGCCAAAACAAAAACAAATTTTCCAGAAAATCCATGTCTTGTAATAGGGAATTGAGGAGTGATAAAAAGTTGAAACTTTCCTCTGACAGCATCTCTAAGAATAAATTTTGTGAAGTCCAACCAAATGAAAGGATTCAGGGTCCTGATGTTAGGGCTCTGAATGATTCATCAAAAGAGAAACTTTGTCCTTTAATGAATGAAGTAGTTTTACGAAAATGTGAGAGCCATGTCAAAAAGTATAAATGTGCTTTCTGTCTCTCATCAGAAGAATCAGAGGTAAACTTGTTCGTTTGCTTATCTTGTCATCATTATATATTGACTGACACTTATAACCTGTTAACCAAAATACAGGCTTCTGGTCAGATAGTGCATTACTATAATGGCAAGCCTGTAACTGCAGATTATGAAGGAGGATCCAAAGTCATACATTCTCACAGGAACTGCACAGAATGGTAAAGAATTGTTACTTTAGTGATATAATTGTTTTTGCATGGTTATCTTTTGTCTATGTAAGTAAGGATGTATATAGCTATAATAAGTATTTACCCAAAACATTTGATTCAGTTAAGTTGATTTTAATAACTAGCTCTACTTTGAATTTGGACTTGTGAGTTTGATATGTTTAATATAGTTAAAGTGTTTTGAACATGCACAGGGCCCCCAATGTATACTTTGAAGATGATAATGCAATAAATCTTGAAGCTGAAATAAGTAGAAGTCGGAAAATTAAATGTAGTTTCTGTGGAATTAAGGGGGCTGCACTAGGCTGTTATAAGCGAAATTGTCGCAGGAGCTTTCATGTTCCTTGTGCCAAGTGGACTTCTCAGTGTCGATGGGATTTGGTATGTGATAAAAGTGGAACTGCATGTAAAATTTTGTGCTGCTTTTTAGATAAAAACATCTAATTGGATCCTTTTATCTTAATGATTCAGGAAAACTTCGTCATTTTATGCCCTCTGCATGCTTCTTCCAAGTTGCCCTACGAAAGTTCAGGATCCCAAGAAAGGAGAAACAAATGCACAGCTAGAGAGTAAGCCAAGTCCAGGCATACAATTTTGATTATGCAAGTGGACACATACCCTTACATAACATATATTCTGTTTCCTCCTTTTCCCCCCCTTTTTCCAGACAATCAAATCTCAGGCATGACACTAGTACAAGCCAAAGTCGGACTGCTCATGGATCATACAAGAAAATTGTACTCTGTTGTTCAGCTCTATCTGCACAGGAGAGGGTAATACAATTGCATAAGGTATCTAATTATAATTTTTCTCATTAAAGGGATCTAATGTATTAATTTTTTTTTATGGTCATAACTGTAGGATGTTGTTTCTGAATTTGAAAGAGTATCCAAGGTTACAGTTTTGAAGAAATGGGATTCAAGTGTCACCCATGTTATAGCATCAACAGATGAAAACGGGGCATGCAAAAGGACACTCAAAGTATTGTTGGGGATCCTGGAGGGAAAGTGGATTCTCAATATTGAGTGTAAGTTCATTTTTTTTTATTAGAATTCTTTCTGTCTTTTGTTTCCCACGAAAAGTCGTCATCAGAAGATCATAATAAATGTCTGAAATATTTTCTTCCTTTTTCTCTTTTTGTAATTTCCTTTATTTATTTATTTTTGTTGTTACGGGGGTGGTTTGATTGGTGGCTAAGCAGGGATCAAAGCTTCCTTGAAGGAAATGGAACCTGTTGATGAGGAGCGTTATGAAATTGCTGTTGACATCCATGGAATAAGGGATGGTCCTCATCTTGGACGACTAAGAGTATTGGATAAGGTTGGTTTTTCCCTCTTTGCATGTTATTATTAATTATTATTTGATGTTGAATTTCTTTTTGAAAAAGAAATTTTATTAATTAATATAATAAAGGTGGCTTAACGACGAAAGAAAACACAATAGTGATTACACTGCCTGAGAAAACTTTGTGATCCGCGTTTTTCGGCTAGCCTAATCACTTGAGCTAAGTCCAGGTAACCTAGAGAAACCATTCTTAACGTATAATATTCATACACCAAAATACCTGCAAAACAGAATGAAAGAGAACCTCAAATGGTCAAACCCAATGGCTGCCTTTAAATAGTCATGGTAACTGTTAGGACCAAGAAAATTAGATGCAAGTAGCTGATGTGAAAGTGTATATACTAAGGCTGTCCTTGGCAGGAGAGAAAATGAGCAGTGAAAATTGGAGGAATGAAAATGAGGGATGTGTAGGTCAGTTTTCACTCTTCATTTTCTACCTGACCACTTAAAATTCTAAACATGCACACCCTAAATGTATCCTAGAGTTGCCAAGATTATTTAATGAAAATGAGCAATGCATTGGATGGTTTGGTACATCTCAAATGAGTTAACCTAGAGTGATTACAGTCTATCAAGTAATAGTCCTTGATATCAGTATTTTAATGATATGTGATCGTTCAAGTCCAATTTATCAAAATTCTCACTAAATGCCTGCTTGTGTTGTGTTGATAAAATTTGTTATGCAGCAACCAAAGCTTTTTGATGGCTACAAGTTCTATTTTATGGGCGATTTTATACCATCCTACAAGGGTTATCTACAAGACCTTGTCACTGCTGCTGGAGGGATAATTCTGCATAGAAAACCAGTGTCTGGTGACCAAAAAGCAATATCACCTGATATGCATCCATGCCAAACCATCATCATTTACAGCCTTGAGCTTCCTGACAAATGCAATCCTTTCAAAAAGGATTCAGTTTTCAGCCAAAGGCGATGTGACGCAGAGGCTCTGGCAAGTTCTACAGGTTCAAAGGTAGCAAGTAATACATGGATTCTGAATTCTATTGCAGCCTGCAAGCTGCAAAGCCTTGCTTAGTAGAATGTACAAATTTTGAGGTTATGACGTAATGTACATGTACATGATCCCAAACTGGTGTTTAATCTTTCTATCTTTGTCATTTGAGACATGTAAAAAATAACATCTGGTAAATATTATCCTATAAAATATTCAGGAATTATAATCAACTATTCATATTGCTTTTGGGCAATAAATATATTTAACATTGTAAAAGATTTGAACTGACTTGTTTAGTGCATCTTGTGTATCGTGTATATACCATGGGTGAGAATTGTGTCTGAAACTAGGGCATATTATTGGCAAAATCTCCATCCATTTTATTATAGCAAAGATAACTTCCTGGAGCTTGTCAATAGGATAAATCTCTATGCGACTATGCCCTACTTATGGACAAAATGCCATGAGAATGATCTATAGCGTCCAAAAGTTAGTGCATTGGCCAATGGGTAACATTCAAGTATTCCCAACTAACTATAGACGTTACTGTGAAGTGGAAAATGCTTTTTTCTTTGGGAAAGTAGAATTCATTTTCCAAAATTATTAAAATAAGTGATAGTTTAGTTAATTTCCCGTACAACTTTGTATGGATTATCATTGAACCCATCTTTCTCAATCCTTTCTATCTACCTTTTACTTTGTGTTATTGTTGATTTGCTTTTTATAATCAAGATCTCATTTAAGTATTATCCAGTGATAAGCCTAGAGAAACAAATAATACAGTATCAATCTTTATAGTAGCATTTACACTGGAGGACACACAATGTTAGAATGAACTGCTCTTGACTGGCATATGGTGGAATGTGGATCATCATGTTCAAAGTCGTGAACAGATTGTCTGATTAGCCATGTTATGAAATTCGTCAGGCATAGACTGTTGTGTTGTGGTAAGAAGGATTCATAACCAATTTATGTTTTTGAGATACTAAGATCTATGGAAATTATAGCCTCTTGGGGGGTTTGAACTAAACAACAAGCAGCTAACAATATAGCTATAGAAATATGTATTAATGTTTGTATAACATCTACCCTTGATTTTTCTTTGCAGGGATCCATAGTTCTCGATTACTAGACCAAACAGCTATGAGGTTCTCATGTTCTCTTTTTCTGGCGAAATGCGAATAATGTAGTTACATAAACTCTACGTGATAAAAATCAGATAGAATTGAACAAAAAATGAATTTAGGACTTGCACACACAGAGGATGGATAAGCGGATGGCATATTCAACTCTTGGGCTAGTGGATATCTTGAAATATGAAGTTCAGAAATATGTGCAAGGTCACTAATCTCCCCTACTTTGACCCATTTCATCGCTCTCATGTTACCAAAATTCTTACAAATAACTACTTTAGTTCATGGCTCCCTTTCTGCTCATGGCCTAAGATCATGCTTTCTAGACATGAATATCAGATGAGGTAGGCAAGGAGTGAATGAGAGCATGCTGTATATGGATGATGTGTTGATACAATGTCCATTCTCTTCCCTAGTAATTCATGCATCTCATCTTTGCCTCTACAAATTGCATCTTGAGGTTTTGGTTTATCATACTAAGTTTTCTTCTGCCCATGTTTCGAAATTCTCAGGTTAAGAGATTCAAACACATGCTCCAAAGCTGAAATTTGCTCTTTGATGTTGTTTGTCTCTTCGTTAGTTATCATTTCTTCCTTGAAGCCACGTATCCTGTCAATGCCTGCTTGAACTTCCACCTCCATTTGCTCCATTGTAGCATGGAATTCCAAGTTTTCCTCATGCACGTCTTTGAATTTTCTCTTCAAAGATCGATAACCATCAAGTGACTTTTGGAGTTGTTCTGAAAGTGCCTTGTTACGCTCTTGCAGGGCTATGCTGCCTTCCATTTCCACTCCATTACTCTTCTTCTCCTTGTGCTCTGAGTTGCAAGCTTGCAGCTTCTCCAGCAACGTCTCATTCTGTGCTTTTAGATCATTGATGAATTCCTCCATTTCTGTCAGCTCTTGTGCCTTTCTTGCAAGTTCTGATGCCATAATCTGCTTTTCTTTTCCCAAACTTGAACACATTGCTTGAAGGCTGTGTCGTGCCACCAAGCTTGCACTGAGCTCTCTCCTTAGCCTTTCTTTCTCATCTAAAGTCACATCAGCAGGCCTTTTGTCCTTTGGAATCGGAATGTTAGGCCTAAGGTCTGAGTTACACCGCCTAAGTTCAGCTTTTCTCTTGGTACAAGATTGAATTCTTTGAATCCTGGACCTAACCTCATCCAAGATAAACAACATTCCATTCACCCTATGAAACTTGCGGTCGTCGTTGTCTTTTGTGCTAGCCCCATTATGATCTTGAATTAGTTTCAACAATAGCTTGACATTGGTGGCAATGCCTATAGCAAATAAGAAAATATTAAACATGGATGATCATTCAGTCACTTTTTTTTTTTTTTATTGAAGTAAAGTTTAGGAGAAGGAAAGATTATCCCATTTCAAGGAGAGGACATGTCACAAGCCTCAACGAATCACTTACCAATGAGGGATTCCAATAGGGTTTGAACCCAAGACCTTTGAGAATATACAGTTCTATCATATTAGTTGAGCCATTCTTCATTAGCATCATTGAGTGACTTAAGCAAAATGCTTAATGCTTGATTAAATTTCCAACCATTTAGATTTTACCATTCTAATATGATGGAACATGTCATGGATTACCTCAGCAACACAACTGTTAGTAAATCCATTCATTCTAAAACGAAAAAAAGAAAATGGAAAGGGACTGAACAGAGCAACACAACAAATTACCTTCTAAACCGCAATCTACTCCTGGCTGTCCATTGTTACTTGTTGAAGAAGACGGTAATTGAGGAGATGAATATGCTCGGGTGTGATTCATGCTATAGCTATGCAAGAGAATCCAATTTCAATAAGGAAGAAACTATTCTGGTAGAAGATATGATACGCCACCACCACTAGCTATGGAATGCAAGAATAGAGGATGAGTAGAAGAAAATGGTTAAATTTTCTTTTTGAATTTTCAATGTAATGTGTATGAGAGATCCAAGAAAGAGAGATTGCTTCTGCAGGCTCTCTTCTCCTTCTCTGTGCTCTCTCCTCTCCCTTTTTCTTTCTTCATTTCTAATATAGTAATCGTATATTCTTAAGTTGGTGTAAGTTTGTAAGGGAGATTGGTTGGTTAATGCGCAATTATTGTTGAGAGTTTGACTTTTTCATAGGCTTTCGGTGGCATTTTTCCCCCAAGGCCCAACATCCAATGTGAATAAATGCTCCTTATTTCTGAGATTGATTCTTTAAGAGGAAATGTTACGTAAAACACTTCCTCTTGTTAATGCCAACACTCATTTTTTATTTATTTATATTTTCAGAGTATTCTTTCATTTGTTAAGTGAAAGATTAATTTCTTAGATTACGATCAGACATTATTTTAAAAATATTTATTTTATGCAAAATAAAATTTTTATTATTGAAGTTGATTTGAATCTTTCTACTTAAATCCATACTCATTGGTACGTGAACACTTAAGATGACTCTTGCATTACAAGCTGACTCATTTGGATAGAGATTTGTTTGTATCCTCTATTATTATCTTTTAAAAATCTAACATGATAATGTTAGGAAAGAGAAATACATAGATTAATGATAGATTCTTATAAAAAAAAATTGTGTCTTACTCTTGATGGCAATGTCATGTTTCTTAAATAAAAAAAGATCATCCAAATCTCTTAGATACTTACATTGAAGAGAAAGGGAAAAAAAAGAAGATATTGTAATTCAATACCTTTTAATAAAAGCATTCTTCCAGTAAAAAAAAAAAAAAACAAAAGCATTCTTAACTACATTGCATGGCGAAATAACTAATATTTATTGAAACAAAATAGTCATATTTAAAATGAGCTTTTCCCTTAGTTATAAAGCAATAAATTAAATTCATGAATTTTTTTTTATTATTAAAGAAAAATCGATTTGAACTACCAATGGCAAAGCGACAAAATAGTAACCATTCATTAAATATTGGTTTCATGCTGAGCAATCTGATACGAGTTTTAAGAGTCAGTCAATTAAGCATTGAATGCTTAATTTGATTGGGGACTTTCTACTCAGCTTGTAGAGAAACTATGATAACTTAATTTTAGAAGATTTGATATCAACTGAAACTTGATTCATTCGAACCAGACGCGTAGAGATTTTCAAATTTTATATGCGGGTCAATTGTGGGCTTAGTTTAGTTGTCAATTGCAAGGACATTTGGGCTTAATTATAATATTCTGGACTTTGGTTCAGTTCTCGTGTCGAAGGCTGGGGTTAAAAAATGAATAAATTTATTTTTAATATATAAAAAATATATTATTTATTAATTTTATTTTTTAAATATTAATTTTATCAGTTAATATCTTAAGTTTTGACTCAATCATAAATATAAATTTATTTATTTTTTTAATTTTATAAATTAATTTTTTAAAATAATAAAATTATTATAAATTTAAAATTTAAAAGATATTAATATAATTTATTTTTAAAAAATAAAATTAATAAATAATATATTTTTTAATATTTAAAAATAAGTTTTATTAAAAAAAAATTGGGATGATAATTGATACCGCATCACACTCCCTTGGTTATAGAGGAGACTTGATCAAAGTCAAGGACTTTGCCGCCATCACATGGAATCCCATAAATTAGCTTCCATATCTTCTTTGTTCTTTGTCCTATATGCGCAATTTTAGAATATCACATTGTTTTCTTGTTTGACATATCGCTGCAAATGCAGATTGTTCATTTTTTTTTTTAATAATTTTTCGTTCAATCAAAATTAAGATTTTTTTTTGATAAATTTAAAAACACATTTTGATAATAATATGATACATTTAACCCAATTGTTAGTCAAAAATATAATAATATGATACATTTAAATAAATTAATTTTTAAATTTAAATTTAATTTATTATTAATATATATTTTTTACTTTTATTTATTCATACGATGATATGTTATTAAAAATTTAATTTTTTAAATATTTATTATTATATTTAATTTTTTTTAATAATATATTAATATATAATTAAATGATAGTATAATTTTTTTTTATTTTTATGTTTTAAAGTTGTTTTATATTTTTTATTTAAAAATTTGTATAAATTTTTTTAAAATATTTTAAAAATTATATTGGCTATATTAATGATGAAGGAAAAGGTAAAAGATTAGTGATATTAATGATTTAATTAATTAATTCTGTAACAAAAAATTAATTAATTAACGAATTAGTGTATTAGATAATTTAACAAATGAATAAATTTAATTTATTTTTTTTATTGTGTAGATATTAAATATAATTTTTGTATGATTGAGAACGAAGAGGGGCTAGGTTACGGGTTATGCCATGGTTCGGTTTCAAGCTTTCAATATCCAACCTCGGGCTTGGGATTGATTTCACCCCACTCCTCAATTTTGACGGAAAATCCCTCAGATTCGCAGAACACTTGCAAGATTTCACGGAAAATGAATTTCCCACCGATGAACCCACTGCCCGATCCTCAAGAACACCAAACCAGGAATTGGTTGGATCTTCCTCGGGACGTTGTGACAACCATTTTCCTGAAGCTGGGCGCAATCGAAATCCTCACGAGCGCTCAGCGGGTGTGCTCTCTCTGGCGGAACATCTGTAGGGACCCTCTCCTCTGGCGCACCATTGACATGCGCAATTTGGGGAATCTCCATACTATGGACTACAATTTGGAGATCATGTGCCGCCGTGCGATTGACTACAGCTGCGGCCAGTTGGTCGATATAAATGTCGAGTATTTCGGTACCGATGATCTGCTCAAGTACATAACTGATTCGTAAGTTCAAGATTTCTTTTTTCTTTTTGTTTTTTTGGGTTGCCTTTTGGAATTAATAAGGTTCTGAGTTTCAATTTTTTATTTGGTATTGTTATGAGCTTCAATTCAATATGAATATCAATAGTGCGAAATGCGGTTTCATTTTTGTTTCTTAAAAGGGTCGATTGTTGTTGACATATTTCTTTGAGTTACAAAATTGACAATTGTATGTGTACTGTCTTTTGGAATGGAAATGAGGGTCCTGCCTTTTGTTTTAGGGAAGGAGATTTAGGTCTTTGTTCCCTTAATTGCGGTCATTTTGAAATATGAAGATGCCTCTCCCTCTTTGCATGCATAAAAACGACATTAAACACTTAAATCGTGATGATCAATAAATTTGTTAACAATAAAAACGTCAATATCTCATACTTATGTTCCTTTTTACTTACATCCTGAAATCTGATTTCAAAACTTTATATAGAGAAATACTAGTAAAAATCTGACAATATTTTATTCAAAATATACAAGATAAGGTGTCTGTCTAAGCAACCAGGGAGTGTCACGTAGCTGAGGAGTCTTTGATTTAATTCCAAAACTTGAATCCCTTGTTACCTGGAAGCTTATGCTTAAATTTGGGTGTGTGAACTAATGAGACACAGCACTACATAAGTCTAAAGCTCTATGCATGAACAATCTTACTGCAAGAAACAAAAGTGAGAGAGTACTTGGATAAAAGCTTCTGGAAATACCCTCTGCTAGCATCTACTAATATTATGTTCTCCTGAAATGTCAGATGAGACATGGTTTCATTTGGCCTAAATTTTGAGAGTGGACTTTAAGTACTCTGCTGTTTACAACATTGCCCATGTTATGTGCACAAGGCGTAACACGCAGAATACCTGAACATCCTAACCATTCATTACATATGACTTAATTAAATCACTGCCATCCAAGTCCATTAAAATGTCACATGCAGTCACATGAATTTTTTTTTTTTTTTCTTGGGTGAGCAGTCACATGAATTTTTAAATGAATCAGAGCAACATCATTGGCTGCCACTACAAATAAAACATAAGAGATAACAATAATATACAATAATTATTACTTGCCCATATAATATCTACTAGGAGTCTAATTCTACCATCATTACCTTAAAATTGTCTAAAACAAGTAAATAGAATAATTTAAAATAATTTATTCGAAAATTATAATAAAATCATCATAATCCAAAATATATATACAATTATCCCTCTTTGTCCTGCATCACCTGGGCAATGGGAAATTGCGTGGGCAATTAATGACTTCTATGGTACTGTTTCTGTTGCGGAGTGGTCATTTATATGGATAATACAGTTCCATGCTTGTTGAAATATAATAATGAAAGTAAGATGTATTGTTTTCATCATTACATTGCAAGGATATTTTCAATGGGTCACTTGATGTTGCTGCAGAACTCAGTTGCAGTGATAAGTTGGCTTTCTGTCTGTTGATTCTGGTTGTTGAGACTTGAGATGCTTTGTTCCTTTGACAAACAGGGGTTCATTCAATCTGGAAAATTCCCGAAAACACCTTATAAAATAAATGAAATTTGATTAGCTTTTCTAATTTTAAGACTGAGTGCCTCCCTTATAATTTTGGGAGGAAAAGAAATGAAATCCTTTAGGAGATTGCAGTTAAATGTCTGAAAGACAGAAAAGAAGGAAGTTCATGTATCTCATTGTTCAAGGCCAAGTTTTCATTTTTTGTTTATTTCTTTATGCAAGACCAATGTTTCTCATTGCCTAGGATTGAGTTTATGATGACTATATTGAAAGATGATACTTTGACTTAATTGTAACTGCCAATTGTCTCTTATTTCAGATAATGTATATCATATAGAATTGATGTGTGTGTGTGTGTGTTTGCGTGTATGTATCATGTATGGCTGAAAATATGTCTGTGTCATAACTCAATTATTTTTTGGTGCTTGTGTTTGAAGTGTAAAATTGTTTGTTCATATTATATATAATATATATATACACCAAATATTCACATTTTTAGTTAGTTTACTGATGCCACAGTCGAACTTTTGGTGTCATATCTTTATATGACACTATTTCCCCGTTTTTTCTTACCATTTTACAGTACAAGTCATCTACGACGCCTACGTCTTATATGTTGCTATCGCATATCAGATGAAGGATTGAGTGAAGTTGCAAAAAAGCTTCCTCAGTTGGAGGAACTTGACATATCAATCAGCAACTTATCTAAGGATCCTCTTGAAGCTATTGGCCAATGTTGCCCTCTTTTAAAATCGTTGAAATTCAATATGGAAGGTCACAGACGTCCAATCATTGAGTGTGACGAGGAAGCATTTGCTATTGCAGGAACCATGCCTGAGTTACGCCATCTCCAGCTTTTTGGAAACATGCTGACTAATGATGGCTTGCTTGCCATTCTTGATGGTTGTCCTCACCTTGAATCTCTTGATCTACGACAGTGTTTCAATGTTAATTTGGGAGGAAGTTTGGGGAGAAGATGTGCTGAACAGATAAAAGATTTACGGCATCCATATGCTCCCACTGATGACTACCCATTCGAAGCTGAAATTAATGATGATGGATCATTTGATGAAGACTACCCATCTGGGTTCTCAGACATAGATTTCATGTCTGATGATAGTTATGACTATTATGAATTCTCGGGCGGAAGTGAATTTTCTGACTATGATTATGATGCTTATTATGAATTTTGAAACACATGCTGTGAATATATTAGTTACTACTCTTAGTTATTTCTCTCTGTAACATTGGGATCAAAACACAGCCAGGAAAAACTCATCAGTGCATTCCATTAAAGTTACCTGGATCTTCTGAAGAGACTCAATGTATTGATGCTGATATAATGAATTTGGTATGCGGAGACAGCCGGATCTTTGATAGGGGATATAAGCCGTCTTTTACACGGGAAGATAGTTGATATTCATCTGGAACTCCTGTGAGGTGGATTCACTGTTTGCAAGTTGTATTTATCAGATATATGTAAGAAGCATTATTTTTCTCTTTAATGTTGAAAATCTATGAATCTGAACTTCAGTTTTCTTAATTTTTGGGATGGTGCAGTTAACCTTTTCGTGTACTATGCTACCCAAACCTACCCTAATTTGAGTTGGAGTGAAGTAAAAGAGCTTTTCGAACAACTCATGGTAACAATTAATTTCACGTTCGTCAACTCCATTTAGAAAGAGTTCTGGGTGAGGTAATATTATCAAGGGAACTATTTCAGTGTCAAATTGTTGAAGTTATATAGAAGTACTTAGAAATTAGTGTCGTGGAAAGTATTAGGGTTTGAAACCCGAAGGTTTATTGGCAATATTGTCAAATTATAATAATGTCAAAATAATTTTTTTAAGTAAATGTCAAAGTCTTTATCAGAGTTTACATACAATTCAAGAACTGCTTTGCTTATATTTTAAACTACCTTATCTTTCCCTCACCATGTTGTAGATCTAATTTGTAGAAAAAAAAAACGTTTACACAGGAAGAAAAAAATATCCATCCAATTATTAAAGTGGATTTGAACTTTTTGAATCTCTTCAAGAGTAGAACTTTTTAAGTGAACATAACATTCAAGAGGATTTGTATTTTAATTAAACTTTTAAGTTTTAATCGGATTAATCATTAAACTTCTAGGTGAACTTCAACTTTTAGTTGAATAAATCACTTAAATCAAGGGTTTCTTAGAAAATAAAAAATGATTGACAAGTTTTCAAAGAGCTTTGGGCCTTAGAATTGATTCTTTTGGATATGTGGCCCTTGATTTTCATATTTGTGGAGTAACGACTGCACGTGATATGTGATTATTTGTTGCTAACAGTACAAGTAAAGCCCAATAAACTAAAGGAAAATGTTTGATGTTCACCATCTACTCACACTTTAATTTACACTATAAAAGATAGAGAGAATGTATTATTATTTAAAAAAATAATATAATAAAAATAATATGCTAATAACAGGATTGTAAACTAAAATCCAATATGTTCATATAGCTAACACAAGACAAGCAAAACATGTTTACATTGAGGACGACTCTTTGGTTATGACACCTCACTATTCTTATTCTTAATTTCTTCGCTCAAACGACAACAGAACTCAGTTTTACACGGTTGTCGCCGCGCTTCCTAACCTAAAACCCAACGCCAACGCCAACGCCAACGCGCAACACCAATTTTTTTTTTTTTTTTTAAAAGACAAACTCAGAGTCACACCCCCCGCCGTGGAAGTCACGTTTGCTGCTTTTGCTTCCGCCGGCATCGACGACGGCAATCGGCGTTTTACCGATCACCACCACCACCAGGTACGTCCATCGTCCCTCAACCCTCCACGGCTCGTCACCTCTGATAAGCGGCAATTCGGATCCAGAGGATTCCGAAGACTATCGGCCTCATCATATATTCGGATCTCATCCTCATGCTTCTCAAATCCATCTCCCTAGCATTCCTCTTCCACTTGTTGTTCTTCGGCGATGCGGATCCTGGTCCGAACTGCACCCGGACCAGCCCCTTCGTCCACATGGAGTCCGAAATCAAAATGGTTCAACACCAACTCAGAGGTTTTCTCGAAATCATCGATGATTGCTCATTTAGGGTTTCCCAATTCGATATGCTTTCTGGTTCTGATGTCCATTGGTGGGGCGCAGTTGCTCCTGATTTCGATAACCTTACCAGGGGATTCATCGTCTCGGATCATAAATTGAACCAAACGTACATAAATTCCAGCTTTGTTGTGCGTTTGATGCAGAACGTTACATGGGATATGATCCGGGTCTTGGCTGTGTGGGATCGCCCCACAGCCTCTGATTTTGGGCATGTCATACTGGGAGAGTTGATGAATGCCACGGCAAGCCCTCCCGATTCGGCACCGACGCCTTCAAGCGATGCCATGCATGGACAAGAGAAGGGTCGTGTTCACACGGAGCCAACGATGTTTGAGAACTGTAAGGTTTTATCGAAAGACTTCAGGGTTAGGTGGACTTTGAACGTGAAGGAGGATTCCATTGACATTGGGTTGGAGGCTGCAACTGGGATCATGAATTACATGGCATTTGGCTGGGCAAACCCGAATTCTACTGATTCTGAGTTCATGCTTGGGGCAGACGTGGCCGTGACTGGGTTTAAGGAGGATGCCTTGCCGTTTGTGGATGATTTTTTCATTACGAAGTATAGCGAGTGTGTGACAAAAAGTGATGGAACGGTGCAAGGAGTTTGTCCGGATTCGATCTATGAAGGGCCAGACAGGGTGGGTTTAGTGAACGATACAAAGTTAATTTTTGGGCAAAGGAGGGATGGGGTCTCGTTTGTTAGATACCAGAGGCCATTGAGTCAGGTGGACAAGTATGATCACCCGGTGGACCATTCAGCAAATATGACAGTCATTTGGGCTTTGGGCACAATCAAACCTCCTGATTCTATTAGTCCTTACTATCTTCCTCAGAATCATGGGGGTCTTCCATTTGAGACTTATGGGCATTTGGTTCTGAATGTATCAGAGCATGTGAATGACTGTAAAGGTCCCCTGGATGCAGAAGACAAGGAGGATCAAGATATCATCACTGCAGATACAAAAGTTCCCTTGGTTGTTACATCTGGCCCAGCATTACATTACCCAAACCCTCCAAATCCGGCAAAGGTTCTTTACATCAACAAAAAAGCATCTCCTGTCCTAAGGGTGGAAAGAGGGGTGCCAGTCAAGTTTTCGATACAAGCCGGGCATGACGTTGCTCTTTATATTACTTCAGATCCAATTGGTGGAAATGCTACACTGAGGGATCTGACTGAGACTATTTATGCTGGAGGTCCAGAGGCCCAAGGAGTTCTAGCCAGTCCTACAGAATTAGTTTGGGCTCCTGACAGGAGCACTCCTGACCACATCTACTATCATTCATTGTATGAGCAGAAAATGGGTTGGAGAGTTGAAGTGGTTGATGGGGGTCTATCTGACATGTATAATAACAGTGTTGTTCTGGATGATCAACAGGTTACCTTCTTTTGGACATTGTCAAAGGATTCCATATCTATTGCGGCTCGTGGTGAGAAAAAGAGTGGTTATCTTGCAATAGGATTTGGAAGTGGAATGGTATACAGTTATGCTTATGTTGGCTGGATTGATGATAATGGGGTAGGTCACGTAAACACTTACTGGATTGATGGAAAGGATGCTCAAAGTATCCATCATACACAGGAGAATTTGACATATGTGAGATGCAAAACAGAAAATGGCATTATTACTTTGGAATTTACACGTCCCTTGCACCCATCTTGTGGTCGGGACAATAGGCCAGAATGTAACAATATTATTGATCCCACGACTCCACTTAAAGTTGTTTGGGCAATGGGTGCTAGATGGACTAATGATCATCTTAGTGAGAGGAATATGCATTCTATTACGAGTAGTAGGCCTATACGTGTACTTCTGATGCGTGGTTCTGCAGAAGCAGAGCAGGATTTACTACCTGTTTTGGCTGTGCATGGCTTTATGATGTTTCTTGCATGGGGTATCTTACTTCCTGGAGGTATTTTGGCAGCTAGATACTTAAAACATCTTAAGGGTGATGGATGGTACAAGATTCATGTTTACTTGCAATACTCTGGGTTAGCAATTGTTCTACTTGCCCTTCTTTTTGCTGTAGCTGAGCTTCGGGGATTTTATGTCAACTCAGCACATGTTAAATTTGGAATTGCTGCAATATTTTTGGCTTGTATACAGCCAGTGAATGCATCCCTAAGGCCTCAACAACAAGCAAATGGGGAGCAGGCACCCTTTAAAAGGGTTATTTGGGAATATTTCCACATAATTGTTGGCAGGTCTGCCATTGTTGTAGGCATTGCAGCACTTTTTAGTGGCATGAAGCATTTGGGAGACAGATATGGTGTGGAAAATGTCCATGGACTCAATTGGGCTTTGGTGATTTGGTTCTTAATTGGTGCATTGACTGCTGTTTATTTGGAATACCATGAAAAGCAGCGAATAAGGGACCGGGTATTTGGAAGAAGCAATTGGGTGCTTGGTAATCTTGAGGAAGATGATTCCCTTGATCTCTTGAGCCCAACCAGGACACCTGCAGATAAAGAGTCACAACCCTCTGTAATGATGGAAGTCCAGTTAGAACCTTTGAACAGATAGATGCATGTTTTTTAACATCTGATAGAGAGTCTCCATTCTGCACCAACTTTTTGCAAATTTCACATTTAATCCAAGCTGGCAGGCTTCTTCATTAGTTATGAGGCGTTTTTGAGGTGTAAAGGGATCACACTTGCTCGTCAGTCTTTGTTCTACTCATGTTACTTTCTGTGAAGAGTAGCTTTCCTGCATCTATTTCCTATAGTCATACATCTTCAACAGAATAGGTTATATCATTTCTTCACTCTGGCTGCTATACTTTTTTCAAACTTTACAAAGTGAAAGCTTTCTTGTGAATTTATGTAGGTTCTGTATGGTTAGTTCAATAGTGTCATAGCTGTACTTCAGACATGGAAGGTTATCCGGCCAAAAGAATTGTTGAAAATTATGAGATGCAAAAAATTAATACAAAGTCATTTATTTTTGTCCATAATTCTCCTGATTTAAGATTCGATGTGATTTCATGTTTCGTCTTTGGTTGTCCCAATGTCTCCCTGAGCCTAACCATAATAATAGTAATCTTAACCATTAAAAAATCGATATTAAAGACTTTAGACAATTTTTGCCCGTTTTAGCTTAGATATCTATAAACGTACCTGTGAGATCTTATGTTGAAATTATTTTCAATCTAGTTATGAGGAGCATCATATATAACTAATATAAGTTCGCATATATACAATCAGTGTGTTAGGACTGACGCACAGTATAGAAGAACATAATTAATCTGATGCTTTAGAAATTAAAGGAAGTTTAGGATCTAGCCCTTTGCTGTAAATCATGTTGTTGTTTCAATTAATCAAATTAAGCATAGCATTATTGTGAATGATGAGTTTTCTTACGAGTGATTTGGAATTTACAAAAATTTTCTCTTTTATACTTCCACGCGATCATTGTTCACTCTTACTTGCTTTAGAGTAGGTGGTTAGACTTCTGTGGAAGCTGTTGCAGCCAAGGACTTGGAGCTCAGGCCGCCCCTTGTGATGGTAAATCTGAAGGTGTGACCATTGCCAAAACCAAAGCCATCCCCCTTCACCGTGTGCTCTGGCGTGATAATCATTATTTTTGTGAAATTACTTCATTCTAAAGAAGCAGAATCTTAGCGGAAATGGCCCTTTAAAAAAAATTATGGGTCTTTCGTGTGGCCAATTCATGGGTAATGATAATGAGTATTTTTGTTATAGAATTCACAAATTTTTTCTCCCTCAGTCTCTGGGTTCTAGCACATTTGGTTTCAACAACTTTACAAGTTTTGGCCTGAATCAGAAATTGATTAAACATAATTGGAAGTAGTATTCTTCTGACATTGGAAGTATGCCTACATTTGACTGGAGAAGGTAAGTGTTACTGTTTGACATGTGACATTTCATGCCCTAGTATGCACCTACATCAATGCTGCAGGTCCTTTTTTTCTCGTAGTGTTTTTGGTACATAGAATTAGGAACTGGACGTAGTAAAGGCATGATGATTGAGTTTTGTTGTACCAGGCACTGTTTTAAAGTATCCCATACTTGGATTCAATAGATTGGAATTGACCATCAATATACTTGAGTATTTTTTTCAATTGTTCTTGGATTCTTCCTTCCCCTTCTACACAACTTTGGTGGTAGTGTTCCATCCATATGTGATGTTTTTGCCAAGTAGAAACTGCTTACTGAGTCTCGGCAGTAAGCTACCCTGGTTGAAATCTTGTAAGCTCAAGCTTCTTTTTTACTGGTATAACCTCCTTGTGGAAATGATTCTAGTAGAGGTGTGAACATTTTAGAGTTTAGGTAATGGGCAGACCTATTTGCACACATTCATTTTTTATATGTCTATATGTCATACATGCTATTTTATGTTGATAATTTTTAAATAATTACCGTCACTAGTAAGCATAAAGAGGTATAAAAGTAGTGCAACAAAAATAGTGTGCAAGTGGCTTTATCCTTACCTAATATGCATTGTAATTGTCTATTTTCCCCACTCAAATTTCTTATTTTATAGGACAATCCAATTGAAACAGGGTGTGGTTTAGTGGAGCATACCAAAATAGTGAAAACAGAAAATCACCGAATTTGACACTTTGGTTAATTAAGATTTTTAGTAAGAATGAGAAGTTCACTTTTGTACATTGAGACATATTCTTGTGGTGGGAAACATGCTACTGTTCTTGAATTGTCAGCTCTGAGAGCCATTGAAGTGGGGAAAATTGAAGCTTAAATGAAATCCTTTGCTGAAAATATGCCCCTTCGACTTACCGCTAGCAGTTCTGACCAATGAGACCATTTTGCTTATATGATAACAAGGAACATTTTTTAGAAAATGATCATTGTTGATAGTAGTTATATGAATAGCAGTATTTTATCAGATAACTATTCTGCATGTGGGAGTGGCAATAGGGTTTAGTTGGTTCTCCCTACGATACTTTTGGTTAAGTACTTGAATTGTTTCATCCACCAGCTCATGTTTTCCAGCTTCCACTCTTAAAATATTTTGATCTAACATATAGTTCTCACTCAGATTGTCTACTTGAAGACATCTCACGGCTTGACAAAAATGGGCTGCAACAGAACACACAAGTGCACCATATTCATTTTTTTTGGTTCTTGTGAACCAAAGTATTTTCATATAGTTCAGCCGATTTGAATCATTTTATAAGTTTAATATCTTTAGTCGGGAGTGATAATAGCATAACTCTTCCTATGAGATGGGATTCCTAAAATCTGAACCACAGTTTTCATATTTAGGGCGTAGCTCATTTTACCATATTCTATTTTTTAAGTGACTTCCATAAGATAGAATTTTTCTGTTATTTAACAAACCCATTTCAGATAACAGTAAAGCTCAGAAGTTCAAGCAGAAACCACAAGGTGATCAATTTGTTGATGTGATTAACTCATGGAGCAAATTTGAGTCCATTATTAGCTATGGCAGCAAAGATGCATTAGTTCCTTAATTTTTATTCAACATCCATTTTATACCAAATGATTTTTTTGGTCTTTGACTGGTGTATTCTCACTAAATACTTAATTCAAGGTTTGAACTTTAATCCTCTCTTGAGAGCATGACTAGCTTACCACTACTGTTGACACCAGAATCCAAGCGGAAGTAAAATGTTTTCCCTTGTGTAGATAAATAGGCACTACAAAAATTTCTCCACTGTAAAATTATCAACCACACAGAATAAACTATCAAATGGCGGTAAAATAAATATCAGAGATACCACAATTTTAACGTGGAAAACCCCTTAGTGTAAGGGGAAAAACCACGGGACCTAGTCCAGCAAAAAACTTCCACTAATAAAATTAATGGGAATACAATCAGTCTTCCTAGTACTACTAGGGATCACCACAATCAACAATACATCACCCAAAAGGTGGAAAACATCACAAGAAGATTAAAACCCCACAAAATGAGTATCACAGCTCAGCCAAAAGAGAAGGTAAAACGACCATCAAATGGTACCAAATGTAGCCCTTAACACCAGGAACAACATACTAAAATTTCATCAGCAATGGATAGAGATTACCCATCGTATCTTCTGTGTGAAGAGGCTGAAAAATATCTCCTTTTCTCTTCTTCTCCCGACGCCGCACTGCTCTCACTCCTTCTCTCTTTTTCATTTCATATGCAGCAAGCCTTTTCAAAGGCTTTTGGTTTCCCCTTTTGTTTGTCGCAGGCAGGGTCTTGGTCATCATATCCGAACCATTGTCATCGGTATGGATCTTGTCAAGTGAAAACAACTTCATCTCTAGCGCTTCCTGTATTCAATGATACCGCACCTCTATGTGCTTTGACCTTGAATGAAAGGTTGGGTTCTTGCTGAGATGGATGGCACTCTGACTGTCACAAAACAATACAAACTTCTCTTGCTTGAGGCCCAACTCTTGTAGGAATTTTTGCATCCACAAAAGTTCTTTAGAAGCTTCAGTAATAGCAATGTACTCAGCTTCAGTGGTGGACAAAGCAAACAATTCTGTAATTTTGATTGCCAAGATACTGCTCCTCCTGCAAAAGTCATCAAATACCCAGAAGTAGACTTCCTGGAGTCAACATCACCAGCCATGTTTGCATCTGTGTAACCATCTAACGCAGGTTGACCGCTCCCAAAACATAAACAGACTCTAGAAGTACCCCTAAGATACCTGAGAATCCACTTTACTGCTTGCCAGTGTTCTTTACTAGAATTAGAGAGAAAACGACTAACAACTCCAACAGCATGAGCAATATCCGACCTTGTGCATACCATAGCATACATTAGACTGCCAACTACGGATGCATAAGGAACCTTTTTCATTTCTTGTTTGTCTTTCTCACTTGTAGGGCATTGTTGTGAACTCAACTTGAAATGACCTGCAAGTGACGTGCTAACAGGTTTGGAATTACTCATGTTGAACCTCTCTAACACCTTCTCAATGCACTTCTGTTGAGATAACCATAATTTACCATTCTTCCTGTCACGAGAAATTCTCATGCCATGGATTTGCTTTGCAAGACCCAAGTTCTTTATGGAAAAGGACTTGCTCAAATCCTTTTTTAGATTTTCAATTTTCTTAATGTCATGACCAACAATCAACATGTCATCTACATAGAGCAAGAGTATAATAAAATAACCATCAGAGAATTTCTTAACAAACACACAATGATCAAAAGTAGTTTTGCTGTACTCATGATCCTCCATGAAAGAATCAAATTTCTTGTCTTGGTGCTTGCTCGAGTCCATACAAGCTTTTCTTCAATTTGCACACAAGATGTTCTTTTCCCTTGACCTTGAAACCCTTTGGCTGTTCCATATAAATTTCCTCCCCCAAGTTACCAGGAAGGAATGCAGTCTTTACATCAAGCTGTTCAACCTCCGGGTTCAGGCTAGCTACCAATCCAAGCACAACTCAAATGGAAGACATCTTCACCACAGGTGAGAAAATTTCTTCAAAGTCAATACCTTTCTTCTGATCCAAACCTTTCACAACCAGTCGTGCTTTGTATCTTGGCTGTGAGATATTATCTTCTGTCTTCAGTTTGAACACCCATTTGTTCTTGAGTGCTTTCCTACCTTTAGGCAACTTCACTAACTCAAATGTGTGATTCTCATGCAAGGATTTCATTTCTTTTTGTATGGCCTTCAACCACTCTTCCTTGTGCTCATTTAAGATGGCTTCTTGGTAGTCTTCTGGCTCTCCACCATCAGTGATCATCACATATTCATGTGGAGAATATCTCTGGGATACATGACACTCTAGTAGATCTTCTCAATTGAAGCTCAACTGGTGGTTCAAGTAGAACTTGCTCAACTGGCACATCATGGTGAGGTACAGGCTCAACTGGCACATCACGGTGAGGTGTAGGATCATCAGTTGTATTCCCATCATCTACCAGTACATCTCCCCCATAAACAAAAGCTCTAGTAGGAGGCTCTGGTCCTAAATCAATGTAATTTCTAACAATTGATTTCGGCTTCTCAGCTTTATCAAAGTCTTCAATGGTTTGGTCTTCAAGAAATATCATGTCTCGGCTTCTAATGATTTTCTTGCTAATTGGATCCCATAGTCTATAGCCAAACTCTCCGTGACCACAACCCATGAAGATACACTGCTTGGATTTTCCGTCAAGCTTGGACCTCTCATCTCTTCAAATATGAACAAGAGCCCTGCAGCCAAGCACTCTCAAGTGACTATAAGAGACATCTTTCCTTGTCCATACTTTCTCTGGAACATCACCATTTAAAGGCACTGAAGGAGAAAGGTTGATCAAATCCACTGCAGTTCTCATTGCTTCACCCCAGAAGGTTTTAGATAATTTTGTATGAGAGAGCATACATCTAATTCTGTCGTTAATGGTACAGTTCATTCTCTTTGCAACCCCATTATGTTGAGGTGTCTTTGGGACTGTTTTCTCAAACCTGATCCCATGTTTTCTGCAATACTCTTCAAATGGACCCCTGTATTCACCTCCATTATCTGTTCGGACACATTTCAATTTCATTCCTTTATCTCTTTCAACACTTGCATGGAAGTGCTTGAAGACACCGAGCACTTGGTCTTCAGATTTCAAAGCAAAAACCCATATTTTTCTAGAGTGGTCGTCAATAAAAGTAACAAAATATAAAGCACCACCAAGAGATTTAGAATCCATAGTGCAAATATCAGTGTGAATTAAATCTAGAACATATGATCTCCTATGAGGACCAGATTTATGGAATGAGACTCTATGCTGTTTTCCAACAAAACAATGAGTGCAAGTCAAGTCTTTAAAGACGTGCCTTTCACTGGAAGATATTTCTGCCTGGCAAGGATGCTGAGTCCTTTCTCACTCAAGTGGCCAAGACGCATATGCCATAATTCTGTAGAGGAATCCTCAACTGCATTCACCTCCTCCTTGCACAGCTTTCCTGGCATTCTGTAGAGAGTGGATAAGCTGTCTTCTCTTGCCACCACTAGTGACCTTTTTGTGACCTTGCATTTTCCATCACCAAAATAAGTATGATAACCCTCAATGTCTAGAGCTTTAACTGAGATCAAGCTGAGACAGAGATCAGGAACATGCTAAAATTCTTTAACTTGCATCCAATACTAGTTTCAAGCCATACATCTCCCATACCAACAATCTTGCATACTCCTTCATTTCCCATCTTTATTGTACCAAAATCACCAGCGGTATAAGATGTGAAGAAATCAAGCCTACGAGTGACATGGTATGAGGCACCAGAGTCCATAATCCAGCTAGAGTCATGGCATGCTAGATTTATAGAATTATCATCATAGACAATAAAAACATCCCTATCAGATGCAACTACAGTAGTATCTTTATCGTTTCCTTATTTTTTGTCTTTGTCTCTTTCCCTTGACTTCTCCCTCTTTAGAAATCTACAATGTCTTCTGGTATGTCCTGGCTTGCCACAATGGTAACACTTTACTTCCTTTATGGTCCTGGACCTGCTTCTTGACTTGCTACAACTGTCAGATTTCTAGGGATTTCTGGTTTGGTTTCTCCCCCGTGACTCTGCAACTAATGTTTCTGATTGAGTGGAAGTACCAATCAAACCACGCTCTCTCTTTTTGGCTTCTTCATTCAACATGCTCTCTTTCACCATTGATAATGTCAACTTTCCATTTGGAGCTGAATTAGTCAGAGTTATGACCATAACTTCCCAACTGTCAGGCAAAGAACTAAGCAACAACAGTGCTTGCAACTCATCACTTAATGTAATTGTTGGAATGTACAGATATGATTGCTGGAATATTTGGATGTGATTGCTGGAATATTTGGATGTGATTTAGATATATGTACAGATATGATTGCTGGAATATTTGGATGTGATTTGGATATCCAGATCAAATCCAATCTTTACTGTTGTAATGTAAATATTCTTAGAGAGATTCTAAGCTAGATTTTAGGCTGAAAACTAATCCCTTGAATTAAGGGATTAGAGTTAATTCTCTCATGATTTTTTTCTTATTTTTTCTCTTAGGCTTTTCCCTAGAATTTCACTATAAATACAGTCTTGTACATCCAGAAATATCAATGAAAAAAAGACACTATTCTCTCTTTCTGAATTCCGCATGGTATCAGAGCTTTAGGAGAGATTTTTGGGTTCTATTTGCAGCCTTCATTGCTGCATCTCTTTCCCTTTCCCTTTGCAGCCTTCATTGCTGCATCTATTTGCAGCCTTCATTGCTGCATCTCTTTCCCTTTCCCTTTGCTCTTTGCATTTATTTGCAGTGCAGCCTTCATTGCTGCGTTTCTTTCCTTTTTCTCTCTACTTTCTGCGTCTGTTTGCAGCCTTCATTGCTGCGTCTCTGTTCTGTTCTACAGCCTTCATTGCTGTACCCGTC
The DNA here is from genome assembly GCA_019955255.1 of Castanospermum australe. Lineage (NCBI taxonomy): Eukaryota > Viridiplantae > Streptophyta > Magnoliopsida > Fabales > Fabaceae > Castanospermum > Castanospermum australe. The sequence goes on along the minus strand of NSJW01000632.1, from coordinate 2,974 downwards.
CTTCACCTTTGCTTAAACCAAATCCTTGTTTTTCAGCTTCAATGTCTGGAACCACTTAGACACTTCCTGGATCATAGACTCTGGGGCTACTGACCATATGACTCCCTGTTCCTCACAGTTTAGCACATATACCCCTTGTCCTAGTAATAGAAAAATCACCGTAGCAAATGGATCACTTGCTACTGTTGCTGGAATTGGGAATATATCTATTTCACCACATCTTACCTTGAAAGATGTCCTTCATGTGCCAAAATTATCAGCCAACCTTGTTTTTATCCAGAAACTCACTAAAGATTTACAGTGTAATGTGGTTTTTCATCCATCTTATTGTGTTTTTCAGGACAAGGGCTCGGAGAGGAGGATTGGACTTGCTAAGAAAAGGAATGAGTTGTATTTTCTTGAGATACCAGATGCCTCTAAAGGAGTTTCACCAAATCTATCTGTTTCTTTCCTTACAACTTCTAATAAAAGAAGCCATTTGGCTTCATCATTTTTGTTTTGGCCATCCATCCTTTCAAACTTTGAAAGGTATGTACCCATCTTTGTTTAAGAATTTAGATATTAAAGAATTTCATTGTGATATTTGTGAGCTTGCCAAACACACTCGGGTTCTATTTCCTATTAGCAATAAACGATGTTCCAAACCTTTTGATTTAGTCCATAGCGACATTTGGGGACCTTCTACAATCCCAAATGTCTCAGGAGCTCGTTCGTTTGTTACTTTAATAGATGATTGTACTAGAGTCACATGGACTTTCTTGCTCAAACAAAAAATCTGATGTGTGAGTACTATTATTCCTTCCTTCCATTCCATGATTCAGAATCAGTTTGGGGTTAAAATCAAAGTTTTTAGGTCTGATAATGCCAAAGATTATTTTAATCAAGTTCTGTCACCATATTTTCAAAAGAGGGCATATGGCTCATTCCTGCCAAAGTTACTTTGTCTGCACCTGTCTGCCTAAATGATTTGCTACTGTTAAATTTTTAATAAGATTGTCACCCTTATAAATATGATCACAAGGATGATGGAGACAATCTTCTTATTAATTAATAAAAAACAACATGAAGAGGTGTTTGTACCAAAGTACACTATGCATGTGCAAAGGGAATCTAGAGGAAGCTTGCCAGATAAAATTATTTCAGGAGATAACTGGAGACCATTACTATTGGCTGATAATGAAGTAGGTGAAGTATTTCTTGGTATTGATAATTCCTTTGGTTGAAATAGGATTTCTCCAGATGGGATTTAGGACTTCTTCCCTTCAAGAATGATCGAGAACCAGGAAATCAGAGAGCTAATAGAGAGCTAATCTTCTTTATATTCACACCACGACCCCCCTTGCTACTGATATTTGGATGATATCAGAGTAGGAAAGGTTGTAAAATACAGTTCTGAACAAGAAAGGAAAGAAATACAGAGAATGAAAAAAAAAGACACCACAGACTTCGAGGTTCTGTCTCCTCCCTGCCCTAAGGCCCCCAAAATCTCACTTAATGACTGGATGCCCTCCTCCTGCTTCCTCCCTTCCTTTTTATGCTTTTCTTCTAACGTGCTTTCCTTGCTTTCCACCCTCCATGCCACGTAGGCAGGGTTGCCACACCCCAAGTCCCCATTCTGACCTTGACTCACATGGTCCTTGCTGTCTTAAGCTTCTATTCCCAAATTATCCTTCTTATTCCCCTTGACATATACCTTAGTGACCGTAGGAGGCTTATCAAGGAACACATTGCGCAGCACCTTGTACTCAGCCCACATTGGATTTTTTGAATTTAGAAGAACAAACGAACATAGTATTCCTGTTTGACAGAGGTTTTATGATGCAATGAAGACTATGAACAAGGAGTGCTTTCTCAGTTAGAAATATGTGGGCTATTAGCTTTGGATTTTGTTGCTGCCCACACAGATTACCAAAGCTACATTGTCATTCAACCTAATTAAATTCTTCCATAAATGGTGTATATTAATTTTTATAAGCTAGTAAAATGTATTAAATGATGCATATTTTCCTCTTGTCCTATTTTTTATTTAGCTGGCAAACTATCACTTGACTTGGCTTTTCCCTCTTGGTGTAAATTGATGTCTTGGTTGGTTAGTCAATGATGTTTGGCTAATGCTTCATCTTGCAGGTAGGTACCTTGCTTTATGTCCGGGTTGTGAAAGCAAACCCTGGAATGAATCCTGAGCTGTCATGCACTGATGGTAGGTGTCCTATTCTGGGACTTCATTTTCTTCTGTTTTGGTCTATGGCTCTTATTTATGGATTTCTTTTTATTTTTTTGGTTCATTTTAAGTATCTTTCCGTTCTATTTTTGTGGACTCGACTCTTTGCCTTTCATTTTGTTTTGGTGTTTGTGTAGCCGGAGGGAAAGCAGCAGAATTTGGTGCCCTTAAAGATGGCTATATGTTTGAATGCACAACTGGTCTCTCAAGAATGTAAAAAAAAGTTTCATTTTTGCTGTCAATCCCTGCATAATGGTAACAGCACTTGACATGAGAGATCTGGTGTTGTTTGTAGGCTTCTCAGCTCACCCACATGTCCAGTACTAGATGCTTTAGGGAAGAAACTGTCGTTTGAGATAGCAGTTGGCTTAAATGGACGTGTTTGGGTATGCAGACATCCTCTATTATGTTCTTTTTATTTGCTTGTTATCCCATTTGATGCTATATATGCTTGACCATCATTTTTGGGCAGCACTTGGGAAAACTCATTCCCTACTAATTTCAGATTTCCTTTTGAAATAATTGTTGCATCTAGGTCAATGCTGCATCTCCATCTACAACCATCATTGTCGCTAATGCAATTATGAACTCAGAGGCATTGAGTGGGGTCCAGCAGAGAATAATGGTTGAAAAGCTGCTGCAGAGGATCCAGTGACCAAGCTGGTCATACATGTCTGATTTAACCCCTCCAGTTTTGATTGGCTATTCATACTTTCGTAGTTTATAGTCCCTTGTGTTGTCATTGTCATTTGT